>JARHVA010005004.1:447500-1047500 GCA_037957365.1 Torreya grandis | reverse complement strand
TTGATTGTAAACTCTTGAGGGGAAGAGATCTGTACATCTGAGAGGTGTGAGAAGAAAGTTTGATTTTTCTTCATTGCATTTCCTTTTGGAAGAGTTTAATACAAGTTTTCAGGGTGGTTTCTTGTATCTCTTATTCTTTGCTATTTTTGATTCTAGTTACTTATTATTCTAGTTTAATTCCGTGTTTAGTTTCTTACATAAAAGTAATCAATTTTGTTGGTTGATCCCTAATAGTTGATGCATTCCATTATATACTTCATTATATTCAAGGCATTTACTTCAGAAAATTCATTATTCCTTTTTTAATTCCATTGTACATGGGTACCTTATCAGTATTAGTTATCGATACCCATACTTATAAGCATAAGACTTCTTAATTTTTACCACATCTCCTAAGTTAAACTTAAATTGGTTTTTGGAATGTATATAATTCACACTTGATATGAATTACATATTAGGTATATGTCTTACCAAGATGTGATTTATTATGTACACATAAATATTTAATGTACAAATAATGTGATAGTTATCCTCATGTGTGAGAAATATTAGGTGTACCTTGGGGAATGATCCCACCTTATACTTCACCAATAATATGTATCTCACTCACATATTACTTTTCCTATATAATAACCCTTTGTGTTCTTTTGGAAAGTAATGAATCTTAAATTCATCTCTTGAGCTAGTGTAAATGTAGTTTTTTAGAAACTCATGTTATATTATAACCATTGTTGGTTACACACATACATTTTATATTGCACATAGTTAATACAGTGTGTCTTTATTGTGAATCTCTCTCTTGTAACAATAATTTATGTTGATGATGTATATGTTGGAGATCCAAGGGCTATTTTTCCATTTATAATAGTAAATTATGATTGTTTTACCCTAATTTGGTTTTTAAACCCTAATAGGATAGAAACTAGTAGAATATTCAAATATTAATATATGGCATTCAAGTGAACATTTGAATGTAAAATATTAAAACTATTTACATTGATTTGATAAGTGGCATATGCTAAATATAGTAAGTACAAAAATGGGATGAGTACTTCATTTTTTTGGTTGATTGTCTGACTTTCTCTATATTTTATAAGTGGAGATAAGATAAAATAAACTATGTGATTTATCCAACTTAGGAACTATACTTTTGTTTACATAGGGTCAATTTCATTGATCAGGGTATCACTAATCAATACTAACCTATGTTGGTCAATACTAACATCTATATAAATGAGGTCATATAACCATGCAGTCACCTTCACCTATCTCTATATGTTTAGTATGTGTGATCCTAAACCCTAATGATTTATGTAACTCCAAAAATTATATTCCTTCACCTTAAAACCCTAGGTTTGCTTGTGAGGTCTAGAAATATTTTAAAATGAGGAAACAATAATAGGGTGAGCTAACCCTAATCACATTTATTTTATGATTGACTACTAATTACATATTCGATACTCTAAGAAGGGAAATCAAGCCACACATTCTCCAACCTAGTGTGACTATGAAAATTTTCCCCTTCACTATATGTATGTATTTAATTATTTGTATTTGATATTTGACAATTCTTGTTTTCACTTGACTTTACTATGCCTCAGACTTAGCTTGTGACTACTCCAAGTGATACATTCACAATTTGGGATGCATAGGGAAAATTTGATCAATATGGAATATTTTATATTAGTGTATAAAATAAATAACAATTTATTTTTAAGTGAGACCATTATTTGTTTAAATATGGATCTAATTGGGTAATTTCTCATCCCACCAACATGTTTGGAAAATGGGATGACCCTAAAGAAAGGCTTTATTTTAAAAGTAACAATTTATTAAAGAGGGTGATGTAGGGACTAAGCCTACATATACATTTTTCACCCTCATGGATCTAATTATTTGATTTAATCACTTCATTCATCTCTGATATCCTTGATTCATGTAGATGCCTTTCTTCTCTTTGACATCCTTACATAATTTCTTGGTTCACTAGGCCTTCTAGACATGCACATACTTCTTCTATCTTTAAGAATTTTCACCTTCATCACAGTATCTACACTCTCTCTTTTTATGATCCATGCCATCATCCACATCATCTCATACCTCATCTTCGTATCTTCACTCTCATTGCATAATTCAAACTTGTTCTTTCTATATAGTTTCATAGGCCTAAAACATGGATATATGGCTATTGATTCCCTAACTAAGCCTTATATGTTCATTCATCCACATATTATGACCCATTTCCATATCAAAAATAATAACACAAACATTGAGCAAGAATTCTTAATCCATCTCCTTTTCTCTCTTTTAGGTCTCGTAGCTTGCAGCACTCTTTAAGCACAAATATTGATTGTTTGACCAATTTTATAAGGTTATATACAAACTAAGGGACTATATATATATATATATATATATATATATATATATATATATATATATATATATATATATATATATATATATATATATATCCTTATTATGATTCACCTAAAATTTCATGTCTCAACTCTTAATGCAACCTACCCAACTCAACACACCCTTCTTCCAATTAGGTCTCTTACAACCTCAAGCAAACACATAGTTTAAAAATCCATACTGTACGATCTAGTACCATATGGAAACTCTTAAATCCTTTAGATAATATAAAAACACATCTTATTTAAAATTCTTATGATTTTCTTAGGGTTATAACAAAACTTATAACAATTTCCATTTATAAACCCTAGGCTAGTTGTTGACAAGCCAGAGGGGGCCAAGAGCAAAGAAAAATGGCCATAGAGAGTTTTTGAACACTTGAAACCAAACCTAGACTTGTAAAAGTTATTTCCTAACTTGATACACATTTTACAATATTTATAAGTTTAATATCAAACCTCATATATCTCTATTAAGTAAGAATACATAATTTTGAGCACACTTGAGGGACTGTATTAGAGAATTGAAGGGTTAAGAGCACCTATCTTACTTGAAATAGTCTCCAAAGGTTTATTACCTCTTCTACAAGGTCTACCTATCCAAATTACAACTCCAAAACTTGAATTTGAACTCTAACTAGACTCTAAACCATGAACACATCTATCTTTTCCTAGACTATTATAGTTTGTTATGGATCTCCTAGACCAAAGAACCTACAAATTGGGCTTGTTTGCATTGAAGACAAATTAAAAAAATTATAACTATTGTAAAATTTATTTATGGACTTACCTCCACCTTATATATTTTTTTTTAGGCATTGGACAATCTTTTCAAGACTCTTGCATGTAACTTTGCATAATTTTATTAGTTTGTGTATGACTATGTTGATTGAATCATATCACAAGATCAAAATATCCTCACCTAAGAGAATATAAAAGTTTTATTGAGTTAATAAATATCCTATAATATTTAATACAACTTGATCCTATCCTCAAATAAATCTTTATGATCTTCTTAAAACTTTCTTAGGACTATTTCTTGGACTGAGTAAACATAAGATTATTCTCAATGGCTTGTGATGTAACTTATCCCTTTATTATCTGAGATATGATTAATGAAAAATAATTTAATAATTTCAATAAAAAAAACACATCATCACTATTCATAATAATTCAACCATGATTCTTAAAACTCACTTCTTTATTCAATCTTCTCAAGCATATATACAAATCCAATACAAAATCTTGGAAAAGCAGGTTGAGTTTAAAATTATTGATATTTTTTTCACTCTTTCCTTTATTTCCTCCAAGTTATATTATATACTAACCTTCTATTATTTTAATAATACACACCTAAAACTATCCTCCCTCTCCTAAACACATTTTCATGCTCTTATTATGCTAACATGCAAACTAACTCACTTGTCCTTACCATCTCCCATGTCGGAGTGGTAGTTACACTTCTTGATTCTTTATTTACATTACCTTCTTTATGATTTGTACATTTAATTACCTTCACACACATCCTAGGACCTTATATGAACCATTTACAAAAATTTGATAACATTTTCATACCTCACAAGACCTAAAAATACATCTCAATCAAGTTAATTGATTTAAATTTTCAAATATGGGATTTTGGTAGGAAAACTTGAAAGGCAAAGAAACACACTACCATAGTGACTCTCAATCACTCAAAAACAACCTAATGGTTCCTCTAAGACCTATAACACCCTCATAAGACCAAAATTGGTCATAATGAACATCTAATACATATTTACATACTTTTTACCTTGTGATGCTTTGTATCATACTCCCCTAGTGGGGAAAATTTGAACTCCTACTCAAATTCTCCTTGTCTACATTATTTATTACTTTCTAATTATTTATGGTATGCTTATTTTACCTTATCCTATTGTTGTACCTCTTTTCCTATTCTTTTTTTCTAATCTAGTTCTTGTATCTTTGCCTTTTTTCTCGCCTTGTCTCTTTACGAACTCATCTTCTATCTCCATGAGGTGTATAACCTAATGAAACTTCTTGTATACCTTATACTCTATATCCTCCATCTCTGACTTCTCTCCATCAAGATATTTCCATAATGGTTGATCGTCATTCTTCAATTTTGATCTTAACTCATAACTTTCTTCTTCATTTATCTTGCTTGGTTCTTGCAATCTTGGTTGGTCTTACTTTTTTACCATGTATTATTCTTCATTATCATGCTCTAATGGTTGCTCATAGCTTTGTTCTTACCTTAAACTCTCCTTGAAATATTCTTTAGTTTCCCCTTCATGACAATCTAGAGTCTTCTCTTACTTATCTGTATATGGCATCTCATTGACCCATTTAGGTTCTATTGTCAATAAAATTTTCACCCTTTGGAAGGTAGTTCAATCCTTCTAAATTTGATGTAACATGGAAATACCTCAAGGTTTTGGGTACCCTATTAGAGAGTTGAATCTATAGAATAAATAGTTAGCTCCCATTGATGAACCACTTAGGCTCAAACACTAATATTCCACTTGCTAGAAAAAGGGAGAGAACCGTATTCTAATAGAGGTGATGCAAAAAATATGTTGGACCACTACCAACTATATAAAAATTAACTTCAAACATGAGACTAACCTACAACAAACACTTCTCCAAATGCACCTCTCTACATCAGTTTTTCTCATGAAGGTTGTAAATAGTGTTTGAGATAGGAAGACTAGTCAAAAAGTCATGACATGACACTATTGAAAATATAACTCACTAAACCATTACACCTAAATTATATACTTCACAAGACCTACAAAAATGATTCCAAACTGAACATGAATGCAAGAAAGGATAAACATGCCAAGGAAGTAAAACTATCACTTACCAAGATTAACTAGTCAAGCATGCATATTGAAACTAGTCAATGAAGGAGGTTAAACCAGAAGTTTCTCATTACTTTAAATCTTGAAAATGGGTATGGCTTCACCATACCCAAGTGGAGGATACCAGCTCAACTAAATAAGGCTCAATTTATAGAAAATGAGAGAGAAAATAAGAAGGGTATAGGATAGAGGAATACAATTGTCTCATGAGAGAGTTATAATAAAAAAATAGGTATGAAACCACCCCATTAGGTCTTTAATGATAATTTTTGGTCTCTTTAAGATACTCTTCTACTCCAAGTGGCATGTAAGTTTCAAACCTTGCTTGACACCTTACCTTGCTCTTCAAAATTACCTTTTGCATTGGCTTGTGATATGAAAAATGGCACTCTTGACCATCAAGCCATGTTGAGTTACATCCTTACTATTTTTTTGACACGTTTCAAATTATCTCTAAATATTCCCTTTGACACATCACTTCATTCTCTTGCTAGGTGTCTTGAAGTCTCTTCATGTCACTAGGTCAATCTTGCTTACAAGTGTCAAAACTTGATTTCATTTTATCCAATTAATTATCTCTCTATGTATGGCCTATTCACATCATATAATACCTAAAAAACTCATTTGGATATCTCAAACTACCCAAAATAACTCATTTTTTACTAAAAGGTCTCATTTGGCCTCATTCTTCGTAGTCCTAAAAACTTGTAAACCTCCTTGTGTAATGAATTTTATTTATGATAATATTAAACTAATAGAATATTTAAGGACTCATTATGGCTTTATAGCTTCATTCTAAATTTCATGTTCTGAATCAGAGTGAAAGTGTCCTTTTTAGCCCATTATCTCTTCTCATTTAGGCTTTAATTAGGCCTCCTTTCCTAGTAACTAACTTTTGACTCAATAATATTCCCACATGTTTTACACCTTAAATAAATGTTTTATTTAGTTTAATTACCTCTTAAGTATCCTCCATGTCAAATTTGGGCTCTTGACACCTTATACAATCCTCCCAAGCATGCTTGTGATAGCCTTCTCTAACCCTTTTTCATACATTATACCTACACATATGCCACCCAATGGCATGGAAAGATGACTATGGGAGTTATAAATTAAATTAATTTCATTTATATTCTCATTCAATTCATATTTGGTGTTTATAAATACCATCTCCTAAATGGGGTCATTCTTGGTCTCCTAGGCAGCCTGAAACCAATCTCAATCCATAAGGATTGTTTATAGAGCTTAGGGATCTAATTGTCCTCATAATACCTCAAGTTGCAAGTAAATTAGGGTAGATAAATCTCCCTAGGATCCCACTTTCCATGTATTCTTTACATGTTATATTGAGAAAGATAAGGTGACCTCTCAGGTTAGTAGACTACATTTTATGTTGCCAAGAAGAGTTAAGGCATATAGGTGGTGATTTCTATTTGGTTTTGAGTTTCCATTGACCTCAATAATTATATTACATCCAAATTTTATTTATCCCATGATTATATTTTCATATTTATTCTCCAACCCTTATATATCATTCATCAACTCATGTTAGGGTTTAAGAATAAGTCAATGCTAGTGACCCAGCTGACTGTGTTTAAGATTTTTCTCATTTTCAAAAGACTTAAAAACTTCATGTGATATTTATTTGAGACTAATCACATCTCCTAAAATTCCTTATGGTCTCAACTCACTGATAAAAACCATATTCCATCACACAAAGTCCACAGATAGGGATATATGCTTGGTTTGGGATCGATTAGTCCTAAATAGGCTTGTCTACCTTTATACTATTTATTTACTCTGAATTTCATGTGGAAAGATGATGTAATTAGAGAATAACTTCAAATTATTTTTCTTATTATTTATGCTTCTATTTCTTTCAAACCAAATATACCCTTTTAATCTAAGTAAGTCTATAGATGTCATATCAATTATGTGTATGCATGGTTTAATGAGTTTGTTTTGATTACCTTCATTTGTACCTCCTTTAGGTATATTTGGTTTCAAATAACCTAATAAATTTGTCCATTTACCTCATATAAACTCCATATTCATTGTATATGCATTACCTTTTCTTCTTAGGTTTGAAACCAACTTAATTCATCTGAGCAAATCTATAGGTAACCATTCAAGGTCTAACTATGCATGGGGTTTAAGATTATATATAAGTGAGTGAATAAATAAATAATTTTTTCATGATGTTGATAAATTAATCAACACTTTTGAGCCTTCTCAAATCCTCTCAAACCCTCATATCTCTACAAGTACACATTTGTTCCTTGACTATTTGGACTAGTTGTAGGTGGCCTCTAAGGAAGAGTTTGACATAAACTTGGAGATTGATCTTCTCAACCATATCATGGACACATTAATAGTATCCAAAATTTATCTAAATTTATTTCTCACTCTATTACAATGTTCATTGACATTTCCATAGCATTTACAACTCTACCTTTTACTTTTATATGAAACATGTGTATTTTGTAGACTCAAAAATTTCAACTCTCACTTGAATCTAAAATCACTCAGGTGATTTCATGGTCCTATACCTTCTCATTTCATTCTTGAATCATTTTCATATTAAACACTCTCATATTTGTTTGATCATGTGTCTTTTGTCCAAAAGAGGACCTACATGCCTATAACCTATAGGTCTCTTTTCTTGCTTGTATAGGCTTATTAGAGACAATCAATTCCTACATCTTGAGTCCTTAATCTTGGAGACTATATGATCTTATTCTCAATTTTATATCACTCTATCAATAGTATACTATAATATACTCATCTTATTCAATCTCAATTTTATCATTTTCATATATAGGTTTTGTGTACATTAGCTATTATACAAGGATTTGCATTGGAATTAAGACAGTTTATTCAATCATTCATGTTATTTGATGATATAACAGGGTCTATCAAGGTGACATGGTTTCTTGGGAGGGTATACCAAGTCTCTCCTTTGTTTTAACTCTTCTATCATATGACCCAAGATCCATGAATGCTCACTTATAGGTTTGCAAACCTGTAAATGACTAAAACACATTCCAAGCTTGTTTAAGAGTAAATTTGGATCTCACTTCTCATTAACTTAGACTTATAAATTTATCAATAGCATACTCATATGAAATCATTTATTTATTATTTCCATTTGAACTTGGTTGGCAATCATGCATGTAAAAGATTGTCAGTGTATTATATCATGTTTCTAAAGGTCAAGAACACGACATCTCTTGAAATAATACCAAATAGAAAAAAAAATTAGAGAGATAAAACACATGGGTTAGCTGAGAGTGAAGTAATTTAGATGAATAATGAGTCACAAAACACTTACAGTAGGGTGACATATTTCACATACTTGAGACATATTTATCCTTATTAAAGACACAAACCAAGGTTGAATTATTTTATGAAATCAAAATTTAAATGACTCTCTTTACCTATTAAAACAACTTGAAAAATTAATTTTCCTCTATTAGATTTTGAAGTGAAGAAATAGGAGGAAAATCAAGACCATGCTTGAATGGATTAGTGACCTATTGTCACTATTAGCGATTGTTCATAAATAAGGCACCATGAATTTGAAAACTAGTGCCATTAAATTAAATTTCATTAGGACCCATAATAATTTCCAAATTTTAAGCTTCCAACTTCTCTCTTTTGGTCATACCATGCATTTGATTTTTGCCTTTCTAAGCTTGTGAACGTTGTGATGGAGGAGAGAGCACATCTAATGCCTATGTTTGACCTAAAAATTTATCCAATTCCTAAAACTAACCTATGTAATCCAAGTGACACCTCTTCAATTTTGTATACTTTAAACTAAGCTTTTGAAGTCCATACAAGTGAGTGACACTCCTTTGGCATTGAAAATCATGATTCTGATCCATTCTAAGTTCATGACATATGTTGAAATTATGTAACTACTCTATGGAACTTGTAAAGAGTGATTTTATGGATTATTCACTTTATTAGGCTTTATCATACATGAAAGTTATCAAAAAGCACCTTTTTCCTTGTAAAACATTACCTTAAAGTTCACAAAAGAACATTAAACTTTATAAATCAATATAAAATGTTTATGAAAGGTGTTTAAGGCATGAAATTATGTGAAGAGACACCTAAGGACCATGACACCTCTTGACTAAGTCTAATCACTCCATTACATGAATATACCACTACAAGACCAAGAAGGAACATTACCTTAATTTCTCCAAATTTACCTTAAACAATGCTAATAAGACCTTATAAAGACTATGTGAAGACCACTAATGTATGTAAGGGGATATGAATAGGACTAGCTAGACATGACAAGAAATTTTTTGCCTATAAGGGTTGACATTTTCACCTTGGGGTTCAAAACTCATCAAAAAATTGGCAATTCATGGGGGTAACATGCTTGCTATGCAAAATAAACCAGTAACCTTGTCCATCCATTGGGAAAGGGAGTCATTTTCACTCAGATTCAGACTTGACAAAACTTTTACGATGACAAAATAAACTAATTTGACCTCAAAACACAGAAAATAAAGACAACACACATAAATAAAAGGAATAAGACACACACATGTACTAGCTAAGCTCTTAGGGAACACAACAAATAGGAAAGCAAGTAATATATACAACTAACCTAAACTTTTCTTCTTCCTCCTAGGTAAAATGGGAAGCTTCTTGGATCCTTTACTTCATGAGATGAAGAATTTCATGAGGCAAGTTTCCTCTTGGACCTTGGTCTTATTCACTTCATCTTCTCCTTACTTACCAATCCTCTTTGCATGTTCTCAAGTGAAACAATAGATAAAAATATTCACCTATGAAGGTGAACTCATCTTTTACTTTAACATCCCTATTATGATGTTTTTATGTTCTTATGCCAATCTCAAACATGACTACTTCTTGATTCATAGGATTAGATTCAAACATGAGACCTTGGAGATTGCCATCTTGTCCTTCAAGAGGGAATGTAGCCTCAAGAACATCCTCAATCTAACCAAAAGGATGTGTAGGCCCTTAAAGAGCCTCAAATTCATTTTACACTTCCCAATATTTCTATCATAGGTCTTCTTGGTCCATAAAGGTAGTAGCAGACTTATTCTCTCTTGGTTATTCTAATCCAATCTCTTACTTGCCTTGAATAATATCCTCATCATACATTGCTTCAACATGGTAATGAAAACATATTGGCTCACTAGTAACCTTGTATTCTTCATCATCATCTTGAACTTATTCTCTTAGAGGTGCCAACTTCTCAAAACCTTCATATTCTTTGTAAATGTGCAAATAAGTCTGCCACATGTCCTTCAAATCTACTTGAACTTTATCATTTGACTCAACAAATTTAGTCAAGATGACGTCCTTCTCAAGAGCCTTTTATTTCACATCTTCATCAACTTCTTCATGTCCAAGGTATCAACTTTAACACTCTTTTGATAGGTAGCTACAACATCATCAAGATCACTCTTTTATTCATTTTTGAAGATTTATTTGTGTCTATCTTCACCAAGTGGAATACTACTAGTGAAATCCTCATCATATACACTTGCATTGTCTTCTTTACATTCTCTTTGAACCACACTTGAAGTTGTAAGTAAATTACTTATATGATTCACAATAATAAAATTATTTATGTTATAATTAAGAGAAGAATAAGTAGATGCAAAACAATAATTGGCAAAAGAGTAGATTACATGAATATTATGACTAAGCCACTTTGAGGGGGAAACCTCCACATTAATGCAATAAGAATAAAATTCACAATATGATGATAAAATACTAATGACTACCTCCTATATATACTTTACTTAGAAATGGTTATTCCATAGGCTAATTATACTAAGAACATCAAGAAATATAACAAGCTAATATGAATATGTGTAAGCCATAAGTCAGCCACACATATCACTAGATGTACTATAGGTTAAGGGCATAGCATTCCCTTACCATTGACAATAATTTTATCCTTAATGTTGAATCAAACTAGGATGTTTTTTTAGGAGTGTGTCATCTTCCCATGTTGCATCTTCAGAATGCAGGTTCTTCCATTTGATCAAATATTGCTTAATGGCTCTAGTTTGTAGTTGTGTAATGCACATATGAAGGATCTCCTCAGGATCTAGAATGACTCTACTTTCTTCATCTAATTTAGGTAACTCAGTCTAAGTGGAAACTTTTTGTCGAATTACTCTCTTCAGGAAAGATACATGGAATATTGAATGTATACAAGTGGTTGGGGGTAATTCCAACTTGTAAGCCACGGTACCAATTTTTTGCAAGATCTAGTAAGGTCCATACTACATAGGTGAAATTTTGTTATCCTTCTTCCATTGATTTAGATACATCTACTTATACAGATATAAATTCATAAATACCTAATCACCTATGTCAAAACTCTACTCATGACAATGTTGATCTTCTTATTGCTTCAATTGATTTTGTGCCATTACTAAATTATCTTGCAAACTAATTAACACCTCCTATTGATGGCAAATATGTTCCTCAACAACTTGAACCTTAAGATGCACTATCAAAACTAAATTCATGGATGGGGGTCATACCCATATAATGGCACAAAGGGAAACATCTTGAAATAAGTTTTATACCACCATTCAGCAAGTGGCAGCCAATGATCCCATTTGTATTATTTGTTAGAAATAAAACAATGTAGATAGCCTTCAAGACATTTTTTGACTACCTCTAGTTGTTCATTAGATTGAGGAATATAAGATGAGCTATGATCCAATTGGGTACCCAAACATGCAAATAATTTAGTCCAAAAATTACTAGTAAATATGGGATCTCGGTCACTTACAATGATCTTTAGAGTGCCATGTAATTTTTGAACTATATTGAGAAAAGAAGAAGCTATTATACTGGAAACAAATGGTTTTAATAAGGATAAAAAATGAGAATACTTGGTGATTTTATCCACAACTACCATGTAAACATTTTTACCCTTAGACCTTGGTAACCTTGTAAAGAAATCCATAGAAAATTCTTCCCAACACTGGCTAGAGGTGGATAAAGGTTGCAAAAGACCTAGGGTCTTAATGGTCTCACCTTTATTTTATTGGCATTCCATGCATTCAACCATATATTTTTGAACATACCCTTTGATTCCTTCCCAAAATAAATCTTGATTCATTTTATGATATGTTTTTAAAAATACCGAGTGTCCTCCAAGTGAAGAGGCATGAAGTTCTTGAAGAATTTTATTTTTGAGGAGAGAATGCTTACAAAGGTATATATATTTATACCATAATGTGTTTCCCTTCCATGTAAATTTTTTAGATTCATTAGAACCTTACTAAAGATTTTGAAACAAATCCTTGGTAGCACTATCATTCTCCCATTCAGATCTTGCTTCCTCTAGCTAGTTTTCCTACCACATGATCATGGTGCATAATAATGCCTCAACCAATTCATCCCACTGAGAGAGGGCATCTACCACCACATTATCTTTTCCCTTTTTATACACTATTTCAAAATCATATCCTAACATTTTAGTTACCCATTTTTTTTATTCAAATGAAAATTATTATTTCAAAAAATATTTGAGGCTATCATGATCAGTCTTTACCTGAAAGTGATGACCCATCAGATATGGTCTCTATTGCTTCACTGCATGCAAAATAGACATCATCTCTTTCTCATATATTAGTTTGAGCCTATTTTTTCCTTTAATTTGGAAATTTTCAAATGCCATAGGTTTATCTTATTCTATTATTATATCCCCCATGCCATATCCTAATACGTCACACTCCATAACAAAAAAATTTGAAAAATCAGGAGTAGCCAAAATTGGAGTTGTGCACATAACAATTTTTAATTGTTCAAATACCTTGGTAGCTTAATCAATCCACTGTAAGGAGTATTTCTTCATCAAATAGATGAGTGGGGTTGTAATTATACCATAATTTTTGACAAACCTATGATAGTAACCAATTATACATAAAAACCCTCAAAGGTTCTTAAGGGTCTTGGGAACTTGTCAATCCATCATTGCTTGGATTTTATTAGGATCAAATTTCACTCCTTCATGTGAAAAATGTGACCCAATTACTCCACCTCTTCAAAACTGAAAGCACATTTGGAAGGTCTGGCATAAATATAATGTTATTCCATAACTGAAATCACCTATTTCACATGTTTCAAAAGATCTTTCCAGTTTTTACTTTAGATGAGGATATCATCAAAAAACACTAATACAAACTTTCTCAAAAATGGCCTAAAAATAGTATTCATCAAACTCTAAAATGTAGGTGGTGCATTTGTGAGGCCAAAAGGCATGACCATAAATTTGTAATGGCCTTCATGAGTTATAAAAGATATTTTAGGTATGTCCTCATTAAAAGAGTAAATTTGATGATATCCAGAGAAAAGATCTAACCTGGTAAAATAAATAACACCATGCAATTCATCTAGAAAATCATCAAATACTAGAATAGGAATCTTATATTTGATGGTGTATTTGTTGAGATCTTTATATTATGTGCACATATTCCAACTATCATCCTTCTTTTACACCATGACCATTGGGGAGGAATATTCACTTTGACAGTGTCAGATGATTCTTTCCTCCAACATCTCTTGTACCATATTTTTAATTTCACTCTTTTGGGCATGTGAATACTTGTAGGGTTTGATATTAGGTGGTGTACTTCTTGGAATGAGTCTAATGGCATGATCAAGTGCATGACTTAGAGAAAATCCTTTTGGCATGTCACTTAAAATAACATAATGGTTATCTAACACCTTTTACAAATCAAGATGTGTAGACTCTTTTGTTGGTTAAACCTCCATGGAAAATAAGAATGCCACAAAACCTTCTACACCTTTTTAGATATTTTTTGTCAGCTGATGGGAACTAACCAGTTATGGATATTTAGCCCATAATTCATGTAGTTCAAAAGTCATACCTACTAAATAGAACCTCATAAATGATTCTTGGAAATTCATCTCAATAGTGCCCAAAGTGGTGATCCATTGGACTCCCAAAATAATGTCAGTTCCTCCCATGGGAATATCAAACATAGGTGAATCTAACAAATGGTCTCATATAGTAAGCTTAATACTATGACATTTTCTAGAATAATTGATTGTACCACCATCTGAAATCATGACATAAAATTTTAGAGCTGGGTAAATTATATAATTCAAATGAATAACCAGCTTATTATTGATGAAGTCATGTGTACTTCCAGAGTCAATTAACATAATCACCTTGTATTTCTTCAATAACCCCACCACTTTAAGATTTTGAGGAGTACTAATGCCTAAAAGTGCATAACAAGAAGTAGTAGGTTGAGAATATTTAGATTCATCCTCAAGTTATTCAAACCCTTCCCTTAAAGCCTCCTCATCATTGGTACCATCAATGTAAACCAACTTCTTTTCATCACATCGATGCCCTATACTCCATTTTCTATCATAGCTAAAACACAAACCTTTTGCATCTTTTTCTTCCACTTATTAAGGTGTCAATATGGTAGGCTAATGAAATGAGGGTGCTAGAAAAGTGCATTCATGAACATTGGTGAAAGGTCTTTGTCTAGTCATCTCTTTTTCCTCAACCATGCATGCCTTTGGTATGGCCTCAAATATAGTATTGGGATGAAACATGCAAACCTCCAATTGGATACTATCTTTGAGGCCACCCAAAAATAGGTCTATCACATTTTCCTCAATGATGTCTACCACATGTAAGTAGAGATTCGAAAATTGATGAATGTAGTCCTTGACAGCCCTAGTTTAATGCAACTTGGCTAGCTAACTAAAGTAAATTTTAAAGACTTTGTTGTGATAGTGAAACTACAACTCAAAAAAAACTTACCATGAAACTGGGGTACCCTTCTTTTTTTTTAGCACACAACTAATGATACCAAATGAATGGCTTAGGTTAGATAGAGAGGCCATAACCACTTTTTACAAATATGGAGTTTGATGTAGATCAAATAAATTTTAAATTTGAGTGAGTCAAGTGAGTGTATTATTACCATCAAACTTGTACAAGTCCACTTTTGGCAACATCAACTTAGTTCCAAAATTGGTAATGGTATTGTTTGGAGTAGGAGAATTAAATTGAAGTGGTGGATGATTACTTTTTAGTTATTGAGCTGACAAGTTGCCAAATTGCCCGGATATTTTTTGTAATTTATATTTCACACTATTCAATTCCCCCTTCAAGCCTGTAATGTCCCATTAAACCATATTAAAATTTTATTTTTTAACCATGGCCTATAACTCTAACTTAAGATGTTAAAATACCTCTAAAATAGATAGATCAAAATTTTTAGATTCCATGTCATGATTGTGAGGATTTTTTGGAGTTTCTCACCCTTTCCCACATATATGAATATTTAGACTAGCCATGTATAAATACTAGGAGGGTTTTAGCCCCAAAAAAAATGTATCGGTGGAATAAACCATTGTGATCATCTCATCAAGATGAATCTAATGACTGTTATTGTGCATAAAGGTGAAAATAATTAACCCAAAAAAGTGTACCAATGGAATATAACATTGTGCTCATCTCACTAAGACAAATCTAAAAATTGTTAATTTACAAAATGTTTTTATTTTTTTGTAAAAAAACCTCACAAATAAAACTATGGTGATGAAAAAAATCAAAACCTCCTAAATCACAAGTTATGTTTTTTGGCATTCTGGTGTTCAGGATGCTAGATTCCAAAAAAAAAATTACACCATAGAAACTTGCCAAAATCGATGATCTAATACCACTTGTAAGGAAATTACTTTGATAATTCATAATAATAGAATTATTTATGCTAGAATTAAGAGTATAATAAGTAGATCCACAATAATAATTAGAGAAAGAATATAATACTTGAATATTGTGACTGAGCCACTTCAAGGGGGAAACCTTCACAATAATGTAATAGGAAAGTAATTTACAATATGATGATAAAAGACTAACCACTACCTCCTATATATACTCTACTTAACTATGGTTATTTCATAGGTTGACCATACTAAGAACATTGATAAATGCAATGATTGAATATGAATATGTGTAATCCCTAATTTAGTCACACATATCCATAAATGCATTACAGGTTAAGCATATAATAGCTATAATATCTTCTTCATGTACTTCCCATATGACATGTTCCTCTTCAAGAAGGGAGATGGTGGAAGGGTTATGGACACATTCATCAGTTTGAGAGGGGGTATGAGGTATGGTGGATGGCTCAGACTGGGTTTAGGAAAGGAGGGAAAATAATTGATACTTAGGGCCTTGGATATGGTAGATTCTTGAATGAATTCTTGAAGGGAAAGCAAGTTGATTTGGGTAATGGACACTTTATTATCTTCAGCAAGCACCTCATCCTTATCATATCATTCTTGAGGCTCTTTAATAGCTACAACATTATCTTCAACCTTATCAATTAAGGCCTCTTTATTGTTTACAAACCTTTTTGAATAGACCTCCAAGATAGAAAAACTAGTATTTCTTGAGGAGAGGGAAGAAGAGCTTGAATAGTCAGAAGGCTTTCTTTGACTTTAATCTCTTGATCTTGTCTCACTTTTTCCTTTAGTTTCAGCTCTAACTCTTTGATTTTCTTATCTATACTCTCTTAGAATATATTCTTTTTAATGTGGATATTGACCTCATGAGGATAAGGAACACAATAAAGCTAGTATGGAATATAAAAGGGCTCTTTAAGATGCATGAGAGAGACTTTCATAGGTTTAGATTCTTCCTTGACTTAAAATCCTCAATCTATGTTTGTTTCACCTTGATTACTCCATGATTTCACTACTCGATTCTAGTTTGGAGCCTTGAAAGACTTTTTGGGGGTTCTTGAGGAAGATAAATAGAATTATGTCTCTTAACAATAGGCTACTCAACTATAACCTCCTCCTTCCTTTGAATGCTTTCTTGGATAGATTTCCAAGAAGGGAAAGTTTTATAAATATATGAATAACTTGGAATAATTTTACATTCACTTGAAAAATTTTCTTGGGGGAGAATGGGAGAATAGATAGCACATATGAGGGCTAAGGTGGTGTGTATGAATATACATGGAGCTGATGGTATTGGATATACTATTATTCATGAACTCTTAGTGTTGTAACTTGGATTTTCACCCTTTGAGGAGATTTTTTATCTCTCCTCATCCAAGTGGCACAATTCAAACACCTCTAGGTTGTGGGTAGCCTAAGAATGAGGTGAATCTATAGATACAGCTAGATCCCTTTATATAAAACTTGTAAAACACTACTACACCTATGATTGTAATAAAAAGTGAGAGATAAAATTGAAATTGAACTATCCTAAATGTGGTGATACATGAAATTAAGTGATAACTACTAACCATTTGCATGTCACACATGAGACCAAGGGACTAACTAGGCATACACTTCCCTAATATGAATCTTCTCACATCAGTATTTCATTGTGAGGTTGTGATTAATTTTTAGGCTAAGAGGACTAAATAAGAGGCCTATAATGTCACTATTTTAATATACTATCTCACTCAACCTTGACACATCAATGGAACACTTCACATGACCTAAAAGAAGAATCTTTCCAACTATAAATAGGTGAGAGAATGAGATAATAATGTTAGAGAAACAATAGTATTCACTAAGAAAGATTAATAATCTAATAAAACACACTATGAATAGTCATATAAGAGTTAAAATTATTAGTCTTATTGATATAAGGTATTCAAATGGGTAGGGCTTCACCATACTTAGGTGGAGCATATTTTACAAAGGCTAAAATGGCTAGTTCTTATAAAACCTAAGAGAGAGAAGAGAAGAGAAAAGTCCAAATTTCACAAGGACACTTATCAAGTTTATAAAATTAGTTACATGTTCATGAGAATGAAATGTGAAATTGATCATGAAAATTTAGGAAACATAAGTGTCACTCCAAGTCATAAGACTCTTAGAATGTGGCATAGAAGTTTTCATTCTACACAAGGAAACTACATTCATCATTCACCCCTATTTGAACATCCTAAAACTTAATAGGGATGTATATAATGATTTTAATGAGAGGGAATGGTTTAGACATGCTTTTTCATGCATTGGATACATTTCTAATCACCTGGAATCATTTGTGAGTGAGCCATCATTGCCTACAATCAAAGAGACTCATTTTTCAGTCACCCCTCATACTTGGCCTCAAAATTGGATTTATTTTCCCATTAAAATCCATAAAATTGGGTGAATGACACTTCTTCCATGGCCTTAGAGGCATCATTCAAACTTTAAAAATGCTTCCACATAAAGTTTTCACACTTCTCACCATCATGTTCACTATGCCAATTATGACTGGCTAAGATGAGAGATCTATTAGGCACACTTAGGAGTTTTTATGAATCATTAAATTTACAATATAGGTTATCCCAATTCCTAATCCTTCTCTTAAATCTGGTTTCATCTCTTGAAACATCTTAGAACCTACATAAAATAGTCAAAAAAACCAAAGTTGTACCATGTCTATATAGATAAGTCAACAAAAAAATTTATGGTGGGAAGCCTTTAAGAGTCATTAAACCTATAATCACTTTTCATGCCATTTTCATCCATTTGGATAGTTCACCATCTTCATTTCCTTCATCGGGTCTTTATCTAGGGTTTGCAAGGGTTTTAGGCCATTTTTGCCCATAAGCTTTGTTCATAAAGCTATGACATTGGAATTGAAAAAAAATACAAAATAATTATCTTCAATACCCAATTTAAATTTTCCAATCTTATAGGTCTCCCATGAAAAACATCCAAGTAGATATGAGTAACCAAACCTCTCATATTGAGCTTGTTTTCCCATTTGCATAGGCCTATTATGTCCAAAAGTCCAAAAATAATTTTTTTCATGGATTCCCCTACATCATAATAGCTCATACATATCTAAATTCATCATATAAACATATTTAAATATGTTATAAATCTCACTTAGAGCTGAAAGTGAAGTTGGACCCCCAATTGGGATCTAGGCCTCAAATAGACCTATCTGCATACTTGACAATCCAGAACATCTTGTCAAGTTTCCTCCTCTATTATATTTTTATCATGTTTTCCACACTTTAAACTTATATTAATACCTTCTTAAATGTCTCATTATCCCTTTATCTCACTCCTTTCTCTCCATTCTTTAAGACTACAGGTTTTGCATATAAAGGGAAGTACCCTCTGCCTGAGACAAAATAGAGGGTACTTCCCCTATTTACTTAGAAAAAAAAGTTTAGAGATATTTTCCAATTTATAATTATTTCCTTTAAAAAATAATTCCCCTTTATCAGGTCATTAGGCCCCTCAAATGCACTCAAACCCAAGATAGACTCCTAGGCAAAAGATAGTGTGTAGGGTTTGCACTGTAGACTGTGTATTATATCATTAGTATCTTTTCTTCGTATATTTCCATGATATGTATGTATCATGAGGAATACATTATAATTTTCCAAGTTATTATAAAGATTTATAACCCTTTCTAAAACTCCTCAAGTCATGCCCTTGAGTTGATTGGTTAAGGTGTTGACTATGTTTCCTATATTCTTCTTCAATAGTAAATCATGTAAGTGGTCATGCTTGTAATTAGTGCATGAAAATTATATATAGTGTCTAAATATATCATTATATAATTTTAGGATAATTTTACAATTTTTTTACCCATTTTCCTCATCCTTGTGCTGTACCAACACTCATACTTCACTTCCAAGCCCACTGTTACCTACAGTTGACTATATTAGAGCAAGTAAAGGCCTGTGGGTAAGAATTCATATTGGGGTATGTGTCACCTTACACTTAGATTATTTTTACCACTTGAAATAATCATTAATAAACAAAAAAAATTATTTCCATGTTTAATCCCCTCTCATGGAAGGTATAGAAACTAACAATTAGTTGTAGGTGAACATTTGCATGATGGGACACCTGTAGGTGATCACTAAACCTTGAAACATCACTAATCAAATTCTCATGATGGCATATATGCCAATTTGTATTCCTTTCACTCAATAAGGTCTTATAAACATGTTAATATGCCTTTTTTTATCCTTATTATATCAATGGTCACTCAAAGGTTTAAAACATGTAGATGATAATGGAGAAACTCGATGCTTAAATGGGTAACTTTGGGCTTCTCAATAACCAACCTCCATTAGTCATCTACCCTTAAATTTTTGCATAGTTATTTTCATGTATTTAATCTACATGTTTTATTCATCTATATTCCTCAAATCCTTTGTAAAATTTCTCATATGACATCCATAAAACTATCAGTGCTCTATTTTACACTTTTAGGGAAAATAACCCTGAATATTATCATCTCATGTTCTCACAGTAGTTTCCACTTCCATTTGCTCATATAACCCTAAAAAAATCTATATCATGGTATAAAGAAAATACTAGTACTTCAATAATAGTTGTATCACTTTTCTCAACATTTAAAAAGGGTTCCTCAACTCTCTATTAAGGCCACATGTAGGTGGGCATTCCACAGTGTAGGCAGTAGATGAGAATTGCAAGCAGTATGAAAGATTCACATGTTTGTGACCAATTATATGATTTATAAAGGTTTAAAAATTTACTATTAGTACTATAAAATATTTAAATACCTACCAAAATTCCCATTCCACCATGACATCATCTCAAGAGGCTCTTATAGATGCACTTTGAGTTATATGCAGGCAGTAAGCATGAAATGTTCCATATACTCAAGAAATATACCTTCCATGTCAATTAATTTCTATTCATGGTGTTGAAATGAGACATCAGAATGTTTTAAAGATCAAAACAAGATGTCACACCTCTTTTTCAATGTTGAACCCTTTATGGCACTTGTAGGTGCATGTTCATGGTGACTGTGAGCAAATGTTGCACATGACTATAATGGTCTTATTTTTACACTCTTTAGAGGATCTAAATTTTTTCCCACTTCTAAAGACATTTATAGTATCTTTACACCTTTACTAAACTTTTTGGATGTTCTTAGTGCCTTTATAAGTCATGACTAGGACTGAGGAGTAGATGGGAGCTGATTGAGTATGACAATGGACTAAAAGTTTGATCCAAGCATGATGCTATGAGACTAAACTTGAAGGGAAGGTGATCACTATGGAATTAAGACATGAGAAACCTCATGTCCTCTTCACATGAGACCCTTGCATAGAACCAAGCATTCTACAAATAAAGAAAACTGATTGAGACTACACATGGTTGCACCTTCCTATAAATGAGATGATTTGAATATAAAAACACCTTGAAACACTAAACCAGTCATGAAGAGCATTTTAGGAGAGATACAACATCATCTAGAATCTACATCTCTAATTGGATTATACAGACTTCTCCAAACCAAAGCAAAACCTATAGGATGTAGGAAATAATGAGTAGAAAAACATAGTCAACTTATTAGAAATCATTTATAAATCATAGTTGACCACTATTAAAAATCTTATTATTTAAATGGATCTCTTTGAGTTTAATTTCAACTCCCAAAGGTGTTTGACCTAAAACTTCTCTAATTGGTCATACCAAACATAAACCTACTGATCACTTTTATGTGTCTAGAAGGGTGAATAAGGAGTAAAATGGTTTTGGACCTTTTTGAGCACTTCTAAATCATGTTTAGAGTGTAAATGAGTCTAAAGAATCTGAATATACATTACATGACCTTCTCCTATGTGTCATTCTCTCTCATGGGCCATACAGTTACAAAACTCTTCCTTTTTAATTGATTTCTTCATTTTTAGTTAGATAACCTGAAAGATTCATATAGGACTAACAATATTGATAAGGAATTTGAATTATTTAACATTTTAAGGAAAACTAAAACACTTTAACACCTTGAAAACTATGCCACTTGCATTTATGACCCCTAAATGTCTCAAAAAGACATAATATTGAAAATGACCAAGACCAAGGCTAATGTGACATGCAATGACATCAAATAACCTATAATATACCTTATGACATAATATTAGACCCCTAAAACACCTAAAAATCAAGTGTTTACCTATATGGGTCCCAATTTGACCTGTAAGGTTAAATTTAATCAACAAATTGGTGACTTATAGGGATAGTATGCTTGTTAAACTATAGATCAGTAACATTATTAGTCCATTGGGCTTAGGGAGGCATCTAAAGTCTAAAACACAACAAGAATACTTTAAAAATTGACAACAAGCTTTGATTAAGACAAGACCAATTGACTACCTCAACCACATAAAATAAAAGATACACACAAAGCAAAGAAAACACACTAATAAGACACACACACATGTGCTAAAAGAACTTAGGGAAAATAGAAAAAAAATAACTATGAACAACTATCAACTAAACATAACTCCTTTCTAGGATAAAAAGGAAAGTTTCTTGAATCTTCTTCTTCATGAGCTAAGGCATAGTGCCAATCATGTTGCTCCTTGGATTAGATTTTGGTAGATCAAACCTATTCCTTGGTACTTCACTTGATCTATTCTCAAGTAGATCATCTTTAAATAGGTCTCTAATGTAAATTTATTCCTATTGAATTTGTACACATACATCATATTTTTGCCTACTCTTCATCTCATGATCAACTTGTATCTTCTTGGTAGGCATGGGTTCAAGAGGAGTAGTTTCTTGTTCCTTGGAATATTGAGGCCAATAAGAGCTTGTTCTATCCTCAAAAAGTTGACATGTTTCTCCCAACTAATTGAGAGGATGATAACCCATTTTGATGATTTCAAACATATCATCATGGGATGCATATGCTTCTTGAAAGGAAAAATTTGAAAGGTTGTTTCTTCTTTGCATAACCACTTTAGTGTTAAGGCTACCTTCTCTATTTTTTATTAAATCATAGCCTCCTTGAAGAGGAGTATAACTTGTTCTAATGATTTTAAACAGGTCATCCCAAGGTTGATTATAAATTTTTTCTTTCTCATCTATGATATCTTGGATAGTGATGGGAGAATCAATGATGATTTCATCTTCTTTGGCAAAAGGAAAAAAATCTTCCATATCAACCCAATCATAAGTTTCCACACAAGAAATCATCATTTCTTCAGCATTGAGGACCTCTTGAGGGATCTCAAGTTGTACCTCAACTATTATAACCTAAATTTTCTTCTCAAGGACTACAAGATTCTCAATTTATTTCTCTTTCTTGGTGATGTTAATACTAGGCATTTTGTAATTAGGTGACCTAGTCCAATGAGGTTGCCAAGGGGCTATGTTTTCTTCAAGCAAGAGTTATGAATTCTTATCAACCAAATTCTCCTCTTTAGGTTCCCACACCATAGGTCCATCAAGGTAAAGGGTGATAGGGTGAGGACAATATGAGCTAGTTGGTGGAGGTGGAATAAAGAACTCAACATCAGATTGAGAATGAATTATAGAGGATTCCTTTGGGAGTTCTTAAGGAAGGGAAGGTAGACCTTAGGATAAAATAGATTATTTTTCTTCCTTATATTTGACAATCACTTCATTAAAATTTGATTGATTTTGATCACTCTCTTGAGGATGGTTATATGGGTTGTGTTTAGGCATAGGATCTTCTTTTGGCTCTAAACATTCCATCACACCTTGACTTAATGATTTCATTCTTTACTCTAACTCTTCAATTTTATTAGATATGTTCTCTTGTAAAATTATCTCTTGAAGTTTACATGAATCTTCATGGAGATTAGGAGTACCAAAGGTCTGATATGGAGGATAATAGGTCTCTTGAGGAAGGGTGGGAGGGACTTGCATAAGATCAAGCTCTTTCTCAACTTCACACCCTTTATAAAGACTTTTATCCCCTTTCTTTCCCCATGATTCCACTACCTTATTATATATTATTATGTTAGTATTATGAGTCTCTTATTTAGGTAGTGATTAAATTTTAGGATTGGATGAAGTGTTCAGGAAACTTGGGATCTCCTTAGGCTTATCTTCTCCAACATGGGATTTCATATCTAGAAGTCTCCTCTTAAGGTGGGAATTTAATGGGAGAGGTAAATGAGGACTTATATTCCACTTCCCTTACTGATAAGATGGATTTATTCATCTAATTATTATCTAACTCAATCTTCCTATTAAGCTTTTCTTCCATAACAAGGTTTGTCTTTCCAACTCTATCTTCTAGCTGATTGGGAAAAGGATGAATTTAATAAGCTTGATTGGGTCCATGAGTAGGGGTCAAGTAAGACTGATAATAATCTTGGGGAGGTGTATATAAGGGATAATAGGTTTTTTGAGGGTTTTCCTCATAGATTCTAAGATTATCTTCTAAGGATGCAACAAGGCCACCCATATCTAGCATTTCACTTGTAAGCCTTTGCTAATTGCCTCTCTCAATAGGTGCCCACTCTCTTTTATAAACCTATAATGTATCTCTCACATTATTAATGAGATAAATAGGAACATATTTACCATGTCCCCTTAGTGTTTCAATATCTATCATGTACCTCTCATAGCCCAAGAGAGTTTGCTTGAAACTGGAAATGGACTGATTTGAGAAGTGACTATGTTGACTAGAAGCAGAAAGATATTGAGAAGGTTGGTTATAGGACTAATAAAACTCATGAAAAGGTTGATAAGTTTCATATTGGAGATGGTAAGAATCATATTAGAGATGGTAAGGATCATGATAAGGCTGATAGGGGATGCCATAATCTTGGGATACCTCACCAACTTATGTAAAATTATACTCAACACCAAAATTATCCATGAAATTTCATTGGGAAATAGTAAAACAAATAAAAATTTACCCACAATATTCAAAATAAAAA
Organism: Torreya grandis; assembly: GCA_037957365.1. Lineage (NCBI taxonomy): Eukaryota > Viridiplantae > Streptophyta > Pinopsida > Cupressales > Taxaceae > Torreya > Torreya grandis. Next base: position 1,022,498 of record JARHVA010005004.1, on the reverse strand, counting down.
ATTGGGTTGTTTGACTAGCTAATGTAACCTCAGAGTCACTAATGATGATTGGATAGATGCCTTCAAACCTGATGTTTTGAAATACAACACCAAAAATATTTCAATTTTTTAGATAATGAGTCCCATTGAGTGTGCCAAAAACTATTGTCACTTGTTTTTTCACTCTTTGAGGAGATGTCTCAACTCTCCTCATCCAAGTGGCACAATTGAAACACCTCTAGGATGTGAGTAGCCAAAAAATGAGGTGAATCTCTAGATAGGGTTATCTCCCTTGATGTACCACTTATAGATCACTACTACACCTATGCTTGTATGGAAAAGGGAGAGAGAAAATTTAAAGTAAACTATCTTAAATGTGGTGATTTACCAATTTAAGTGATAACTACCAACCAGTTGCATGTCACACATGAGACCAAGGGACTAACTAGGCATACACTTCCCTAATATGAATCTTTTCACATTAGTATTTCATTATGAGGTTGTGATGAATTTTTAGGCTAGGAGGACTAAAAAATATGCCTATAATGGAATTATTTGAATAGGATAACTCATTCAACCTTGACACATCAATAGAACACTTCACATAACCTGCAAGAAGAAGCTTTCTAACTACAAATGGGTGAGAAAATGAGATAACAATGCTAAGAAAACAACAGTCATCACTAAGCAAGATTAATCATCCAAGTGAACACACTATAAAAATTCATAGAAGAGGTAAAATTAGTATTCTTATTGATCTATGGTATGAAAATGAGTAGGGATTCTCCATACTCAGGTGGAGCATATTTTACGAAGGCCAAAATAGCTAGTTCTTATAGAACCTGAGAGAGAGAAGAGAAGAAAGAAGTCCAAATGTCAAAAAACTTGTAAATCTAATAAAATGAGTTGAATTTGCATGATAAGGTAATGTGAAACTGATCATCCAAATTCAAGAAGCACAAGTGTCACCCCAAATCATAAAACTCTTAAAATGTGGCATAGGAGTTCTCATTATGCACAAGGAAACTACCTTCATAATTCACCCCTATTTAAACTTTTAAAAACTAATTAAGGATAGGTATAATGATTATAATGAGATTTAAGGGTTTTATACATGCTTTTTCATTCATGGGCTGCATTCTTAATCACCTAGAATCATTTGGAAGTTAGCCATCACTACCTATAGTCAAAGAAACTCCTTTTTTTAGTCACCCCTCACACTTGGCCTCAAAATTGCATTTATTTTCCCATGAAAATACATAAAATTTGTGAATGAAACTTGAAAATACCCTTCATATCCTTATAGGCATTAGGCACACTTTAAAAATGCTTCCACTTGAAGTTTTCACACTTCTCACCATCATGTTCACTATGTCAATTATGACTGGATAAGATGAGAGATATAGTAGGCACACTTATGAGTTTTATGAAGCATTAAATTTACATTATGGGTTATCCCAATTCCTAATAATTCTCCCAAATAAGGTTTCATCTCTTGAAACCTCTTAGAACCTACACAATGCACAAAAAAATCAAAAAAATCAATTGTGTACCCTATTCATATAGATAGGTTAGCACAACATTTGATGGGGGAAGCCTTGAAGAATCCTATACAACATATAATCACTTTACACGACATTTTGGTCCATTTTTATAGCTCACCATCTTCATTTCCTTCATCATGTCCTTATCCAAGGTTTACAAGGGTTTTAGGCCATTTTTGCCCTTAAGTTTTATTCATAAAGATATGACATTATAATTGAAAATAAAATACATACACAATAATTATATTAAATACCCTCTTTAACTTTTCCAAGATTCTTTGGCTCCCATGCAAATCACCCAATTAGATATGAGCAACCAAACCTCTCCTATCGAACTTGTTTTCCCATTTACACAGGTCTATTATGTCCTAAAGTCCAAAAATATTTTTTCTCATGGATTACCCTACATCATAATATCTTATAAATATTTAAATTCATCATATAAACATGATTAAATATGATATAAATCTCACTAAGGGCTGTAAGTGAAGTTGGACCCCCAATTGGGCTCTAGGCCTCAAATAGACTTGTCTGCAAACTTGGCAATCCAAACCATCTTGTTGGGTTTCCTCCTTAAATTATAGGTTTATCATGTTTTTCCACACATGAAACATCTATTAATACCTTATTAAATGTCTCATTATCCCTTTATCTCCATTCTTCAAGACTGGAGGTTTTGCATACAAAGGGAAGTACACTCTATCTTAAACAAAATAAAGTGTAATTCCCCTATTTAATCAAAAAAATATAAGGTTGTATTGTCTTATATAATTGATAAGGATTTCATATAAAAAAAATCCCTTTATCAGGTCATTATTCCCCTCAAATTCACTAAAACCCAAGACAAACTATTAGGCAAAACATTATGTGCAGGGTTTGCACTTTAGACTGTGTATTACATCATTGGGATGTTTTATTCATATATTTACATGATATTGATGTATCATTATTAATCAATTGTAATTTTATAAGTTATTATAATTATTTCCAACCCTTTTTAAAACTCCTCAAGTCATGCCCTTGAATTGATTGGTTAAGGTGTTTATTGTGTTTCATGTATTTCTTCAACAGTAAATCTTGTAGGTGGTCATGCTTGTAATTAGTGCATGAAACTTAGATATAATGTCTAAAGATATCATTATATCCTTATAAGATCATTTTAAACTTTTTTGGACCCATTTTCCTCATCCTTATGTTATATCAACACTCAAACTTCACTTTTCAACCCACTATTACCTATAGTCAACTACAGTTGACTGTATTAGAGCAAGTAGAGGCCTCTGGGTGAGAATTCATCTTGGGGTATATGTCACATTACAATTGGATTATTTTTACCACTTTAAATAATAATTCATAAAAAAACATTTTTATTTCCATGTTTAATCCCCTCTCATGGAAGGTATATAGTCCTACAGTCAGCTATAGGTGAACATTTGCATGATGGGTCACCTATAGGTGATCACTAGACCTTGAAACATCACTAATAAACTTATCCTTAATGGCCTCCAATTGGTATTAATTTCACTCCTAAGGTCTTATAAACATGGTAATATGTCTTTTTTCCTCCTTAGGATATCAATGATCACTCAAAGGTTCAAAACCTGTAGATGATAATGGAAAAACTCAGTGCTTAAATGGGCAACTTTGGGCTTCTCAATAACCAACCTTCACTAGTCATCTACCCTTCAATATTTGAATCTCTTTTCATCTATGGAATATATATGGTTTATTCATATATATTCCTCAAATATTTTTTAAAATTTATCATATGACATCTACAAAACTACCAAGTGATTTATTTTACACTTTTAGGGAAAAGAGTTGTGAACAGTATCATCTCATGTTCTCACAGTAGTTTCCACTTCCATTTGCTCATCTAACCATAAAAATAGGTTTTCAATGGTATACATAACATACTATGACTTCAAAAATAGCTTTGTCACCTGTTTCAACACTTCAAAAGGGGTACTTAGCTCTCTATTAAGGCTACATGTAGGTGGACATTCCATAGTGCATGTAGTAGATGAGAATTGTAGACAGTATGCAAGATCCACATGCTTGTGACCAATTCTAGGTTTTCTCAATGTTTCAAAATGTACTATTATCACTCTAAAATACTAAAACAATTACCAAAACTCCCATTCCACCATGACAACATCTCAAGAGGCTCCTATAAATGTACTTTGAGTTATATACATGTAGTAAGCATGAAATGTTCCATATAATCAATAAATTTTCCTTCCATGTCAATTGATTTATCCTCATGACATTGAAATGAGACATAAAAATGATTCAAAGCTCAAAAAAAGTTGTCACACCTCCTTTTCAACATTGAACCCTTCCTTCATGGCAGTTATAGGTTCATGTTCATCATGACTATGAGTAAATGTTGCACATGACTACAACCATCCTTGTTTTACACTCTTTGGAGGATATAACTTATTTTTTCCCAATTTTAAAGACATTTATAGTATCTTGAGACCTTTATTACACCTTTTTGGATGTTCTTATAGCCTTTACAAGTCATGACTGAGACTGAGGAGTAGATGGGATTTGACTGAGTATGATAATGGACTAAAATTTTGATCTAAGCATGATGTTATGAGACTAAACCTGAAGGTAAGTTGATCACTATGGAATTTAGACATGAGAAACATCATGCCCTCTTCATATTATACCCTTCTAGAGAACCAAACATTCTACAAAAAATTAAAACTGACTGAGACTGCACATGGTCATACCTTGATGCAGCATGAGATGATTTACATATCAAAACACCTTAAAATACTAAACTATGAATATTTATAATTTTAGGAGAGATACAACATAATCTATAATGAAAAAACCCAATTGGATTGTATGGGATTCTCCAAACCAAATCAAAACCTATAGGGTGTAGGAAATAATGAGCAAAAAAACTTAGTCAACTTGTTACAGATGGTTCATAAATCATATTTGACCAATATTTAAAATATTTTTATTTAAATGGATCTCTCTACTTTAATTTCACTTCCCAAATGAATTTAACCTAGAACTTCTCCAACTAGTCCTACCAAGCATAAACCTTTTGACCACTTATGTGTGTTTAGAATGGTGAATAAAGAGTAGAATAGTTTTGGACCTTTTTTAGCACTTCCAAAGCATGTTAATCATGGAAATTAGTATGATGAAGTTGAAAATCAATTAAATTACCTTCTCCCACATTTCATTCTCTCTCACGGGCCATATAAGTGCCAAACTCTTCCTTTTTAGTTGATTTATTGATTTCCAATTAGATAATCTATAAGATTCAAATGGGACTAACATTCTTGATAGGTAATTTGAATTTTTGGATGTTTGAAGGAAAACATATACACTTGTACACATTTAAAATCATACCACTTGCATTTATGACCCCTAAATGCATTAAAAAGACATAAATATTGAAAATGACCAAGACTAAGGCTAATGTGACATGGAATGACATCAAATGACCTATAATACACCTTATGACATAATATTAGACCCCTAAAACACCTAAAAATCAAGTTTTTACCTATAAGGGTCATAATATGACCTATAGGGTCAAATTTGGTCAACATTTAGCATATCTTCTACCTTTTGAATGAGACCACATACATCCAACATTTCACTTGAGAGGCTTTACCAATTTTCTCTCTCAATAGGTGCCCATTCTTCTTTCACAAGTTTCAATGAGTCTCTCATATCATGAATGAGATTACTAGGGGTATCTTTGCCATATTCCTCTTGTGTGTTAAGTCTTATCATGTATCTCTCATATCTTAAGAAAGTTTAATTCAAACTTGAAATGGACTGATTTGAGAACTATGTTGGCTAGGGACATCTTGAGCTTGAGAAGGTTGATCATATGCAACATCATAGTCATGTAGAGGGAGAGTAGGTTGATCATAGGATTGATATGAATCATGATAAGGATAATAAGGATCATAAAAAGGCTAGTATGGATAACCATAAGGCTGAGATACCTCATCAACTTTCATGAAACTAAAATTCATCTCAAACTCAGCCATAATAACTTCATCAAGATAATGAATTGAAAGCACAAATTACTTTGAACAAGTGACTAGGTTGTGAGAACTAGTTGATTATACATGGATTCATCATTGATGTTTTGAATGCCTCTAAAGGTTTAAATTAGAATAAAAATACCAACAATTATTCCACAACTTTGGACCTTAATCCCAATGAGGATGCCAAAACTACCATTGATAAAATTTGTACCATTTTTAAGGTAGTTCAATCCTTCCACATTTGATGTAATATGCAAACACCTCAAGGTTATGGGTACCCTATTATAAAAGTTAATCTCTATAATAAATATATAGCTTCCCTTGATGAATCATTTAGGCTCAAACACTAAGCTACCACTTACTAGGAAAAGGGAGAGAAACCAATTTTAATGGAGGTGATGCACAAAATATGTTGGACCACTACCAACCATCTACAAATTTACTTCAAACATGAGACTAACTTATAACAAGCACTTCTCTATATCTACTTCTCTACATCAATACTTCTCATGAAGGTTGTAAAGGAATGTTTGAGCTAGGAATACTAGTCAAGAAATCATGACATGACACTATTGAAAAGACAACTCACTAAACTCTTACACCTAAATTATACACTTAACAAGACCTATAAAAAGGATTCCAAACTAAACATGAATGTAATAAAGGGAAAACAAGCCAAGGAATGAATACTATCACTTAGCAAGACCAACCAATTAATGAAGGAGGTTAAACTAGAATTTTCTCATTATTTGAAGGCTTGAAAATGGGTATAGCTTCACTATACCCTAGTGGAGGATACCATCTCAGCCAAACAAGGCTCAATTTATAAAAAATGAGATAGAATAAGAGAAGAAGGTTGTAGGCTAGAGGAATACAATTGACTCATGAGATATTTACAATAATAAATTGGTAATAAACTTTACCATCATGTCTTCAAGGATAAATTTTATTTTATTGAAGATACTCTTCTATTATGAGTGGTGTGTAAGTTTCAAACCTTGTTTGACACCTTACCTTACTCTTCAAAATTACCCTTTGCCTTGGATTGTAAGAGGACAAATGGTACCCTTAACCATTAGGTCATGTTGAGTTTCATCCTTTATATAATATTTATATCTTTCAATTTATATCTGAAGGATCCCTTTGACACATCACTTCATTCTCTTGCTAGGTGTCTTGAAGTCTCTTCATCTCACTAGGCCAATCTTGCTTACAATTGTCAAAACTTGATTTAATCTTATCTAATTCATTATATCTCAATAGATGTCTTATTCGCATCATATTATACCTATAATAACTCATTTATAGATATAAAACTAATCCTAAGAACTTTTTTTTCACAAAAAGGTCTCATTTGGCCTTATTTCGTGTAGCCCTGAAAACATGTAAACTTCCTTGTGTAAGGAAGTGTATAGATTGTACTAACAAACTATTGAAAAAATTGATCCCAAATAAAATTAGGACAAACCACTATATATTTAAAACTTACATAGGGTCTCTTAGGTCCTAAAATGTTCATCTTGGTCATAAATAAGGTCTCATATTATGTTTTATCTTGGTCACATTTGCCTAAGTTCATCTCATGTCATTTTATGTCCTTTTGGATCATCTGAATGAACTTGTATGGTTTTCCACTTAGGATAAAGGTGTAAATAATAAATATAATATGTGTCATGTTATAAAATGGTCGGTTTTCATTTTTGAAATTGAATATTGTAGGTTCAACATAGAAAGAAAGGAGATAATTATAAAAGGGGGAAGATTCTAAAGTTGTACAAACTATAAGATAGATTTGGCACATGATAAAGCTTTATTAGTGTCCCTTAATATCTCCACATCTCATCTCAAATGTCAATAAGCTTTGAAAACTCCAAAATAGATCAAAATTTATCCCTCTCTCATCACTCTCTTAGACAAGTCAAAGAGGTTAGTCAGTTTCCACTTGGTGAGGATCGAAGGAGCAGAGTTCAAGTGCACCTATTAGGTGAAATTAGTCTCTATTGACTATAAATTCATGGTCATAGTTTTAATTTTTTTTCCCTATACTTCATGATCCATCACTAATAAAGTCTAGTAATAAGCATGAATATCTCATTATGCTAGTAAAAGACACCATTAAAGTCTATAAGATAGTGTTGCTAAGTTACAGAGTTTCACCCTCCCATAAATAACTTTAGATAAAAGGTGATATGTTGTTTTCAACCTACCATAGTATGGTGATCAATTTCTCCTTTGAAGGTTTAGTCTCAAGAGTAGCATTGATGGAGTGAAAGGGTTTAAAACATAAGCATAATCAAATAACTTGAAACAAGTACCTATAGGATTGTGTAAGAGTACTTCAGTAGTCATGTTGATGAAGTAAGAAGGTTTTAATATTGTGAGAAGATTATAAAAGTTAAAACAATAAGACTGAATTAGTCAAAGTGTTGGAGATTGGTTGTGAGAACTAATTCAATATACACAATCCTATATTATAAGAGTTCACCCATAGTTGTAATGGCCATAATGAATTCAAGGTGGAACCAGGAGAGGGAAATATATACATCAAGTAAATGTATTCACCTACATTAAGGTCTCAAATCCCCAAACAATGTTTATAGTCTGAATACAAACTGACAACGTGTTAATGGTGAGAGATAAAAAGCATGTCCTCTAGGCATATATACTCATTCAAGTTTAATATGATCTAATGACCTTATAAAAAATTAGATTTGAAGTATAGTTATTTTTCATATTTCATCACCTATAGGAGTCTTGTTTTTCCTAAATTTCCACATATAGTTTGACACATATAGCAGATTGGTTCTAGCTAATGGATACAAGTAGTTTAAAAACATTGGAAAAGGTATAAGGTGGGTGTATACATTGAAACCATTCTCACACTTGTCCAATATATCTTAATTTGATTCTAATATTTCAAGGATATGGAACATAAATTATGTTTCAAACCCCAACCTATAGTCACTCGAAAACTCTAGAAAGTCACTAGGCTTGAGAAGCTAGTTTTGGGGTTTGTGATGTTGAGAGGTTTATGGGTTTGATCTAGCTCTAAAATTTAGTATAGATCATCACCATAAAATAAAATATCCTTTCATAATCTCACTTTTGTCATTTAAAAAGGGTGTATTCCCTCTATTTTGTCTTAGATAAAGGGTACTCCATAGTCAAGACCACCTTGTAGATAGAGTGTGTGAATGTTGTAAGGGTGAAAGAAGGGTATTATAATAATCATGAAATTATGTCTAGATATTAAATCATTGAGAGGCCTTACATTCACTATGATCAAAACATATGGTCTATTCATATAAAATATAGTCTGGGCCTATTAGGCGTAGAAATAGACCTAAACATTACAAGTGCCTAAACTCATCTAGATGACCACATCATCCTTCCAATCTATTTAATGACCTTAAATAGAGAGTGTAGAGTCCATAAGATCCATAAATTTGTAGATAAATATCCCAAATTGGTTATTTTGGCCTAATTTGGTCTCAAACCTACTCAAAATACCTAGAAAGAACTTGAGATCTATCTTTAAATGCTCATATCTATACAGATTGACTGCATGGTAACTCAATAATCTATGAATAGTTGAATGGGGTCTTATACTTCAACATTGTCAAATTAGTTAAAAATTTATATGTCTAAATTTTATGAATAATTGTTAATAGTTTAAGAGACCTAAAATCCTCTCAAAACCCTTATGCAAACCTGATGGAGAAGAAATGAATGGAGATGCACCTAAAAGTGGATAACTGGTCAGGAAAGTGACTTGAACCTATCTATTACTCACCCAAGCTCCATGACACCCACTTTTGTCATACCATAAATTATATGGATAGAACTAATACTATGTTTCTTAGAGGATTTGATGTGTTTCATAGGGGTAAAGGGGGATTAATGAGTGAATATAATTATGGGAGGTTTTTATGGACTTGTTCTAACTCCCCATATTCACCTCTCACCTTAGTTAAGCTTAAAAGTGCATCTACTAAATCATTCATCATAGGCAGTCTTGGACAGATATTGAAAAAACAAAGTGACTTCTTAGAGAGAAGATGAGAGGTTTGATCTTAGATCTTTTTGAGGTCTATCTTATGGAGTATAAGATAAATGGGATTTTAACATATGTCTTAACACCTATACAATGCATATTATTGAGTAACTACAATTCACCTTGATGATAAATGTGAAGATTGAATACAAGAGGGATAGTAACTGACTGTAGATAGTGAAAAATAAGTGTCCTTGAGGAGTTAATTAGTTGGAGAGGCATATATGACTATCATTATCTTGTTTACAACTTCCAATTTTAGTACATATGTGGTAATGACTCTTTTGGTAGTTTTAAGGCAATTCAAGATAAATGGACTACTCATCATCATGAGGGTAGTTTAAAACATGAACCATGGAGTGTTTCTATGCCAACCTAAAGGATATGTCATGTTTGAGTTAGAAATTTGTTTAAGAGGACCTTCATGACCTATTTCCCACTCCATTATCTTGAATTTTAATTTGTTTCCAAGTCTTAACACTTAACCTTGTGACCTTTCCACTTCTCTTCTCCTCTCTCCTCTCTCCTCTCATATTATCTATATATGTAAGCCTTTTTGGAATTTGTATCTAGTACACACTTAGTATGGTGAAACCCTACTAGTTTGTCACCTTTTTTTGCCTTTGAATAAGATTCTAAAGTTGATTTTATCTCTACAATATCTTGCCTAAGTGTGTTAAGTTTTTATGTGGTTAACAAGTGATGAATGTATTCTCCTTGCTTTCATTATGCCTTTAAATATTTTGTGTAAGTGAAATCTCTTTTAACAGGTTTAATAAAGTGCATGTGATTGTTAATTATATCTTGAAGTGTGAGAGGGACTAGTAGTGTCTAATATCAGACCCTATTTTCACCCACCTCTAGATATACATATAAATATACCTCTATGACAAATACTTATGTTATAAGGATAATGAGTTAAGGTCAGTTTTAGTAGTTTTCTTTCTTAGTGTAGCCACAAGTGTGTTTTTTGAACTTACATCTAGTGTACCAACTCATTATCATAGGTTAGTTTTGTGTTCCTCATATCCCCTTTCATCCAAGAAATTAATTAGTGTAGGTGATAATCTATCAAAGACTAATTTAGGAAGCTAGCCCTTAAACCTAGAGGTTTACCTATGTTATAGGCAACCCCTAGGCCTAGAGGTAGTCTAATGTTTCACTCAATATAGATAAGGCTTTAATAACCTCTCTAGGGTGAAATATTTAGTGAAAAAAGTTGTGGCATGCCCACTGGGACTAAATTATAAAAGAGTGGAACGATTGTTGGTGTGTTCTTCCTCTTATCAACTTTTGGAAGCATTCAAGCAAACATTAATGGCAATTTTGAATGAAATCATCTAGTTGTAAGCATCCTAGGTAGTTTTTCTAAAATATTTTGATCAATTCTTATGTTTTATGTAACTAATGAAGTTGATATGGCTAGTTATGTTGAGAATTCATACTATGAACCTCCCTATCAACCATGTTATGACCCATTATATACCCCTCAACAACCCTATCAAGTTTTTTATTAGTCATACAAGCCATGGAATCCTTATGATCATCATATTCCTTCTCCATATGAAAATCATGTTCTGTAAAAACCATATGAAGAAGCCTCTCAAGAATAATGTCAAGAAGTGTCTCCCTATAAACCCTATAATCCATATTAATGTCAACCATCAGCCTTATCATGAGGAATCAGATGATCATATTAATTGGAAAATGAATTTTTGGGAGGCAAGGCATAAATTCCTACAAGCTCAAGTTAAGAAACTAACTCAATAAATTGAAGCTCACCAAAACTCCTATTATTCCCATCTTCCTCCTACTTCAATTCCACCTCAACCTAAATCATTGTTGGCACTCATCCTAAACATGCTAAAATAAGAAATATTGATGAATAATGGGATGAGGAACTTGATGTGATCAATATTCATCTCATATAAAAGTTGAGGAAGTCAATTCAATTCCTTGTGAATGACTGGAGGTTGGTTGAGGAGGAAGATAACTATGTCATCAATGAAGATTTGAATGAAATGAGATGCTATATCTAATGGTGGGTGGATAGGTTATAAAGGTGGTAAAACCAAGAGCTTGAAGATGATATTACAATTGTTTAATATCCTCAAGAAGTCTATGATAAAATTAAAACTCTTGTTAAATAATGTGTCTCTCCCATTACTCAATCCAACTTGTAATCTCCCCATGATTTCATTAAAGAAGCCTCCATTCCCAAGCCCATTCATGAGCCCTCCATCACACCTCATACTCCCTCTATAACCCATGAGCCTATCCATCACCCTCCCACTTCATCCCTTCTTTAAGGAGAACCTATATTATGGGAGATTAGTGAAGAAGAGCATACTCAAGCTATAGTTGATCAAGAAGATGACATGAGAATCTATGATGAATAGATCATCACAGGGGCTCTCCTTAGTGAATACAAGTATAATTAAATCTTATTAAGTGAATAAAAATGTGTAAGGTCATGTTATAACTTTCCATTTCCACCAAGATTTTAATCAAGACATGAAAGAAGAGGTGCTTGAGAAGGACTCCACATCTACTAAGTTAATTGATGTTCATGTGTATGAATAAGAGCTTGAAGCTAAAAATATGAAAGAAGAATAATTTGATATTATTTCTATGGAATAATATGACTTATGTCAAACATTTTATGAGGTATTTAGTGAATTTCAGGCCCTTCAAAGGCTTGTACCTCATGTTGGTTAGTTACAAGACACTCTTGAAGCTACCTTGCCTCTTGATGGTGTGTTCTCAAAATAAGATCTTATGCCATCCAAACTTGTTGAAGTTGTAGCTATATTTGAAGTTGATCAAGTGATCAAGGATCAAGAGGATGAGTTTTAATAGGTTGTGGTTCTTGAAAATAAAAAAGGCAAGGATGATTGGTAGCAGCATGTTGAGCTTCTCTAAGAGCTTGAAGGTCTTTGTAAAGTTGAAGGTCATGTTCACAAAGAGCTTGATCAAGACATAGAATATGATGAAGAATTGTTTGTAATTATAATAATAGGCTACACTCCTATTCGAGGAAGTTATAATATATACAAGAGTGAATAAAGTAGCTTTGGCAAGCAAGTGAAAATCCATGGATGAAGCAGTCCCTCAAGTATGTCCATCCAAAAATTATAGACACTCCATGATGATATGTTTGATGTCATCAAAATGGGTTATCATCTATTAAATTAATTGTAAGATTCTTTCTCACTTTTCAAGGACAAATAAAATTTATATTATCCTCAATTTCCCAAGAAGCAAGAGGTTGTTCCTATTGGAGCTATCCCTAAAAATGAATCACAAGATTCATCTAAATTCATGACATTGGATATGCCAAATTATAATGAGTTTGAACAAGTTATGTTCTTGGAAAATAATGATGCAAAGTTCCTTAAAAAACTTGGTCAAGTTATAGTTTAATAGTATCACGAGGATATTTTTGAATCAAAATAAGAATTCACTTTCATAGGTGATATGTTTGCACCTATCACTATTGCATTGAATATCATGCAAAAGAAAGTGGAAATCATGAAGAAATTGAATACATCAAATCCAATTCTCAAAGGGAAACATGATTCATAAATTCCTTCACTTCATGGAGCAAAAAATTGTTCAAGATTCCCCTTTGATCCAGTTGGAAGTGTTTTATTAAGGTTAGTTTATGTATAAGTTAGTTTGTTTGAATTGTGTGTTTTCCCTAAGCATTCATGTGAACGCAAGTGTGTTTATTGTTATATCAATTTGTGTTTTGCTTCTTCGTTTATATTTGGTCTATTTTTGGTGTTAGTTCAGAGGCATTTCAGTGTCAAATGTGGGGTAATGTGACTCCATATCCCAATAGATAGGATAAGGGAACTAGTCTTTAACATAGTAGGCTTGTTACCCTTAGGAAATCACCTAAATTTTGACTAATTTGACCCCTAGCAAAATTAGTAAACCCCTTATATATATTAAACTTCCATAGGGTCTCCTAGGTTATAAAATGTTCATCATGGTCATAAATGAGGTCTCATACTATGTTTTATCATGGTCATATTTTCCTATGTTCATCTCATGTCATTTTGGGTCATCTTAATGAACTTGTATAGTTTTCCACTTAGGATAAAGGTTTTAAGAATTAATATAATGTGTTTTATGTCATAAAAATGTCAATTATTAATTTTGAAACTAAATATTGTAGTTTCAATGTAGAAAGAAAGGAAATAATTGCAAAAGGGTGTAGTTTCTAAAGTTATACATATTATGGGATAGTTTTGGCACATGGGAAAGATTCAGTAGTGTCCTTTAATATCCCCATAACTCATATAAAATATTAATAAGCTTTGAAAATGCTAAAATTTACCAAAACTAACCCCTCTTTCTCATATCACTCTTTTGGACAAGTCAAAGAGATCAACTGATTTCCACTTGATATAAACAAGAAGTGTAGAGTTCAAGAAATCACACTTGGTGGGTTAAATTATTCTATGTGTACTCAAAATTCATGGTCATAGTTCCAGGTTTTGTGTTTTATGCTTCATGAACCATCACTAAGAATGTTAGTGACTTTAGACTACCTATGCATCCCCAATGGTTTTAGTTTTCTTCTCTAATTGCATTGATTTGAGTAAACAAAGTGATTTACATGTTCTTGAATGGTATGACCATATTTCTCACATGGTTTTAAGTCTATTTTGTACATGTGGATATCAAAGAATAACTAGTAATATCTCATTATGCTAGTAAAAGACACCATTGAAGTCTGTAGGATAGTTTTGCTAAGTTATAGAGTTTCACCCTCTTATAAATGGCTTCAAATCAAAGGTGATATGTTATTTTCAACATATCATAGTATGATGATCAGTTTCTCCTTTGAAGGTTTAGTCTCAAGAGTAGCATTGATGGAGTGAAAGGTTCTAAACCATAAGCATAATCAAGTAACCTGAAACAAGCACTTACAAGACTATGTAGGAGTACTTGACCAATCATGTTGAAGAATAAATAAGGTTTAAATATTTTGAAAATATTCTTAAATTAAAAATAATAGGACTGAGTTATTCAAAGGGTTAGAGATTGATTATGAGAACCAATTCAACATACATAGTCATATATTATAAAAACCCACCCATTTATGTAATGGTCATGATGAATTCAAGGTGGAATAAGGAGAGGTAAACATATTTCTCGAGAAAATTTATTCACCTATAATAATCTCTCATATCCCCAAACAACATTTACAGTCTAACTATATACCCATAATGTGTTGATGGTGAGAGATAAGAATCATGTCTTATAGGCATAGATACTCATTAACATTTGAGATGACCTAATTACCTCAGGATAAATAAAATGAGTTGAGGTATAGTGATTTAATATAGGTCATCACCTATATGAGTCCTTATTTCTCCTAAATTACCACCTACATTTTGACACATATAGCAGACTGGCTCTAGCTAATAGATAGAGGTAGTTGGAAAAGTTGGAAAAGGTGTAAGGTGGGTGAATACATTGAAAAAAAATTAAAAATTTTCCAACAAATATTAATTTGATTCTAATATTAAATTATATAAATCAAATACTGGGTTTCAAACTTCAACCTATAGTTAGTCCAAAACCCTACACAGTCATTAGGCTTGAGAAGCTAGTTTTAGGGTTTGTGATTTTGAGAGGTCTATGGGTGTGATCTAGATCTAAAATTTGGTACATATAATCACCATTACCTAAAATATACTTAAATAATCTCAATTTTATCATACAAACAAGGGATACTCCCTCTATTTTATCTTGGATAGAGAGCACTCCACAGTCAAGACCACCCTACAAACATAGTGTGTGAATGTTGAAAGGATGAATGAGGGGTCTTAGAATAATCATGAAATTATGTATATATTTAGAATAAAGGTTAATAAATCATTAATAGTCCTTAAATTCACTATGATCACACATAGGTGGTCTATTCACAAAAAATATAGTCTAGGTCTATTAGGCCTAAAACTAGACCTAAACACTACAAGTGCTTAAACTCATCCAAATGACCACATGATCCTTCCAATATATTTTTTGACCTTAAAGGTATATTTTAGAGTCCACAAGATCCATCAGGTTGAATAAAAATAGCCCAAATTGGTCATTTTGGCCTAATTTGGTCTCAAGCTTACTCAGAACAACTAGAAGGAGCTTGAGAGCCATCTTCAATTTCTCATATCTATATTGAATAACTACATGTTAACTCAAGAATAAAGGAATATTTTAAGGGAATCCTATACCTCAACTTCATGTAATTCAAAATTTAGACATCTAACTTTTATGAATCATTGTTAATAGTTTAAGAGACCTAAAACCCTCTCAAAACCCTTTTGGAAACCTTGATGGATAATAAATGAATGGATATGCACCTAAAAATGTATAATTAGTCAATAAAGTGACTTTAACCTATATATCACTCACCTAGGCTCCATGACATCCACTTTTACCATACCATCACTTATACGGATAGACCTAATACTTTATTTCTTACAGGATTTGATGTGTTCCATAGGGGTATAAGGGGATCTATGAGTGAATATCATTGTGGTAGGTCGACATGGAATTTTTATAACTCCCCATATTCACATATCACCTTATGTAAGATTTAAAATATCTCTATGTAATCATTCATCATAGGCAGTCTTGGAAAGATAGTGAAAAGACAAAGTGACTACCCAGTGAGAAGATGAGAGGTCTGATATTGGATCTTTTTGAGGTATATCTAATGGATTAAAAGACAAATGGGATTTTAAAAAAATTAATATCACCTATTTAATTCATTTTATTAATAAAATTTTATTCACCTTGATGATAAATGTGAATACTTAAGCTAAGAGGGCTAATAAGTGATTGTAGATAGTGGACAATAATTATCCATGAGGAGTTCATAAGTTAGAGAGGTGTAGATGAATATAATTATATATTTTTTAACTTCCAATGTCATGAAATATGTTTCAATTAATCCTATGGTATTTCAAAGGAAATTCAAGATAGATGGACTACACATCATGATGAGGGCAGTTTCAAATAAGAACCATGGAGTGTTTCTATGCCAGCCTAAAGGATTTATCATGTTTATGTTGGACATTTATCCAAGAGGGAATTTTTGACCTATTTCAAAATCTATTATATTTAATTTTAAATATTTTATATGTATTTACACTTGGCCTTGTGACCCTTCCACTTCTTTTCTTCTCTCTCCTCTCTTATGCTCTATATATGTAAGCCTGTTTAGCATTTGTATATAATAACACCTAATATGGTTAAACCCTACTAGTTTGGAACCTTGTTTTTCCTTTGAATAATATTATAAATTTAATTTTATCTCTTTAATATCTTTCCTAATTTTTTCAAGTGGTTATGTGGTTGAAAAGTGATGAATTTCTTCTCCTTGCTTCCATTCTGCCCTTACATGTTTTGTGTAAGTGATATCACTTTTAACAGGTTTCATAAAGCACATGTGCTTATTAAGTCTCTCTTGAAGTGTGAGAGGGAAAATTATTTTATATTATCAGACATTTTCACCCACATTTATATATACATATAAATCTACCTTTATGATAAATAGTTATGCTAGAAGGACAAGGAGTTAAGGTTAGTTTTAGTAGTTTGCTTTCTTAGTACAGTTGCAAGTGTGTTTTATTGACTTACATCTAGTATATCACCTCATTATCATAGTTTTTTTTTTTCCTTATATCCATTTTCATCCAAGAAAACAATTATTTTAGGTGATAAGTTATCAAATACTAATCTAGGTAGCTGGCCCTTAAACCTAGAGATTTACCTATGTTATAGGCAACCCACAGGGCTAGAGGTAATCTAATGTTTCACTCAATATAGAGAAGTATTGAAAAACATATCTAGGTTGAAATATTGAGTTAAAACACAAAATAACGGCATATTTAAGGACACAGTATGGGTTTACATATTCATTTTAAATTTCATGTCCTGATTCTAAGTGGAAGTGTCCTTTTTAGCCCATTCTCTCTCCTCAATTAGGCCTTAATTAGTCCTCCTTGCCTAGAAACTAAATTTTGAATCCACAAGATTACCACACATTTTTAACCTTAAATAAATGTGTTATTTATTTTAATTACCTCTTTATTATCATCCATGTCAAATATGGGCTCCTGAAACCTTGTACAGACCCCCTAAGCATGCTTGTGATAACCTTATCTAGCCCTTTTTCGTACATTGTACCTACACATGTGCCAAAAAATGGAATGGGAATATGATAAATGGAGTTATGAAGTAAATTTATTTTATTTTTAGTCTCATTCAATTCATATTTGGTGTTTATAAACACCATCTCCTCAATTGGATCATTCTCGGTCTTCTAGGTAGCCTGAAAGCAATCGCAATCCTTAAGGATTATTCATAGAGATCAAGTCTCTAATTTTCCTCATAATACCAAATTTTATAATTAAAATAGGTTATTTAACTCTCCATATTATCCTAAGGCCCCATGTAATCTATATGTATTATACTGAGTAAGAGAAGATCACCTCTGAGGCTAGTAGACTACATTTTATGATGCCAAGAAGAGTTGAGGCTTATAGGTGGTGATTTCAATTTGGTTTTGAGTTTACATTAAACTCAATTGGTATATGAAATATACATTTTCTTTATCCCATTATTATATTTTCATATTTATTATCCAACCCTACTATATCCTTCATCAACTCATGCTAGGGTTTAAGAACAAGTCAATGCTAGTGACCCTAGTTGACTGTGTTTGAGATTTTTCTCATTGTCAAAAGAGTTTGAAACCTCATGTTATGTTTATTTAAGACTAATAACATATATTAAAAGTCCTTATGGTCTCAAATCACCCATATAAACCATATTACATCACATAAATTCCACACACACTATTGTATGCTTGGTTTGGGATCAATTAGTCCTAAATAGGCTTGTCTACCTTTATACTATTTGTTTACTTTGAAGTTCATGTGGAAAAATGATGGAATTAGATAATACATTAAAATTATTTTGATTCTTCTTTATAATTTTATGTCTTTCATACCAAACATACCCTTTTAATCTAAAAAACTATGTAGATGTCACATAAGATGTGTGTATGCAAGGTTTAATGAGTTTTCTTTGATTACCTTATTTTGTACCTCCTTTAGGTATTTTTGGTTTCATATAACCTATTAAATTTGTCCATTCACCTCATATAAACTCCATTTTAATTGTATATGTGCTAAATTTTCCTATTATATTTGAAACCAACTTAATTCATCCAAGTAGACCTATAGGTAACCATTTTAAGCCTGATTGTGTATGGGGTTTAAGATTCTATATAAGTGAGTGAGTAACTCAAAAAAAAATTCATGATGTTGATAACTTAATCAAAACTTATAATCCTTATCAAATTCTTTCAAAACCTCATATCTCTACAACTACACACAAGTTCCTTAACTATTTAGACCTGGCTATAGGTGGCCTCTAGGGAAGAGTTTGACATGAACTTGGATATTAATCTCCTCAACCATATCATGGACACCTTGACAGTAGCCAAACTTTGTCTAAATTTCTTTATCACTCTATTACAATCTTCATTTACTTTTTCATAACATTTAAAACTTTGCCTTTTACTTTTATATGCAAACTTGTGTATGAGCATTGAGTTTACAAACTCAGTCATTTCAACTCTGACTTGACTCTTAAATCACTCAGGTGATTTCATTATCCCATACCTTCTCATTTAATGCTTGAATCATGTTCATAGTACACACTCTCATATTTGTATTAACATGTGTATTTTTTCTAAAATAGGACCTATCAGGATGTAACCTATAGGTCTCTTTTCTTGCTTTTATAGGCTTGTTAGAGACAATCAATTCCTAATTCTTGAGTCTTGAAGCTTGGAAACTATATCAACTTATTCTCAATTTCCTATCACTCTCTTAATAGTCTTTATTCCTTTAATCATCCTATGCAATCTCAATTTTCTCATTTGCATATACAACTTTTGTGTACATTCAACACTTATACAAGCCTTTTTATTGAAATTAAGAGAGTCTCTTCATTAATTCATGTTCTTTTATGATCTAAAAAGGTTTGTCAAGGTTACATTTATTTGGGAGGGTATACCAGGTCTATCCTTTGTTTGAAATATTCTATCATAAGACCTAAGATCTATGAATGCTCACTGATAGGTCTGTAGACCTGACTAAAACACATTCTAAGCTTATTTGAGAGCACATTTGGATCTCACTTCTCATTACCTTGGACTTATAACCTTTTTAATACCATCCTTACATGAAATCATTGATTTATGATTTCTATTTGAGCTTGGTTGTAAATAATGATTGTAGAATATTGTTAGTCTACTATATCATGCTTGTAAAGGTCAAGAACATGACATCTCTTGAAATTATATCAATAAGAAACCATTTTTAAATATGACAAACATTCAAGTCAACTAAAACACTTGTATCAAGGTGACATGTTTCACACACTTGCAACATATTTATCCTTATTGAAGACACAAAACAAGGTTTCATTGCTTTATGAAATCAAAATTTATATGACTTTCTTTAACTCTAAAAGCATTTCAAAAAAATCATTTTCCTTCATCAAATTCTACAGTGAAGAAATAGGATCAAAATCATACCCTGCTTGAATGGATAAGGCATAGTGACCTATTGTCACTCTTAGTGATTGTTCATAAAGGAGGGGTAATTAATCTACAAGACAATGTCATTAAATTTAATCTCATTAGTACCCCTAATAGTGTCCAAATTTTTATATTCCAACTTTCTCTCTCTTGGTCATACCATACATTTGATTTTCACCTTTCTGAGTTTATGAAGGTAGTGATGGAGGAGACAAAGTGTCTAATGCATATGTTGGACCTAAAACTTGATCCAAAGCCTCAAACTAACCTATGTAATCCTAAAAGACATGCAATTTTTTTACCTAAAAGTGAGCTTTTGAAGTCTATACAAGTGAGTGAAACTTCTTATTTGGCATTGAAAATCAAGAATCTAACCCCTCTTGACTTAATGACATATGTGGAAATTATTTAAATACTCTAGGACCTTGGAAAGAGTGAGTTTATGGATTATTCACTTTGGTGGGCTTTTTCATACATGAAAGTTAGCAAAAATAAACTTTTTCCTCATAAAACATTACCTTAAAGTCCAAAAAAGAACCTTAAACTTACCAAATCAAGATAAAATATTTATGAAAGGTGATTAATGCATTAAATGACTTTAATAGACACATAATGACCTATGACACCTCTTGACTAAGTCTCATCACTACATGACATGACTAGACCACTACAATACCAAGAAGGAACATTACCTTAATTTCTCTAAATTTACCTTAAACAATGATAATAAGACCTTATGAAGACTATTTGAATATCACTAAGGCATGTAATGGGTTAAGACTATCAAGACATTCAACAAGAAATTTTGTACCTATAAGGGTTGACATTTTGACCTTGGGGGTCAAAATTAGTCAATAGGTTCATCATACCACAATGCTACTTAGTATCTTCTCACCTTACTAACATCATCTATACCTTCCACTAATTTAT
This sequence comes from Torreya grandis, assembly GCA_037957365.1. NCBI lineage: Eukaryota > Viridiplantae > Streptophyta > Pinopsida > Cupressales > Taxaceae > Torreya > Torreya grandis. The sequence continues at coordinate 1,001,327 of JARHVA010005004.1, read as the reverse complement.
TTGTAATATTTCCCATTGAATATGTCAATTTATTACCTTTTTCTTACTTCCCTTTCTTTCTCTTTAGTTGGATTGCTTGTCTCTCTCCTTCCAAGAGCCTTTTTTCTTCACCTCTATATGTATTACTTTGACTAATTATTAGAATAGGACTTCCCTCACTTCTCTTTAACCAAGCTATTTATTCTCATTCCTTTGTTGAATTTCCTTAGGGCTGATATTGTCCTCCTCCAATTGTACATGATCCATCAACCTGCCCCCTTGTCAACTCTTCTATCTTTCTTACTCAATCATGAGCTATTCTACTTTATTATTTATTTCCTCCATATGATCATGGAGTGACTTCTTCCATTTTGTCTCCTTACCTACTATATCTTGATTAGTATTTATCAAATGACCTTCATGAGACTTACTAGTCTCTTTTAGGGCATCCTTGTCGTTGTCACCCTTTCTTGCTTATACTTTATTCCTTCATGCATTTTGAAGATTCTATTTAATCTTATCAATTTATTTCATTTTTCCTTTATACTCCTTGATTACATCATCAGCTTCCTATACTTTTTCTTTAACCAACTCACATTCTTTTATGCCTTGCTTACCTTGGTTGACCACTTTGTTTCCAACACCTTGTTCATTTTCTTAACTATAATTCTTTGTTTGATTCTAATTGTATTCCTCTATATGACCTGAAACTTCATCTTCAACACTTTTTATATCATTTCCTTTATTTAAAATCTATACTAACTCAAACTTTACTGATAAAATGGCTTCCTCATCTCTTATTAGGTCTAAATATTTTGATTCTTGCATAGTCTACTGTCATACCCTTTCTTATTCCTTTGTATACTCTGTCATAGGTTATTTTCTAGCTTCATCTTATTCTACATCTTTTACACCAAATTTTGTTTGGTATGCATCCTTTATGAGAGTCAAATAAGCCTCCTTTTTCTATTGTATATCTAGTTTTCCAAGAACATCATGAGTTGCTTCATCTTGGCTTTTCATGAGCCTATCCATCAATTTCATTATTTGTTTATAAAAGGCATATTCATTAGCTATAATATCATCAAATTCATCATCAAAAATAACATTTAAAAATAAACCTTGAGACCATTTAGCCTCTTCAATTTCTCCTTGATTCAATTCTCTCTCTTTGATATTGTCTATGAGGCATTCTTCTTCTTGAATATCCTCTTCTCCAAGTAATTCTCCTTATTTTGGGTAGCAAATCATTATACCTCTATATGTTATTTCCCAATCAGATCCTTCATCATAAACATGTTTCTCATGCTTATTCTCCTTCATATTTTCAATCTTTATGACCTTAACATGGAATTCTTCCTTCTTCACTCTTGTACCTACATTCCTACATGACAAGAAATCCTTATATTCAAAAACTTGAGGCTTGATTGCCTCCATTTTCTCCTTCTTAGGTTATTTTGTCTCCATGATCATCTCCTTATTAACAAGGTTTTTATCACCTTCCTCATTTCATCTCTCATGATCTTATTCATCTCCTCCTTGAGCTACCTAAATAGTAACTTCTTCTTCTTCTCATTATCTCTCATGACAATCTTCCTCCTTTTCTCCATGAGTAGTCTTATAGGCCACTTAACCCTCTTCTTCTTCATAACCCAGCCATAACATTAGCTCTCTTCTTATTTAATGAGCTCCACCAAGATCTTGATTCTCTCTAACCTTGAATCTATCTCATTCATCTCTTCTTCAACTTCTAACCCTCTTCTCTTTGGGTCTTCATTCTTCTTTCTCTCCTTGTGGTAGTCTAACTCAGTCATGACCTTCTTCTCCTAAACCTTCTCTACCTTCATATTTACTTTTCCAAGTCTTTTTCACTTTGGAACCCTCTTTTCTAAGTCTTTTTCACCTTAGAACTCTCTTTTCCAATTATTTTTCACCTTGGAACCATGACTCTCACTTGGAGCCTCTCTTCTTTCTCTTGATCTCCTACTAGATCTCTTCTTAGGGATACTCTACCACTCACTCACTCTCTTATTATACCCCTAAAACTCAGCTTCATTTAATCTCTAATAATCTTACATGACAACTTTAAATAATCTCAAAAAAGTAACATACCATATCCAAAAGCACAATCTATACCAAGATATTACCTACTCTTATACCACATGATGTAGAGCCTATGCCTACACATAAATTTTCACTCTCATATATTTTATTAATTACTTTAATCACTTAATTCATCTTTAATCTCCTTGATTCATATAGGTACTTTGTTTCTCTTTGACATCCTTGATTAATTTCTTGGCTCATTAGGCCTTTTAGACATGCACATACTTATTCTATCTTGAATATTTTTCACCTTTATCACCATTATTTTCACTCTCTTTTTAATATCTATACCATCATCCACATCATCTCATATCTCACCTCTATAACTTCACTTTCCTTACATAGTTCAAACTTTCTTTTTCTATATAGTTTCATAGGCCTAAAGGCCTAAAACATGGATCTATGACTCTTGATTCCCAAAATAAGCCTCATATGGTCATTAATTTTCATATTATGACCCCTTTACATATCCAAATAAATAACACAAACTTTGAGAAAGAATTCTTAATCTATGTCATTTTCATTCTTTTAAGTCTCTTAGCTTGTAGCCCTCCTTATGCACAAATCTTGATGGTTTGACCAATCCTCTAAGGTTTTAGACAAAATTAGGGAATTTTTAGATACCCTTTATCCTTATTCAATTAAAATTTTCATGGCTCAACTCTAAATACAACCTACCCAAATAGACACACCCTTCTTCTAATTAGGTCTCTTAAGGCCTCAATCAAGCACATAATTCAAAAATCTATACTTTATGGACTAGTGCAGTATAAAAACTCTTGAATCCTTTATATAATATCAAAACATATTTTATTACAAATTTTTAGGATTTTATAAGGGTTAAAACAAAATTTATACCGATTTCCATTTGTAAACCCTAGGTTAGTTATTGACAAATCTGAGGAGGCCGAGAGCAAATAAAAATGGTTGGAGAGAGTTTTTGAATACTTAAAACCAAAAAATGACCTATAAAATTTATATCCTATCTTGATACACCTTATCCAACATCATTAATTTTAATATCAAACCTCATATAGCTTCACTAAGCAAGAATGCATAATTTTGAGCACACTTAAGGGACTGTGTTAAAGAAATGAAGGGTTAAGAGCACTTATATTACTTGAAATATTATATAAAGGTTTATTTAATATTATAAATGGATTTTATTACCATATTAAAACTCTAAAACTTTAATTTTATCTTTAACTAGACTCCAAACCATGAACACATCTATCTTTTCCTATACTATTATAGTTTGTTATGGATTGCGTAGACCAAAGAGACTATAAATTGGGTTTATTTGCATTGAAGAAAACTTCAAACAATTATAAATATTTTAAAATATATTTTTTGACTTACCTCCACCTTATCTATTGGTTTTAGGCATTGTACAATCTTTTTAATACTCTTGCATGCAACTTTACAGAATTCTATTAGCTTGTGTATGACTATGTTAATTGAATGATATCACAAGATCAAAATCTCGTCACCTGAGAGAATATCAAAGTTTTATTACATTAATAAATATAATTTAATATTTAATATGAATTTATCCAATCCTCAACTAAATATTTATGATATTCTTAACACTTTCTTAGGACTATTTCTTGGACTGAGTAAACACAGCTTTGTTCTTAATGGTCTATGTTGTAACTTATCCCTTTGTTATATGAGCTATGATAAATGAAACACAATATAATAATTTAATTAAAAAAAAATCATCATCACCATTCATAATAATTTAACCATGATTATTCAAACTTATTTATTTATTCAATCTTCTCAAGCATATATATAAATCCAATACAAAATCTTGGAAAAACAGGTAGATATTACAATTCTTAAACTTTTCTTCACTCTTGACTTTCTTTCCTAGAAATTTTATTATATACTGACCTAATATTATTTTAATAATATACACCTACAAATATCCTCCCTCTCCTACATGCATTTCCATGCTCTTATTATGCTAACATGCAAACTAACTCACTTGTTATTGCCATATCACACATAGGAGTGGTAGTTACACTTCTTGATTATTTATTTACATTACCTTATTTATGATTTATACATTTAATTACCTTATAACACCTCCTATTCCCTTATATGAACCATTTTAAAATATTTTATAACATTGGCATACCTCATAAAACCTCAAAACACCTCTCAAGCAAGTTAATAAATTCAAATTTTTAAATTTGGGATTTTGGTAGGAAATCTTGAAATGCAAACACACTACCACAATGACTCTTAATCACCCAAAAATATCCTAATGGTCCCTATAATACCTATAAAACCATCATAAGACAAAATTTGGTCATAATGAACCTCTAATACATATTTACATACTTCATACCTTATGATGCTCTACATCAAAGGGTCAACTTCAACCAAATTAGATCAGTATTGACTAGCAATACTGATGGAACCAACCTATGTATATGTGGACTAAACTAAAGGTATGGATAAGTCTATGTGGTGTATTTATCACATTATAAATATATAGTGAGGTCCTTATATGTGTATTGCATTATATCAAAAGGTTCAAACTCATATGATAATTTTTAGGTGCGAGATAATGTCAGATTAGGACCATGTTTGTGTGATCAATTCATGCATGGTAAATATATGTTGAGATTATAATTTTCAAGTACCAATACCAAATTTTAATACCTAAAAATTCCCCTTATTTATTCCAGTAATGAATTTTCTAAAGTAAAAGGATAAAATGTACCTAATTGGGTACAATACATTTTGTATTTGGTATGAATCTCCAATTCTACAGGTCACTCAATAGAAAACCTAAAATCATGTGTAATAAATTTAGATATAAAGGAAATTTTAATATGAAACTAAATTTTTGAAATTTTTAAAGAGAAATGATAGACTACACTTGTGTTTTAGTGAAAATTGCATTGCCTTTACAACTTTTTGGATATGATGCTTCCTTGTTGAAGCATTGGATAAACTTATGTTTCCTTGCTAAATCACATGGAGAGTTAGGGTTATGGTGCTCCAAAATTATTTAACTATTTAGGATATTTGGTTGGGAATATAACATGTCCCAATCCTCATGAATTTTAGGATAAGTATGAAATATACTAACCCAAATAATTATGTAGGTAAAGAGGGAACCACATGATGGGTTTTCTCAAATAAATGAAATCAACCTCAATAAATGGATTATAGATTTAATTGTATAGTTTCACTCAATTTCACTCATGTTCACTCCATGTAGAAAATACATGATCGAAAGGGAATGAACAATGTTCATTCCCCCATCATGAACACAAGTTTGATTGTATAGTTTCACTCAAGTTTTATCAATGTAGAATAGAATGCATGATCAAAATATAATGAACAATGGTCATGCCCCCATCATTAATGTAGATCTGATAAATGTGAAGTGGAATGACAATCATTTTTCCATTCAATTGTAAATTATGTTGGTGTGTATGTACATAAACCAATATAATACCTCATGAATTTGAAGGCATATATATGTTGAATCTAAGAACCTTTGTCCCTAATGTTTATGTATGTGGATGCCTATAATTTATTTTCTTATAAACTATGTGCATATGCCCATGAATATACACCCAAGTGTGTTTTAATATGTACTTATGTCCATGTAAAATGATTGCATATGTATGGCATATGCCCTCATAATTTTTATTGTTCTAATATATGTCATGTAATTGAACCATGTGGTATTTGAACCATTTTAAATCTCTAAAATATATAATTTGACTTGGTTTTTTATTCATGAAGGTTTACATCTCTATGACAAGCCAATAATAATGACCCCCTTTTAGGATGAGGAATGTATTTTGTGAGTCACTCATTTCAAATAATTATTGACCCTATCATGTCATGTATAAATATAACATATTGTATAATCACATGACCATGTGGAGAGTATGTCATCATAGTATTGTATATGTCAATTGAGGCATGCATGTAAGATATGTATTGCAAGTAATATATGTGTCATGTCTTGATAGATGTAATAATGAAGCACTTAGTAGTAATATCACTGAATAAGACTATGTAGTAAAATTTCATGATATTTATCACAAAACCACTAAATTTTTGCAAGCTCAACAACTTAAGTTTTAGTGTCACACATAAGGCTAGGGGTTGCATATAAAATACATATAAATGTCACAATAAACAAGACCAAGGACCACACTAAAGGGAACATAGATATGTCATAAATAAAGGACATCAAATATTTCATAAGTCAAATAAGTCCAAGGTCCACACTCAAGGGACATAAATATGTTTCAAACAATGAAAAATAGCCACATAAAACATATAAGCACAAATTTATTGTTATAAGTGGTCTATGGAATATCCCATCTAGACTTTTTATGTGTTGTAGTCTATGAATGTTATGACAAGACTCTTAATTGTTAATATAAATTATATACATAATTAAAGCTAAATTAGTGTAGTGTCATACTGATAACTTTATCCTTACTTGTCATAAATGTATATGCACTTATTATCATTCTTAGTATTTTATGAATTCAAACTTAAACATTATACCATAATGCATTCATTTTCAAGGAATATATATTTAATTCAGGATAGATTTAAAAAATTAAGGAGATGTTTTATAGAAGAATAAATATTTAAATTGGTTCAGACACTTCTCTGTGTCTCTAACTCCCTTTTCCTTTACAAAAATATTATATATATAGGATATGAAAAGATTATGGATCTTCATAATTTTAACCTTTAATTTCTTGTGCTAGAATATTTGAGGTACTAGTTCAAACTTCCTTGTGTTTCATTATCCTAAATAAAACCATATTTTATATAAAATATGTTATGGTGTATACTTATCACAAGTTTAACTTAAAAGTGTGTGTGAATTATACTTCATACCTTTTTACTAACACTTTCCTAGACTAAAATAGCTATCTCATACTAAGACAAAGATGTTGGAAAAGTATAGATGACTAGAGTTAGTAGGAATTTCCCTAAATTGTGGTGATCTAATAGTCAAGAATTAATGGTCACAGTTTTGTTTAAAGTTATAGTTACATGGTTTTAACTTCTTACACATAAATTATCCACCCTTTCAAGTTTCTTACTAAGCAACATATTAACCAACCACCCTTTGTGGGTTTTCAATAGGTTGGTGTAAATAAGAGGCCTCCCTATATGGTTTTTCAACCTTTTTATCCCCACTTTCAAATCTTTCTTTCATAAAAAATTTCTTTCACAACCAGAATTTATGAAAACTATAAATAATGTAATACGTTGTTGTCATAGTAGGTATAGCCTATGAGGCTACGAAAGGAATGGCATGAGAGGATTGGGTAGCTATTAATTAATTTTATAATGATGATGTAGAAGCTAATGTTGTATCAGGTTGTTGATATGGTGTAGGTTGCATTATCTGAGGATCCTTATTCACATAGATAATATCTATGAGATCCATAAGCGGGATGTATATTTGGTTTTTTAATGATGTCCTAGACACAAGTGTCAAGTTTGGTTAAATATTACTTATATTTCATCCAATCATTCAATGCATCCCTGACCATGATAAAGAATGTGGAAAGGAGAGATTGTCTTTGCATGATACATTGAACATAATTGTTCTAATGGTTGTAATTATTGGCCATTGTTACTAAAAAAATTATACACCCTACATGATCTATTGGATTCTATCAACATATCATTGTGTTTTTACTTCAATAAATCTATTGTGTAGAATATTCAAAACTAAGGTGTGGATGTGGCTTACGACATTATCTCTCTATACCAGTGACTCTTATAATGCATTCTCCATTTTAGCTATTAATTTTTGGCTCTCTATGATCACATTTGATTTGTCTACTTGGGATACATCTATTGTAATGTCCTTCAATGCACCTTGGAGATAGTTTTTCCAATCAAGAATATTCCTTAGAATTTATGTAACTTGAAGTAGATATATGTTTAAGACTATCTCATACTCCAAAAACTTAAATATTTACTTAGATTCATTATGGAGTTTGTGCACTTGAACTTTAATTTCTTGTAGTCATTGCATTTTGGCCCAATCTTGTGTTAACCTAGTGAGAAGAGAAATCAAATACCTTTATTATGACATGAATTGGTCACTAATAAGCTATTGTACGAACATCAAGTAAGTGTTTAATAACTTTATGGGATTTTGTAAAATGTTCATGCAACTTAGCATTTTCCTTATGTAACTGCGTGTTTTCCTTCTCAATCTCAGTTGCCTTATATGTCATACATGTTTGAGTTACATCACCACCTCATATTTTATTTATGAATGATAGATCTGAAGCATCAAAAGTAACTTCATAGGCTAAAATTGGTATGGAAATCTGGGTTTAAGGAGGTAGATATATCATAGATGGTTTCTTTATGTGTGCAATAGAAAACTTAAGAGTTACGTGTCCCATCACTAAGGATTAAAAATCCATCAACTAGTATTTGTTGGTCTCATATTTTCCAAGGGAAAATTTTTCATGCTTCTCCTTGTGTTGGTAGTGAACCCATAGAATTTCAAGATTGTTTCTCTTATGCTTTAACAATTTCAGCCTACATTTCTCCATCTCTTTGTTTTTTTTAATATTGTCTTCGTGTTCCTTTTCATTTTGTTGTTTGGGATTTCCCTATAGATACTTGGTTGGTTTTAATATTATCATCCTAAAGATTAATATCTTGTTCTTCCTTGTCCTTCATAGATTTATTAGTTTCATATTATTTTTCTTCTTCCTCTTTGGCCTCTTTATTTTTATCTTCTTACTTGCATACATTTTATATGTGCTTTATTTGACTTATTTGGCTACTCTTTCTACCTTAGCCTTTTTTTAATTCCTTTCCCATTGCATATTTTTTTACCTCCATTTTTTTATATTATAATTCATCCTTGCCTTTCTAAACCTTTCATTTCCTACTTTATCTTCATCTCTCTTGGCTTAATTAGCAGTAACTCATATTATCTACTCTTCTAATTGAGCCTAAAATTTTGATTGATCTAGGTTATCCTCTTTAGGAGGTTGATACTCTTGTGCCTATTGTTTTTGTGCACCTCAATCGAAAGACTCAACAATTTTAGCACTAGAAAGTGTTCCTTGTGTAGGAGTGGGGGAATATGGTGAAGATGGAGTTGTGAGTGATGGATAAGATGGAGTGGCCATGATGGAAGGTGAAACTTTATGATTGGTAATGCTATAATTTGTGCATGTAGATGGAGGTAACAAGATTTTCTTTTAACATTTCATGGCAAGGGTATCTAATCCTACTAGTTATGGTTTTGCTTCCTCAATTTTACCTTGTATAATTACAAATGTCTCCATTCACTCTATAAGGATAGGGTGTGGTATGTAGCTCTAAGCATGTGAGGTTTTTGTACTAGTGTCCTAAATAGGTTGGCTTATTATTCATTTCTTTCCAAAATCATAGTTTCCCCTTAAAACTCTTTTTTGGGGCCTCTTATGGCTTTTGTTCCTATGTGGTAGACTCCTACATGGATACAACTATTTTTTCCTTCATTGCTCACCTTGATACCTCTTCTTGAAATATATTTTTCACTCTACACTTGGGCTCCTTCTACCTGGCTATTTCCACTATAATGGGTTATGGAGGTGGAGTAATTTCAAAAAAAAAATCACCTGACATGTGTGAACTATTTTTTCAAAAAAAAAATCATTCTCGTCTTCTTCATCATAGGTGTCACCCTCAATATCTACAATTAGAACCATATACACCTTTTTGTGTGTAAATCCAAAGGGATGTAGTTCATATGCTACTATGATTTTAAGCATCCATAGGTTTTTTAGCCATGGTTTTGTTATATAGGTCTATTTTATAAGCTACACCAATTATGGACCTAATACTTTATGTGTTTTTGGAGTTGCTTATGTTTATGAGGATAAAAATTAATCTAATTATTCAACCTAAACTTATTATTAAGTTTATGGTTATGGTTGTGATTGAATTTTGAACTATGGTAAGGGTTACATAGTTTGACTCCTAGTGGAATGGATCATAGTAATTGAACACTCCTATAAAAACAAGTTCTTTTATCTCATCACTTATTCCTAGGCCATGTAGATTTCAATGAAAAATGGGAGAAGAAACATGGGTAGTTTATAAAAATCACGGATCCTAATTTAAACTCTAATGTGCATCTTTATAATGGTTTAAATCACCCAAAAATACATCAAAACATCCTTAGGTATGTGTGTATGTGTTGTGATCATTTTTTGAATCTAAAATCACCATGCTAAAAACTTCCCCACCTAGAGAAGGTTTTTTTCATCTCACAATCATATCATATTTGGGAATACATCATTTGGCCAATAGTCAACATCCAGTATAATTTGTCCTTCAGGAGACGTCCACTATGTGAAGCAGAGTAGAAGTACCAAAAATTGGTATAAGAATGATTATTTTGTCCCAACCAGCATCTTATTTATGTTCATTATTAGCTCTAATATAAGGAATTTTGGCCAAATAAACTCCTCTCTTAGCCTTACCATTCAGTGTGTAATATTTATTATGACCTTTATAAGTTGTATTATACCTTTGGTTATTTTTTGAGATCTGTGCATGATGCACTATATAAGGACTCGGACTAGTGCATCATTAACTTGATCAATAAGAAATCTATTTTTTATAGGAATATCATTCCCAACTTTCTAAGTGAATGGGGGGTTATTCATTTTGTAGACCTATAGTGACTTATCCTTTATCATCAATCCTATAGCTTATGTAATTGTGTTGGGATTGATGTGGATCATTACATATTTTACAATTGGATGGCTCCCTCATTATATATATTGAGGAGGTCATCATTAATTCATTATTTTGGTTGAAGATGGGAAATATCACTAACTGATTGTCATTTTATCTTTGAAGTATATCAATAAGTGCAAGTACTCCCTATCCTAACATAGCTACTTATGGTTGAGAAAACCACTCTCTATTTTTTTCATGAATGAATTCTAATGGCATAACATTGCTCAACCTAGATTTTTTGAATTATAATCTAATGCCATATCTTACTTTTGAGCATTTGTCAAAGGCATAGAGATATATTGTGTGGCCATTTTATCTTATATGAGGAAAATAATTTTGAATAATTCTTTTATGAATGTGAAAATTTAATTAGATATAAATATTTTAATCAATTTCCTTAGTGTGAAAAATATGGATTGCATCATTATCTTGCCTTTCATATAAATCCAACCAAGATATTTTCCCTTGTTTGTTTCTATCTTCTGATATACCTTTTCTGCCTCCACATGCTTGTCTTAAATTCAAATGGTCATTTCAATTTGACCTTGGCTATTCTTTTTTTATATGCACTATTTTTTATTTGACTTTAATGATGTGACATATTGTCAGTTGATTTCCCAATACTTTCCCCTTTTTGAGCATTAATTTCTTTTGAATAATTTTATATTTTTTTGGAATGTTGTGATATTCCTTTTGTTATGATATTAACTACCTTTCACAATTGAAAATTATTCATCCTCTTTCAATTTTCACTTTTCTACTCACACCTCATTCCCAAACTTAGCTTTTTTATAAAACCATTATGGACCTTTCTTGTAAACCTAATCTTACTTCGTTTCAACCAATGGTATTGAAAAGTTCACTATATTAAAACATGATATTTCTTTTTAATTTAATGATATTATATGTTATTAATTACATTTATGGCTACCAAACCTACAAAAATAAATAAAATGTAAAAATAAAATCCTAATCTAATTTTTCCCATGTAGCACCTATTTTTTAAATGTTTGGCCCTTGTAGAACATCAGTAGTAGGGATTGAGCCTACAACTATTTATCATTTTTGGAAGACTAATTCATTAGATATTTCAAAGTATTATAGTACCTTTTTATGAAATTTTATGAATTCTATAAGGTCCTTTCCATATGATGCATAACTTTCCTAAGAGTGCCTTAAATTTGTTGGCATATAATAAGATCATTTATTTAGGTTGAAATTGTTTATAAATAAATTTACAATCACGACATGCCTTATGAATTTTTTATGAACCTCATAATTCAAATTCACTAATATCCCTATTTCTTCCATGTGAGTTATTTCTAACAACCATTATTTTCAAAATTATTTATCCCTTGACCGCATTATCCTTGCAGCTTGGAACTAGGTATTATATTGGCATTATGGATTCCATTCCATACACCAGTTGAAATTATGTATATCCCATCATAAATTTATATGTTTTTAAATATTCCCATAAGATCATTGATATGTGATTTTACTAGTCATCTCTCGAAACATTATAGATCTTAGTCAACATCTTCTCCATAACCTTGTTAGATGCTTCTGCTTGGCCATTTTCTTGAGGATTGTAAACTATGATTTTATGATGTGAAATCACAAAATCTTATGTTAATGTTTTGATATCCTTATAAATAAAGTATTTACCTCTATAACTTTTTATATTTTGATGACATCTAAACCTTTATATGATGTTTTCATACAAAAATTACATAGCATCCTTTACATTACAAATTGGAGTTATAACTACCTAAACCCATTTGGTGAAATAGTTTGTCATAATTATAATTTATATCATTGGATATCTTATAATTATAATTAATAAGTCCCAAAAAATCAATACCCCATTTCTAAAATACTTTCATAACCAAAACTATATTTAGTACCATCTCATCCCTCTAGTTGGGTTTTTCCATCTAATGATAGACATCACAATGTTTTGTAGTTCACCTAAGAAATGTCCTTTTGCTACCTTGTAATGTGATTCCTATAAAATTTATTATCTCTCATGTTCCAAGGCTACTCTATGTAGAACATCATCCCTTTAAAGCTTATAGAGAAACTCATTTATAATTTTAAATGCTAAACCTTATGCACCTAGATGTTTATTGTCACATTTTTCATAAATCAAGGGAACATACCATACTCAATATTTTTTTCTATATCCTCCAACTATTTTGGGATCATAGTCACTTTGAATATATGTGCATCAAAATATTGACTTTTTATTTCTTTGGGTTTCTTCTTTGTTTGACTATGACTAAGGTGGTATTAGATTAAGGTGGTCTAATACAACATTTTCCTCACATGATTTTACATTGATTTTGAATTGGCATACTTGGAAGAACACTAACCACTTAGAAATTATTCCTCCCAACATTGGTTTATTAACCAATTATCATAATGTTTGGTGCTCAATGAAAAGTTCAAATGAGGTAGACAATAACTTCATAACTTCTAAAGTGTTAAAACCATCACCATAGCTTCTCAATCTATTGTAGTATATTTTTTATTAGTTATTGATAGATTGAAACTTGGAAGTGAATCAGATGATCCAGCCCTCCATCTCCTAATTATATTATCACAGTTATTATTATTGTTCCTAATGTATCAACATGAACATGGCATAGTTTGTTCCAATCTAGGAAAACGAAAATTGGTGTAATGAATAACTTTTGTTTCAAATTTATTAATGTTTTATAACATTAAAAATTCCATTTGAATTTAGTTTCTTTATTAAATAATTATTTTAGAGGTGTTTAAATGGATACATAACCATAAAATAACTTGCGATAATAACCAATATGGCCTATAAACAATTATGACAAGTTGGTGGGTGGTTTAAGCCCCATTATAACAATATTTTTCCTTGGTCTAATAAAATCCAAATCACTACAAACAACATGTCCAATAAGTATTCTAAAATTTGTGAAATAAGCGTGTCTTCATAGTTAGTATGATTTACAGAGCCTAACATATTTCTAACATTAATTGAAGATTATATAGGTATTATTTGAATAAAGACAAAACTACCCAATCAACTAAGTAGACTTCTTGAAAATTATGAATGAAGTCTCTAAATGTTATAACCATTACTCTAGATAAAAAATGTAGAACATTTTCTAGTCAAAATGACATTACCTTGTAAGCAAAAGATCTAAATTTTGTTTCAAATTTTATTTTATTTTGGTCTTTAACTATGACAAGGATATAATGATACCTACCAAAACCATTTATGAATGAGTAAAATTAATGTCCTATGATAGATTCAAGCACCTCATCCATGAATGGAATTAAGAATGGATCATTGACATAAGCATTGTTTAGTACTTATTAACCTCTAAAAACTTGTATCTCCCTTATATTTTTAGGTTATACCACCATGGGACTAACCCAATTTGGATTATTAACTAGATATATGATTCTAGCTTCCTCCATCTGATCTATTTATACATTTACCTTTATTTTCATATTGGGATTTAACTCATAGGGTCACTTTTTAATTGTGTGTGTGTGTACCTCTTTAGTTAAATATGCATTTCCCCCAAGAAGGGTCTATGCCCTTGGATTTTGAGAAATTATTTTGAAACACATATTTATATTCTTGCAGAAATGGAGCCATCTTTAATATTTTTATTGTGTCTAATAATACCTAATTTGGTAACTATATTTGGTATTGTTTTTATGCCAATGTTGTCAATTTTTTCTACATTGGTTCTTGGAATATTTTTCTTTGTTTATCCTGAATGGAATCCAGTAATTTTATTTGAATCATTTGATCTATGATATTTAGATTTAATAGTTAATCCCTTTTATCTTCTATACATTCTTATTTTTAGATATATTTGTTTCCATTTTAGGTTCAAAAAATCCTATCAAATATAATTATTCCTTGCTTTTACTATGATTAGAATCCTCTACACTATTCTAAATTCTAGTACAATATTTTAACATTAATTCCTTTTTTCCTTATCAATTTGGTAATTTTTTATATCTGTGTGAATACTTATGCTTGATTCAATCTATATTTTTTATTCCTCTGTAGTAGGTATATCCTCTTCTTTCCATGACATAAGAAAAATTTTAATTTCTGTAGATCCCTATGCACTATCATATTTTCATCTTCAAATACAAAAGTTTGAATAAAATCATGTTGAATTTTCAGCCATGTTTGTGTCTCTCATGTGTGTTCCTAATGTATATATCAGGCCTTGGGTAAAGGAGCTAAGGTATGTTGAAAAACATGCACCTAATACATTGGATCAATTTTATGGGATGTCCATAGTTTGATGCACTTATGAACATGCATATCTAGACATTGTCCCTCCTAGAAGAATAGCCACTTTGAGATAAGAGTTGCAATATCAAATCTAGCTTGTAACATTTTCATATTTCTTCCCAATGGAGTTTGTTTGACCTATGTGAAACCCACCAACTCACTACATCCAATTTAAATTCATAATTTAGTGTAATAACACACATATCTATATCTAAGATATGTTATATATTTTGTGTAAAATATTGAGGCAACAATCTTTATGGAGAGTAAAATTAGCATGGGTACTAATTCATGATATCCACATATCCAATTTATCATATGAGCATTTGAATCACCACCAATATAATAATGTGTTTCCCATGTTATTTTTCCTTCCTTAGTAAGTTAAATATAATCTATATTAGTAGGAGTTAATTGATTGATGTGATCAATATCTGATCTTTTATAGCACATAGAAGAAGACTTACATTCTTCTATTTATAAATACATATAGGTTGAAATTATCTGGACTGGCCAGGTCCATGATTATTCTTTTTATTTCAACCATAGTGTCTCTTGTATAAGGTGAAAATTTTAAAGAAGATCCCAACTTTATATAGCTTCTTGTTTTGGATTTGTACAAGTTAAAAATAAAAGAAACTCCCAACTTCATAGAGTTTCTAGTTTTAGCTATGTATTAATTTTGAACCCATTATCATCCATGTATGCATATTAAAATATGGTTTCTTTAGTATTAGGTATGGTTTTTACTCAAATTTATTCAAAGCTATAACAATAACAACATCATATTACTGTGCTTCTATTTGGATGTCCATTATGTAGATGGTAATGTGACCATCAAATGACCATTTTTTCTAATTAGAGTAGGATAATGAGTCTCATTTGTGTTCATGTCAATCAATTAAAAATATCCACATAGACTAAACTTGTTCACCTTTATCTTTGCATCTTTGATTCTCCCAATAGGTTCAACTCAACTATAGTTTTTTTTAACTTAGATTAACATGACTATATATTAGATTCATCCTTCCAATAGCTTTCAAATTAAATTTGGGAATCATATTCATAGGCTCCTTAAATCAAAAATAACATTGGGAACTTCATATTCTATAAGCTCAATGTCCTTTATTGCATCCATATCCCAGTGCTTATTATTTTTGACATACCAAGCCATTTTATTTATTCTTTGTTGTCTTCTTTGTGTGCAATCTAAAAAATTATGTCATATGTTTTTAATATTTTGTGAGATGTCCTCATTTTATAGGGTACTTACCAACTTTAGCATTTTTTTCAAAGTTGTGACTACTCCCTCTTATCATAGGATTTGTATAATATGTCTATAGATTTGGGAATTAATTTTCATAGGATATCCTTCACTAAAAATATGGTTTTAGATTAAATATAATGCCTAGGTTAATTTATTCTTGATAACATTCTCTCTCAGATGGTCTAGATAACTTTCCACTCACATGTTTTTTATCAAATTTTCTTATGGAAGACCTTGTTCTTTATGTTGATTCCTAGTAATAGCTTGGATACAATCCTAGTTCTTAGGATGAGAATGTACCATGTTCAAAATTTTACATTGTCTTCTCATTCCTCTACTTCTATAAAATAGGGAAATATTTAGTATCATGTTGTCTTTTGATTATTCAATGTGCATAAAAAGTTTCCCAATGCAGTTTATAAAGATATTTTCATATATTTTTATTCATTTATCCACACATCAACTAATTTTTTGTTGGCTCCATCTATTCCCTTACCTTCAGTTTTTATTACCTCCCTAAAAACCTTCTTGATAACCTCCATATCTTTATTGAGATCCCCACCATTTACATTGATCACAATATATTCCATATTGATTATGAGGAGAAGGAGGTGCCAAATTTGGTTTTTATTATCAAGATGTAGGGGTTCATCCATGTTGGTATTGAGGTGAAGGAGGTGTCCATCTAGATGGATACTAAGGAGAAGGAGGATTCCACCTTGGTTTATGTTGAGGAGAAGGAGGGTCCAACCTATTTGATAATGAGGATGCTATTACATTCAACTTAGTATGGATTATGTTTTTGAGGGACCCCATCCACCTTGTGCTATGACCTCAACATCTTACATGGTGAATTTGGTTTTGGAACTAGATAGTATTATGTAGTGACTTTGAATACATTTTAAGTTATGTCTTATTTTATTTTTTGTAGATCCATAAAAATATTTTCATCATGCTTATGGGATTTAGAGAATACACTACATGAATTTCAAACATACTATTGTAATAAATGATGATTCATAGTGGCATATTCTAAAATGTGACATACTTTACATAACTCTATTTTGATCTTTGGAAATCCATTCTAGTAGTGTCCATCATCTCTACACTCAATGAACCATACAAATAATCTTATTTTTCTCCCATTCTAAAGTCCTATGCAATAAGACATCTAACTTGGAATCAATATTTTTAATGTTAGGTGGGTTTTCTCCACAATCCTCTATTTATTTCACTCTAACTATAGTGGATATTACCTTAGATTTTGTGGTAAACCAATCTTATGTTATATCAAACTAGATATTACTTCACATGCCTTATAAAAACCAAACACCTTTGTCTAGATCCTAAAAAATAGAATTTCACCCTATTAATCACATTAAAAAACCAAAGATCATAATCCCATATGGATTTTCCCAGCTTTTGTCTATATTCTTTCAAATATTGAATGGTTTGGATGACACACTTCTTGAAAATATTTCCTTCTCCTTCTACATATAATCATTTCCTCCATATCTACTCTCTAAAGCTATTTTAAGTTTTTCTAATGGCCTCTTTTTGTTTCTCCATTCTATTTCCTCATCTCTTTTGGGTTTAGTTTCCAATTTTTAGTCATCTCTATGTTCTCTGTGTTTACTTTATTCCCTTTAATTTATTCTAACTTTTTCTGACCTTCAAACTTAATTTCTTACTCTGGATGTTTTGTTCCTCCCATTTTCTTTACACCTTCCCTTCTATTCCTACTTGTAGCTACGTGTCACTCTTTATCTTCTAATGATTTTTACCTAGTTCATATTTTTTGTTGTCACAACTCTTTTTAAATCCCCAAAATTATTTTATCATCTTACTTTTCTAAATTATCCATCCTTTAGGTTTTGATTTAGATTCCTTGGTTCAAATATTATTCATTCATCTCCCTCTAGTTTTCATCCTGATAGTGCCCTAAGGGACTTCTCCATGTTGGCTATAAAAGGCACCATAGCCTTTTCCATGGCTAATTTTTTAAGCATCCCAATGTTTCACTTAAAAAACTTGCTTTTGATCCCTCTAACAAACAAATTGTATGTAGATTTAAACATGATATACCTGTGAACAATAAATTTTTCAACATACCCATCAATTTTAGTCTTCACCCAATGGTCAATCACATGTTATGTAACTATTCCAGCTTTTATTTGCTCTAAAAAAAATGTTATGTTTCACATAGTATAAATTAATAGTATTCAAGTCTAGATAGTGATGTTTTTAGCAACTCAATAAATTCACACTAGAATATTTCATATATTTATCTATGGATATGATTAGAAATAATATCCTCTTTAAATACTGCTATACTTATAGCTACTTCCTCTACAAATTTATATATCCTTATGTCTATATAATTATCAATGGCCCTTTCACCAAGTAATCATTTTAACATATTCATATCTTGGCCATGAAACCATTATTATCAATGATCCCTAGAATCTCCCATCAGGACATGATATGTGTTTTAGTTTGTGAATGTTTCCATGGGATAAAAAATTATTACAAGAACTTGCATATATAATTGAATACAAATTAGTGTATTTTTATATGCTTAAATTTATTATTACTCGTCATTAATATATATGCACTTATTATCTTTCTTAATCTTTTATGAATTCAAACTTAAATATCGTATGAGAATACATTCATTCACAAGGAATATATACTCAATTCAATATGGATTTATAAAATTTAAGAGATATTCTACAAAATAATACATATTTAAATTGGTTCCCAAAATTCTCTATTTATATAACTCCCTTTCCTTTACAAAAATAAGATATATATAGTTTGCAAAGAGACTATGGCTCTTTGTCTTATTGACCTTTCATTTCTTATGTTTTAGTATTCTATGAACCTATTTAAACTTCGATGTGTTTCATTATCCTAAATAAAACCATATTTTATATAAAATATGTTATAATGTACACTTAAAAAATGTTTAACTTACAAATACATGTGTGAAATATACTTCAAACCTCCCTAATAATATATCATATCATGTAAGATAGTAATAATATCAATGGAGCATATAAAAATTAAACAATTTTACACTATCTATGTGTATTTATGTAACATCATTATATAATAACATATCAATGTATCACTATCTAAGATATGAGCAATTAGAAATACATGTGTAAGTGATCTAGGTAGCATAGAATGGTATAAATTCATAGAAATATATAAATTTTACTAGAGAAACATGTGGAATAATATTCCCTAAATATTAACATGGCCATTAGGTAGATGAATGTCTAACATTTGTATGTCTATTTGTAACCTATACATCCTGCAACACACTCATATACTGTGAAATGTATGTGTGTATGAAAATAATATGTCATCTACCAAACATATGATAAATAACATTTTTGAATAGTGTAATCTATTGATCATGTCATGTCAAGTCCTAATTTTTATTTTTTTGAATATATGAATGTTGTTTTATTTTCTTATTTTTTTGTTTTTTTATATTTTTTGGAATATTTGAAGTTTGTAAAATCTAAACAAATATCACATCAATGTAAGTATCATGGAAATTTCAAGTATAAAATAGTGAAATAATCCTCTATCATGGATGAAAGGTAACAACTATGAACATGTCATAATCAAATAATAAGTCAAGTGATTTGCCATAACTAACATGATTATTGCTCATATAATTTTGCGTATGATGGATAGATTTGTAACATATATGACTCTCTAAGTTATATTGTATAATAGGATAATGTCTCATTTTATGTGTTCATTGTGGAACATGGTGAACTATTTACATTGCTAACTGAGTATGTATTTTAGGGGATGATGGCATATGTGGGCCCTGATTAACTCTTTAATGTGATCGGTGTTAAATAGTTGGATGTCAAGTTGGCCCCAATATATTCCTCTAAATTATTTATATGAAAATATAATCCATATATATAACAACCATATATTTATAATGATCTTAAATACATGTACCAACCATCTTTGTATAATTATCTTGAATAGGTCTAAAAACCAAATTGGTGTTAGTGGGGCTAGGGGAGGAAATACCACTGGTTATAGATGATATTCATACCATACACATATAACTATAACTACCTTGTTGTAGTGTAAGTACTTTATACATTGATACATTTTATATTTCACTACACAAAAAAAATTATCCAAGGGTGTCCTAACAACATGTTGAAGACCCCATTACTCTATAGAACTAGGAATGGCATGGCTAGTATGGTGAATCCCACTTAAAGAGGTAGTAATATGTGTCTCAAGGTATTATAATTATGTACTTATAATTTATAAACTACTTTATATATAGCTTGTAAATATTTTTGTGTACCCAAGGGAGTGAAAAAGTGTCATCTACAAACATTCTCACTTGACCCATTATTGATCATGACATTGTCTTTGGGTTTCTCATTGATATAGGATTTTATGAAGAGTGTACGAAACTATAAATTATCATCAACAATCCCATTTTCCTCAAATGTGATAATAATAAATTTTGGTTAAGTATGAATAAGTGTACCAATAATAACATTTACTGGGTGGTCATACATCACAAGTTTAGGATGCATGTTGTATGCATAGTTTAATTCTAGAGTATATTTAGTCTATGTTGTATAATATTTAGGAAATTGATTGTTAAATATCTTCAAATTTTGATTTTCATTATGTTATGATCTAGATTAATTTATATGGGTGACCAATTTGATAATGTTATCATCAAAAATATTATGTATCATATGTCTCAATTTGAAGGGTTTATTCATTGAATGTCCTCCAATTTGATGATAATCACAATATACATTATAATAATAGTTATGTGGTATAGGCTTATTTATATAAATTTATTTTTTAGGAATAATTATGATAAGGTTTCACTCAATTAAAAAAAATTAGCAATATATGAGGAGGTGATGGTAATATTTAAAATTGCCTCTTTAGTGGAGCTATCAATTATAGTTGGTTTGTAGGTTATGATATTGCATTGATTGTAAACTTTGCCTCATTATTTTTATCATTTAGTTTAACCTTATATCTTGGTTTTCTTTGAAACTTCATTATTGAGTTATTTTTTATGAGTAGAGGTATACTTGAGTTTGTTCAAAGATATTAGCTTAACTTCTATGTCCCTTATTATATGCCATAGTTCATAGAAGGATTTGAATCTCTTTAGTATAATTGACTCATAGAGTGGTGAAAGAAATATTTTATTCAATATATCTTATAATTCATTATCAACCATAACATTAGTCATCTTGGCTAGCATAATCTTGTACTGAAGTACATAGTCACTAATTGGCTCATTATATCCTTGATTGAGTTTAGCAATTTATGCATAAGATAAATTTTCATTGGTGTTGATGTTGAAATGTTATATAAAATGTCTACCAAAGGGTATGCTCTTATAGACTAGAGAGGGAGATTATATAATAAGTTTAATGTATAGTCCTTAAGGCTTCTTAGAGATAACTTGGTCAATAATTTTTCATTGTATGTATAATCCAAGCATGTTGCATGCAATGATCTAAGGTGATATTCAAGATCACTTTTAACTTCATAAAATGGAATATTGGGAGATACAAATTCTATTGGTAAAGGATATCTACTATATTATGGGATATGGGGTTATGAATCAAGGTATGTGAATCAATGTAATGACTAGGTCTATATGCACCTTGATTTAGCTTCAACACCTTAGTGTGTAGAGTTGTAAAAGTATGTTCAAGGGAATGTGTAATATGTGAGGCTGGTAATAGAACATGCATATTCATCATGGGAGGGGTGAAATTCACTTATGTAGGAATAGGTATAAAAATCTATTGGAGGCCTTAGATTTCCCCTAAATCTTAAGTAGATGTTAGACATTTCACTCATTGCATAGGTGTAGGGATAGTACCAGTAGTAGAGGTATGAACACTTGATGTAGTAGTTTGGGCCAATTTTTTGTGTTTATCTCTACAAATATATAAGATTTCATTGATCTGATGTGGATTCATGTTAAGGTATTAAGAAAATTATTTATCAACCATGGCATCTAATTGATCCTTAGTAGTTATGTCATGAGTATTATTTATCTCAACATTCATGATAAGTATATTCATAGGGTGGATAGTATGTATTGTATATTCCATTGTAGGAGGAACAAAAGAGGTCATGCATGCCCTTTCCCATCTAGTGGTAATGAAAGGAAACTCAAATTAGATGTCCAAAAATAGGATTGGAGGAAGGCTTTAGATTTTTCGTTATTATTTTTATCCTTATTAATGTTCAAAGATTTGATCATGTTGACCCATTTTTTTACATAATTGATCCAAATAAGATATACTATCATTGTAGAGAAATATGAAAAGAGTACCTTCATGACTTGTGTTAATCAAAAAAAATTATTTGGTGTGGCCATAATTAGTGTATTATTAGTGAATAATTAGGAATGAGGTTTGAAAATAAAAACCTAAGGGTGAAATATAAAACTCTAAAAGGTTGAAACCCTAAGGAAAACCCAAGGTTTGACACAATTCAATGTGTATAAATCCACCAATATATTTTATCTTAATTTTGTTTTATAACCCTAATATGATATAAAGTAGTATATAATTCATATATTATGATGTGACATTCAAGCATACATTTGTATGTAAAACATTAAAACTAATTTCATTAATTTGAAAATTGGAATATGTTAAATATAGTAATTACAAAAAAGGGATGAGTACTTAACTTTTTTATGTTGGTTGTTTGATTGTGACTATATTATGGAAGTGGAATTTAGATAAAAATAAGCCTATGATTCATCTAATTTAATAATTATACTTTTATCTATGAAAGGTGAATTCCATCAATATGGGTCAGTATCACCAGTCGATATTAGCATGTGTTAGTTGGTATTAACCCATGCATAAATGAGGGATTGTGACCATATGGTCAAATTTTATGTTTGGTATGTGCAATCCTAAACCCTGATGATGTGCAACTCTATAAATCAACTTCATTCACCTTGAAACCCTAGATGTGCTTGTGATGGATATAAAATTTCAAAAATATGGACAGTGTAATGGGTTGAGATGACCCCAATTACCCTCATTTAATGATTGATCATTATCTAATTATTTGATACTCTAAGGAGGGAAATCAAGTCATATTTAGTTATCCCACCTAGTTTGATTATATAATTATGCTCTATTATTATATGTATAAAACTAATGATTTGGATTTGATACTTTAGAATGTTTATTTTGACTTTGTTTTAGAATAATTTAGACTTAGCTTGTGACTAGTCCTATTGATATATTCACAATTTTGGAATAATAGGTCATATTTACTCAATGTTGAAAAAATTATATGTGTACCAGATAAATTTCAAGTACATTTTGAGTGAGATCTTGATTTATTTATATATGGGTCTAATTGGGTAATTTATCATGCCACCGATATGTTAGGAAAATGGGTCAACCTTAAGGAAAGGTTTTATTTTAAACCTTAACTATTGTTGGAAGAGGGGTGATTCTAACTAGATCAGGTGAGTATCATCTAGCTATACTAACTAAAACTCATAGAATCAACCTATGTATATGTGGAATAAAATGAATACCCTGATATGTCTATCAAGTATATTTATTACATTTTAAATAAATAGTGAGGTGCATATAGGTGTATAACAACATAATAAAAGGTTCAAAATCATAAGATAGAATGTATGTGTGAGAGAATGGAAAATTAAGACCATGTTTGTTCGCTCAAGTCATGCATGGTAAATTTGTGTCAAGCATGCAATTTTCAAGTATTGAATACCATATTTTACTATCTATAATGATAAGAAGCTTATTTTAATATAATCATAATCCTAAATATCTCATCATAAATATATGTAGCATATTTATTAATATTACCAATGTTTTCATCCCTATGTTGCACTTCAAATTCAGAATTATAATTTATTTATTTTTAGTTTTCATTGTAACAATAATCTTAAGAGTCTATATCACTCATTTTATTACCATAATTAACATTCAAAAAATAAGCATTGGTATATATATGATAACATACATCTAAATTTACATTATTCCCTATAGTTTACGGTAAAGTTTCATCATGTTCTACAAAGGAATCAACATTTTATTATGTATAACTATAGATACTATAATCTAATATTAGATACTTGATAATATAATATTTTACCTACCTTTACCTTACATGACTTGTGTTTACATATATGGCTCTTATTCACCCTTCTTACATCCATATGCCTTCCATGGGTTTAACCTTCTTGATTTTTTATCAATCACATATATGGATTCCATAGTCTATCTCTAACATATTAAAAATCATATATATACTATATACAAATCATCAAATAAGTATTATTACCTTCTAAAAAAATCATCAAACTCATACTATTCTATAATTTTGGATTTATCTACACCTGATGAACACATCCCATGCCAAGCAAAGGTCACTTTTCAAATTCAAAATCATCCTATGGGTCAACTCATATATTTTTAATGTTTGTGGTATGATAAATTACCTAAAGATTCCCATACAAATACAAAATATGTCTAATCATATTCCTTTTCTATAAATTTTTAACTAAGCTTACTATATACATTTGCACATTCAAAAAGGACTCCCTTGTTCTTTAGAATTCATTCATTAGTGACAAGGAGTAGGTCCTATCCAAGTATAAATCACCTCAAATCCAAACGAATTTTATCATTTTCTAAGTATCAAATTATATATCACATTTTGGATTCATTAAAGGAACACTATTCCACACATACACCTAATGGGGATACTTACATGTGGTTTGAATTCTCTCTTTAGAGTATTGGATACATAGGTAATACTCAACCATTTATTAAAGAGTGGTTGGGGTCAACTCAACCCACTTTATTTCACCTTTTTTAGACCAAAATTGAGTGTTGAAAGTGGATCTATGGTTTAAAATACAAAGATAAGGTTTCCATAATTACAAGTATAGGTATATATTGAAGATCACTCACTAAGAAAATTAAGAATTAGGCATAGTTCCCTCTACAAAAATAGAGAATTAAAACTCATTCAGATGAATCCATTAGGTTACAAAACATAACATCAATTAGTAGTAGTTTAAAGTTGACATTTATGTCCATGTGCATCTAGAGACTTAGATCCTAGTTTGAGTGACTCGCGGTTGATTTTCCTACCCTTTTTGATATCAACATTCAGTCTTAGATCTGCATAGTATAATAAAATGCTAAGTATCTTAATCCTCTTAGTACTTTCCATTAATAGTAAGTGTGATTGTCAAATCAAATTTTTCCTTTTACATTCAAATTTGTGTTTAGCTACCATCATATAATCTAAATTAGTGAAAAAAATATCTTATTAGGTTCATTAACCAAAAATAATGTGAAACATAGTGGTGAACCAGACATGAATTGATCACACAACCTTTTGAGTATTCCATATGAGTATCCTAATCAGCTAGGGACATTTCTTCCTCTACCTTACTACCATTGTAAATGGTTATTCCACTTACTTAGGATCATTCTATTCAATCATTTGCTCCACCTATTTAGTACCATTATATATAGTCAATTATACAACTTACTTAAGATCATTCATGTAGTCACTTATACAACCTAATCAAGTTAATTTTATGTAAAAAATTTAGAAGAAACTAGTTGATTTTCCTAGATGACAAGTACTTTAGTGTCCATTACATTAGAGGGTAATTCATGACTCCCAAGAGCTACTATTTACGTCATGACATAATTTAGTGTTATAAATAGTTTGTCATGTTACACAACAAACACATGCAAATGTTTCTCTTACTATATAGTGGATTCCACAAGATATTATGCTTCCTAGAGATACCCATCATGCATGGGATCCTATGATTCATGATTATGATGGTGATTACATTACAACATAAGCATATTTCATATTTATAAATAGATACTACTTTCTCATGAAAAGTGTTGACTCTCATGTTTGATATAAGACCTCTACCTGATAATACCCTAGATTGGTTAATTGATTAGCATCTCATTTAATTGAAATATTTAAAAAATATAATAAAAACAAAAAAAATTAAAAATAAATAATAAGGGCATAAACATGACATGATTTTTTGTTTACATTATGCATTTATGTTGTTTATCACATGTTGGTAGATTATATATCCTTCTTCATATGCACATGAATTTAATGGTATATATGAGTGAGATGCAATACATACATATTATACACAATATTTGGAAGCATAGATACATGACATTCCTATACCCAACGGCCATGCCAATGGTAGGGTAATCTTGTTCTATAGGTCATATTGCTATAGGTTATCCATTATATGTGTCCCTTGCCCTTGCGTGAAAAATTTTATTGTCCATTTTATTCATCACTTGGCCTTGCATGCCAAATTTTATTGTCCAATATATGTGGCCCTTAGCCTTTTGTGTGTCATTTTATTGTACATTATATATTTCCCTTGGAATTTTATGTGATGTTTGATTCTTCATTGTATATGGCCCTTGGCCTTTTATGACATTTAGTGTCATTGAGTGTGATTCATTGTCTATGTCATTCCCATGAGATTGTATGCTTATGAATAAGTAAATATAATATTTTACATTAAGCTTATTGAGTTTGTAGTGTCATGATCCACATCATGCATTTTTTTTGTTTGTGGTGCCATGATTCACATAATGCACCATTAATGCATAGTATTGTTTAGTACTTATGTCAGTCATGGTTATTAATCTGTACCTTATATATATATATATATATATATATATATATATATATATATATATATATATATATATATATATATATATATATATATATATTGACATGACACTTGTATTCCTTGTATTACATGCTTCATATGTGCTTTAACAATCTATACATTGTTATGATGACACACTCTCCACATGTTACCATATTTATACATGATTACATATTTTTACATAAAATTATGTGATTAACTCTTTTCTTTTGATATGTTTAATTCACATGATACATCCCTCATCTAAAAAGGGTGCATATTATTATGCTTATTATTTAAGTCTTAATGAACATAAAATTCATATTTTGGCATAGATTATAAGATTTGTAGAGTTTAAAATGGTTCACAATACTAGTCTAGTTCATATATGGTACAATATTTGATAAATTAAGACATATTTTGGTGTCATATGCCATATATATGCACATGTTTATAGGAATAGAAGTTACAAGTTTTTTAAATACATACACATATATATATGAATAGCGTTATAAAGTTTCAAGGTTTCAAGTTTTGGATAGGATACCATATATATGCATAGTTTTATATACCATGTTGAAACCAATTAGATTAAATTATGAGGAATGTATATTATTTATGCACACAAAAATGATTATATTTTTCTATTATTTCCATCGATGATTCCTATAAGTGATCACTTTTGAATCTATAAGCATGTTTATAGTGGTTAATTCAAGTAATTAAGGTAATATAATTGAGGTTTGATGATTATAAATGGCCTATTTATTATTCAAAGTGATCCCATATGTGGATCTCACCTTATCATCTTGGGGTTCAAGATTAGTTACATGAGTAATGTAGTTGAGGTTCAATGACACTCAATAGCCTAGGCACTATTCCCTTTCTTCAATGAGGTTTGGGGCATTTACCTTCCTAACCCATGGCCTTGCCTTCTTGTATAAATTTGAGGAATGATCACTCCAAAATTATTAAAGTGCTTAAATAAGTAATAACATATCTCTAATTCTTTAATAAGGAAGACTTGTCTCTAATGGCATGACATAAGGAAACCTGGTTTACCCACTTACAAGTGTATTCCTTCCATTCTCTTTAAGTTCAAAAGGTCCAATTTCATTTTATATTTTATATTTTATACATGGACTTTGATTTTTACATCTTAATTATAGTTTGCATGGACCTAGCTTCACATTTGGAGCCTTCTCTCAAAGATAAAGTATGTTTTACACACTTAGATTGAATGGAGCAAGCCGCATATTTGGAGTATTCCCCTAAAGACAAAGTGTTTTATACATACTAAGTGATATTCTTTTATTCTTTTATTCTAAAATTATATTTTATTTAAATATTAGAATAAAATGGGCCATTTTTAGATACTAAAATATACTATTAGATACTTTTTAATGTTATTTTTTTACCTACATTCACTTTACATGACTTGTGTGTACACATATGGCTTTTATTCACCCTTCTCTCACATATGCATGCATTTCATGGGTCCAACCTTCCCATTTTCCATCAATCACCTAAAAAAATTCCCTAGTTTGTGTATAACCTATTCAAAATCATTTTTATAGCATTTATAGATCATCAAATCAGTATTATTACCTTATGGATAAATCTGTTAGAAGTAGACTATTCCATAATTTTATATTTATCTACACCTTACAAACTCATCCCACACCAAAAAACTCACTTTTTAAAATTCAAAATCATCCTATAGGTTGTCCATATGTTTCCCATGTTTTTGGCATGAAAAAATACCCAAAGAGCCCCATATAAATTTAAAATATGTCTAAGTCTATTCACTATCTAACATTTGTCAAGAAAACCTACTATACACATCTTCACATTCAAATGGACTACCCTATTCTTTCCAATTTAACCATCAGTCAAAAGGATCAAGTCCTAACCAAGTCTAAATTACCTTAAAGCCAAACCAAAGTTATCATTTACCAAGTATTTAAATATATATCATAGGTTGCATTCATTAAAGGATAAATATTTCACACATGTACATAAAGGGAGAAATAAATATGGTTTAAATTCCCTCTTTAGCATATTAGATATGTAGAGAACACTCAACCATTCATTTGGGAATGGTTAGGGTTAGCTCAACCCACATTATTTCTCTTTTAATAGACTATACCCTAATATTAAAAGTATACCTAGCGTTTAAAAGAGAAAGAAACAAGTTTTTGGAATTACATGTACATGTTGATATTGAATATTGTACATAGAGATGACTAAAAATTAAGAGCAACATCATACACATAAATAGAGAATCAAAACACATTCAAATGAAATTATCAAGTTACATAACATAGCTAATCCAAAATATAGATATAATCTACTAGATAAACTTTATATATGTTCTGCTATTTCCAATATATGTAATTCATGCTTGTAATAAACTATTTTAAGACATGTCATGTTCAAAACATTGATTTAAATAAAGTTTTACTAGTAAAGTTAATATGGGCGGGATCTAGACATCTTCAAATTGATGAATTCAATTATATCTATTTATTTAATTAGAGTGATATGCCTTAGATAGTGGAACCACCACTATTTTAAATTGATGGTTGTGCAATTTCCTTTATGGTTGTGTAACCATCTATGTTTTCATGTGGTAGTTTCAAAACTACCTTGATAATTTTGAAATCATTGGTCTACATAGACCAATAATTTTGCCACCATACAAAACATGGGAAGAGGAATGGTTAAAAATGTTTATTATACTCGACACCAGTTTGTTTAAAATTATTACTAGATTCTACATTAAGAAGACATAAATATACACCTTGTGTAAGGTAGAAGACATGAGAGAATTCAGTGAGGAGTTGTGAAGTTGGATTCACATTTCAAGTTACAAGTTTGAGACTTTGTTCCTATATCTCATTGTTTCATAGTTTTTAGTGGTTGTTTATAGTTTTGGTATATTTATATTAGTGTTTTAAGAGTTAAAATTAAAGAGGTACAAGTTTAGATAGTTTAGTAATTGGTATATTTTTCCATGAAATGATAGAAGTGGGAGTAACTTATACTTTTGAGGATTACATAGTGGAAAGGAGAGTGCAATTTCCTCACCCACTAGGTTTTTTCCCACACTGGGTTTGTCAGGATCAATTTTTTTGTTTATATTATGATTTGGTATCCCTCTCATGATTTTATTTATGTTCATAATTATATACATTTAAATTCTATCACAATTAATCTATATTTAGTAATCAAACTAAACTAGAATAGTCACTACTCAACCACTTGTTGAGTTAGGATTATAAGATCCTTGTTGGTGAAGTGTAGTATGGAATATCCACCTAGTTTATGGATCATATTGGTATCACAACTATTTATTATCAATATTTTTATGTGGTTGTGTGTTTTTTACTACATTTTAGTTTATTCCTGTCACTAGAGCAAGTAATGATATTAGTAAGGGTATCATAGTTCCATTGGAATAAGACATTTCTTCAAGGAATTGGAAGTAAGAGATTAGAACAATGGCCCATGGTGATGAATAATATCTCATACATCAAAATATTTATTTATAAATTTTTAATAAGGAGTGGCTAGCATCTCTCTTTATATGAGTGATAATGATTGCTTAAATTCTATGATGGGGATTCTCATGGAGAATCTTGGTGTTTCTATGGAGGTTATAAAATTAAATAAGGAGGATGCTCATGAGCATGAGAAGGTGGAGGATCATTCCCATTCCATCCAATCTCCACCTTGATTCAAGGGAGGCAAAGATAAATATTTAGTTATATAATGGATATGTGAATACAAAGAGGCTTGACAATTGGCTATCCAACTATATGTATATTTCAATTTGCATGATATTAATAAGAGAAAAATATATATTTTTGCAATTTCAAATTTTAACCAATCTTTTTTTAACTTGGTTTGAGAATTATGTTCATAATTTAGTTGTTAATAAGCTTCCTCATATCACTAAGTGACATGATTTTTAGATGTTAATCAAGAATCAGTTATATCATATTTGTTATGAGGAAGATATTTCCATCTATTGGTAATATATTATGAAAAAGTAAGGCCAAATCATACAAGAGTACACAATTGAGTTATGGAATAAGGTTATCCAAATGTGAAATGATATAGTGGACCATGAAATCTTTATGAAGTATATTAGTCGACTCTACATCCATTTGAGGAGACATGTCCTCTTGGCATATCCAATGTATGTATATGAGGCATTTTTTCACACTCAATACTAAGAGATGGACAAGAACAAAAAATAAAATCTACCTCTCAAAGAACTTCTAAACAACAAGGTGATTTGAAGTAGAAGTGTAAAATTAAAAGGAAAACTAACCATAGTGTTACTTTTATTTCAAAAAAATAAAAATAAAAATAATTGTGGGTATTGTGATGTTGCTAGTAATTACAAGGATCAATGTTGGAAGCTACATCCAAAATTACATTTGTTAAAGAATAAAAATAAGAAGTTTATTACATCTCTCCAAGGTGAGAACATTGGTTTCAGATCCAATGTGGGTGATACTTTGTGTTGTACCTCCATTAAAAAATAGGTATATTTGGATAGTATTATTTCTCAAGAGAGTGAACTTTTTAAGCTTGTCCATATTATTTGGGTTGGGTGACAAAAGGTTTACACATCAAGGTGACCAAGCAGTGTGAAATTAAGTTTGGTATTAATACAAATTCCATTGATGAAGTTACAGTGGATGTGGTGCCTCTTGATGTGTGTGGTGTAGTGTTTGGTATCCCTTACTTATAAATATTGGATGTTATCTTCATAAAGAGAGATAACCAATACCATTTAGTGAAGGATGGAAATAACTACATAAGATTAGCCTACAAACATGATTCTAAAATATCTTTGGTAAGTGCCTCTAAAAAACTTATTAATGCAAGTGGGAATTTTATTTTTCTTATTTTGAGATATATTCAAGATAAAAAAAAGTGGTTGCACTTAAGACTTCTTCTAGCATATTTACTAACAAATAAAACCATTAAACCTACAATACATGCAATAGTCCCTAAAATTACTACTAGAAAATATATAGTAGATCATTGGGCCAAGTCATCCCTCTATAATAATTGTCATATGCCTTTAGCTAATTTAGCCCTTAATACATGATCATTCAATTTAGGTTTCTTTGTTATTGAGATAAGTAGATTTTTATGAATATATCCCTCTAAAGAACTGGACATGCCAAATTTTATCATCTAGATCAAATAATAACTTATCAAGTAGAAGCTTATGGGAGATTTGGTGTAATAGTTAAAGGAGGTTTTCCACAAGGCCATGGGGTTTCCACCAGTAAGCCCTATTGATAAAAAAAATTATTTGTTACTAGAGAGTCCACTTCAAAATATCAAGTTGTATAAATAGTCCTTGAAAGATTCTAATGAGGTAAGACAATAATTACAACAATTATTTCATCAAGGTTTAATCCATCCTAGTACTTCTCCATGTGGTTATCCTATTATTTTAGAACCTAAGAAAGATGGTTCATGGAGATTGTGTGTTTATTATAGAGAACTTAAAAAAATAACTTATTCCATAGATTATTGACATTTTTTTATCAACTTCAACATACCAAATAATTTACTAAGCTTTATTTTAAATATGGGTATCACCAAGTGAGAATTAATGAAAAGGGCATTTAGAAGATAGCATTCAAGACAAGGTAAGGGTTGAATTAATGATTGGTTCTATGATTTGGGTTATGCAATGTATTAAATACATTAATTGTGTATCTAGATAATATTATTGTTTTCAAAATAACTTTTGATGAGCATAATGATCATTTAAAACAAGTTTTATAAAGTTTTTAAGCATAAAAAGTTAGTGTTAAATAAGAAGAAATGTGAATTTACTCAATAATCACTTGTATTCCTATAATATGTGGTTTAAGATGAGGAATTTAGGATTGATCATGAAATTTCCAAAGCCTTCTAATGTGACTAAAATAAATATATTTTTTTGGTGTAGTTCAGTATTTTATGAAGTTCAGCAATAATTTCACTTCCATAGCTACACTTTCCCATGACATGACAGCAATTGGTAAGACTTTCATTTGGGGTAAGAAGATAAAAGATGCATTTACTATGTTCAAATAAAATATTATCCATACTCTAGTAATAGTGTTTCATATATTGAAACCTCCCTTTGAGGTGGAAATAAATGTTAGTAACTTTGTTATTAGGTTTGTCATATTGCAGGGTGTATGAACCAACTTAAAACCACATATTTTTGTAAATGAATAAATCTTAGGGTTAAACATTACATATAAAAATTCAACTATAGTAACATCATATAGTTTTATTTACTGAAATTACCCATTTTTGGAACTAATATCCAAAATTATACTTAGTACAATATCTCCCAAGAACTTATTCATTGATAAGATTATTCCTGAGAAGGTCTACTCAGGAACTCAAACCTTAGGATTATACTTTTCAATCCATGATTTAGTCCTTTAAAACTATTTATATATGTTTATCCTTTTTAGTTGGTACCCTTAAAATTTATTATGTTGAACAATTGATCTAAGATACTACATGGACAAGGTCCAATTTGAAGTAGGTGGATATAGTCAAAACTTTGTACCTATAATCTTGGATACTATTTACAATATTTAATTCCACCCAATAGAGTTATGAGTCTAAAATTATTCAATTTTCTAATAATTATTGTATCAAGCTCATTTAGGGGGTAGATCATCATACTATTTCCAAATATTAAACTAAATAAGGCAAGTTTGTGCTAAAAGGAAGTTTTTCAATTGTCATATCTCTATGAACTCAAATATATTATATTATTTTAAGAATTTGAGGCTGGTTATATTAACCAACTAAAATCCATTTTCTAACAAAATTCAAACCCATAAATATAGTCTAGGTTTATATTACCCTTGGAGGCCCTAGTTACATCATAAGTGGAATATCTTTTATTTAAGAAAGATGCATACTCATAATTACATCGAAAAGAGAAACTAGTATAAGAACCATGTTACTTCTTATAATTTACTTATTATCTACTATATAAATGAAAAATATATATGATATCAACATTTTACATTCCCAAAAAGTTCATCTAGAAATATCTATAATTTCATCTTAAGTCAAAGAGTAAGTTATTGGAAAATCATAGACCATTCCAGTCTTGGTACTTGACACAACAACCAATGATCTTATGATTCATTAATAATAAAAATCACAAATCATCATAACTATATTCCATATATATAATTAATAAATGTATATAATATTATTATTGGGTACTTTAAGAGAATATTTAATAGCACAATCATAGGATAACACCACCCAATAGAAGAAATCAAGTTGCATTTACATAATAAACATCATCTCATTTAAAATAGGCAAAGTTTAATTACAAGATTATGAATTTTCATTAGGCCTTACCCATTATGAGTCAAGGGTATAGGTTATGACCTATAGTTCAAGTGAATTATCTTGCTTCGAATCAATAATCATGGTCATCAAAAACCATAGAAGATCTAAGTTAATAACAATAAAGTTATTTAATCATACTCAAACTATTACAAGTATTCATCCTTAATGAATGAAAAATAATAATAAATGTCTTATCCAAAATCAAATGCCATTATAAATTATTTATATGAATAAATTCATGTTATAATATCAAACAATGTCATGGATATCAAGACTAGTCATACATAGATATAATCATTATCAATATATAATTAAATTTAAGTAACAACCTGTGTGTGTGTGTAACTTACTATAGTATTTATGTCTACCTTATTAACAAGTATTTCTCCAATAATTTTGTTACTTTAATCTAATTTTATATATTAAAAAAATCATCTAATAATCAACAGTTAAAATATGAAGCTAAAAAATCACATGTGTTTCCTCAAAATGTTATTGGTTCCTATAAACCCAAATGACTAACTTGAAACATTATAGGGTTTTACCAAATTCACAAGTATCATTGTTGATTTCAACATGAACATGACTAGGCACAGTCTTAAGAGATTATATATGTCAAAGATAAATATATTTTCCTTTAAAAAATAAAAATAGTAGTATCCATTTCACCATCATCAATATCCATGACTAAAACCATAATGAACACTAAATTATAATCAAACAATGGAATTCTTATATTCTAATTGTTACTCATTATTAATGTGTATACTTTTTAAATGAGGTGAATTTTTTTTAACACAATCATTACCAATTAACACATCTAATATTATATTAATATAACATTTAAACACACCAACATGTATTACTTATTTATCCACAAAGAATATTGAATTGACTACTTGGGTCTTATACAAATTTCTTCCAATTTATGATAATATAAACATAATACTAAACTAAGATAGAGTATGAATAGTATAATCAATTTAAGACTAGTATAAATTATAATTTATTAAACTATAATTTTAGTCATAATATCTTATCCATTTTAGGATAATCAGGGTACCATGTAGTACCATAAAACATGAAAGATATTCAACAACATAATAAGTACGATATCTTTAGTTTCTATAACCAAGAACCCAAGTTTTAAGAATATATCACATGTAACTCTACTTTAATTATCAAATTTAATCCCAACCATTGGTGTATTTAATAAAGGCCCTACCCATCCCAAACATCAGCTTGGGTGTGGAAAGACACTTGGAGCATTAAATAAGTATCAAAGTTGGAAGAGAAAGAGAGTTGTAAGATCCTTATTCATGTATTGTTACTTTAACTTATAAATATACAAAATGGGTTTAATAACCTTTCCATTAGGTATTTATAAGATCATTATAATTATTATACACAACCATTCTTTCTTTTGATGCTTAAACAATATCAGTAGTAGTTTTAAACTTTGACCTAGTAGTTTTAGCATTGCCAATAGGGATTACCCATCCAAGCATTATCTTATACTTGCATTATTCATTTAACTTACCTTAATAATGGTCTTTTATAAAACTTTATTTCATTCTCTCCCTGCCTAATTCTCTTAATCATACTACTTAGGTCTTTGATGATGAATTTACACATTGTTTACAACCAATATAATGAACACTAAGGATACCTACTAACATAGGCAATCTTTTAAATGCACACATATACCTTTCTTACCATAAAATAAAAATATTATTTTTATTCTCTTTTTTTTAATTCATTAAAATATTATATTTCTCTTAAATATAAACATCTCCCTAAGGGATTACAAAAAAATTGCCCTTACAAGGTTCATATAATAAAATACATGCATTTAGGAAAATAAAGACTTCTCCATTCCATAAAACCCTTAACTTTTCTACTCATCAAGATAGTTTGGATGTTATAGTATATAAATAATAATAATACTTCATTTCATTTTACAATTTTAATCAATAAAATAATAAATGGCCTACCTCAAATAAAGCAAATCCAATAACTTTTGGCTCAACTTCCCAGCCCATCCTCTTTCTTTCCCTTTCAAGAAATTTCAAAATGTTATAATGTCATTCAATACTCTATGTCTCCCTCAACCCAATATTCTCCATTTTAAATTATGATCAAGGTTTATATAACCCTTAAAACCATAAATATTTCTCCTTGTGCTCAACAAGCACTCTGTGCACTTAATCACTATGGTTTCCCCATAAAAATAGTAGCAACTGAATCTTCCTCAATAGATGTAAATATTAGTTAAATAAAAATTATCATGTTCATTTAGGCTTACATATTACAAAATAAAATTAAAATAATCCTACCAAAAACCTCTCAACATATCAACCTTGTTATCCCATGATGGCCTCTATATTGCCTACAAGTATGATTAACCACAAAATACTTGTCATCATAAAAAATTTTAAGGTTTTCCAAATCAAAGCAAAACATTGACCGAATCACTCTCAAACCCTTCATTTCCAAACTACCAAATATGCCACTTAATGGATTTAATAATTTTTATTAATTAGTTATTATTTGTTCCCCCCAAAGGAGGAGTTTATCAATGTTATAACCCCTTTTCTTAATAAAATTGAACATATTTTACATTTGATTTTTTCATTGCCTATTTTTATGAAATTAAACCTAAATAGTTTACTTATAAACATAAACCCTTATAAAAATGTTGAACTAAGGCACTTCTAGGTGAAATGTTGATTATATCCTATTAGATCAAATTCCTACCATTAATGTGACCTTTGAAATCAAATCAAACAAACAACTATTCAAATTTTAATAGTGTCTCATAGGATACTTATGAAAACATTTTTCTAAGGCCAACGTAAAAAATTTCATGTCTTAGAATGTTACCTAAAATGAATTACTAGCTACAGAATCCCAATTTATATAAGACATAAATGAAGTAATAGCAATACTATTCTCTTCTTTATATTTTTATTCAAATTATATTGATAATTTCTCTTTCTTCCATCCCTAGACCTTACCATAATTATCATAAGTTATCCTTCATAGTCAAGCCTAACTTCAATGGCCAATCCTAGAACCTACAAAACAACAAATAAAATCTCAACAGTACCTAATAGGAAAAATGATAATCATATAATAATCAAATGTTGTAATTAAATGTTCAACTGAATCAAATTAATTAAGTATAATATAACATCATGATAATATCACAACATGACTATAATGTAATTTTAAATCAAGAATAATTATCATATAAGTAAGATAATAAATTAAATAATAATTGAGTCCAAGTACCATGTATCTTCTTAAAATAGTCCTACAGATCATAAGCTAGTCCAAAACAATAGACTGAAATGACCATTAACTATTTATTATGAGTGTTTTGGTGCCCTTAGGTACTTATTACATAAGCAAATAAATTTCCCAAAATAGGTGTATGACATCTTATCTACCTTAACATGACAACATCCTAGTGACTTTAATTTTAAAAGTTGAGGGAAATTACTATGAAATATATCTTCATTTTCTCCACTAGCATTTCTCTCACTCAATTTGTCCCATTAAACTAATACTTGTTGAATATCCTTACTACCCACCCTAATGTTGTGATGAGATAATATTTTTAATAGTTCCATTATGAAATTTACCCCTTCTTCTACTTCCAAATTCTACCAATTCAAAATATGGGTAGGATCAAGTATATATTTTCTAAGTAAAGACACATGGAATCTATCATATATTTTGGAGATATGGGTTCATATATCTAGTATATAATAAATAGTAAAAAAGGTCCAACAAACTAAGGATCCAAATTTGATGCCTTCCCAACCTTAATTAAATTTTTATGTAGTCATACCCTCAATAATATAATATCCCCAACATATACTTTTCTACGAAATCTTGTAAAGTATGAATAACTCTTATGTATGTCTTAATCTACCTTAATTTTTTTCATAATGGGTGCCATTTGAGCATCATACTCATGGATTAACTCAAGACCTATAGTGACTCTATTTTCTAAACCTTCCCATCCAAGGGGAGTCCTACAGTTTCTTCCATATAAAGTTGCAAATGGTACCATCTTAAAATATGTATGGTAGGTATTATTATATGTGAATTCAACTAGACATAAATAATCCTCTCATCTATATTATTGATCCATCACATACATCTAGAGAATATCTTCTAACACTTGATTAAGTCTCTTTGTTTGACCATTTATTTCAAAATGATACAAGGAGATAAAATTGAACCCCGTGATAAAATCTAACCTCAAATTTTTCCAAAATATTTATGTGAAAAATTTATGCCTGGCTGATATGATTTATTTGAGGCATCCCATAAAGATGAAATACTTATCTAATAAATGTCTCTACTAGAATGGGAGCATCATCTATAAGACTCCATGGCATGAAATGGTAAACCTTTGTAAGTTTTTTAATAACCATTATAATGGTATCATATTTATTCCTATATTTAGGTAATCTAGTGATAAAATCCATAGTTATGATATCCCACGTATCCATGGGAATATCATGAGGATAGAGTTATACCCTGAGATGGCAATGTTCCTATTTCACACAATAACATTTCAAGCACTTGGCTATAAAATGAGCCAAACTAATATTCATTCCTAGAAAAAATTAGAATAGTTTCAACTCATGGTTCATCTTTGTGACATGAGGATGGGTAAAAAGAGGAGCTAGATGGAATTCCTTCAAAAAAAATCCTCTAAAAATAACATGTTCTAACATAAATATCTGGCCTTGGAACCTAATAATACCATTTGAATCTGTGGAATATCCATTATACCTTTTTTCTATTTAAAAAATGGCAAGTTCCAAACTTATTTATTTATGGATTTCATCATTTTTTTATTATTCCAAAAGGTGATTTACCAAATTTGATCTAAGATGAGAAATGGTAACAAGGTAGGATCTCATACTAAGAGCATCAACCACATGATTATATTACCCCTTAGCATTCATATCATAATCAGTAATTAGTTTGATTCGCCTACATTGTTGGGCATTCAAGTTGTCCTAGTATATAAGTATTCAAAGGTCTTGTGATCAGTCAATAACTTGAATGGTTTACCTAGTAGAAAATGCCTCAACAATTTAAGAGTGTGGACTAAATTAGCTAATTCAATATTGTGAGGTAGATAATTATCTACACAAGGATTCAATTTTCATGACTAATTGGCCACAACTCTTCCATTTTGAGTCAAAAATCCTCCAAGTCCTTTCAATGATGCATCTATCCCTAATTTAAAATACCCATTGGGATCATTAACTATCATAATTGGTGTCAAAGTAAGGAGATATTTAAGTCTTTGAAAATAGTATTTACACTTAAATTTCCATTCAAACTTATTATCTTTATGTTAAAGAGATGTAATAGGATATGTTATTCTATAAAATTCCTTTAGAAATATTCTATAATATCCAATAAGTCCCATGAAACTTTGCACCTCATGCACATTTTTAGGTGGGGTCCATTCCTTGATAGCCTTTATCTTTATTGGATCCACTATAATTCATTCCTCAAAGATGATATGACCTAAGTAGTGTATCTTTTTCTGGTAGAAGGAATAATTTGAGAGTTTGGAAAACATGTGCTATTTAAATATTTGTAGTGTTAGCCTTCAGTGATATTTGTGTTATTGCTTATTTTTAGAATGTATTAAGTTATCATCTAAGAACACTAATAAAATTTGATCCATATCATCTTGAAAAACATTATTTGTGATGTTCATCAATGTTATAAGTATATTTATGAGGCTAAAAGCCATCACTATGAACTTGTAATGACCAAAGCAAGTTTGAAAACTTGTTTTATTCACATCTTCCTCTTTGATGCATAATTGGTGATATCCAAATCAAAGATATAATTTGGAAAAAAATATTTCTCCCTTCATTTAGTTTAATAGATCATCAATCCTTAGGAGAAGATAAAAAAATTTAATAGTTACTTTTTTCAACATGTAGTGGTATATGCATAACTGGATATTTCCATGCTTATTCTTTAGAAAAATAATTGGTGATTCCCAAGATAAAACACTAGGCATGATAAAACCCCTTTTCCAAAATTTCTTGAAGTTACACCTTTAGTTCA
The DNA here is from genome assembly GCA_037957365.1 of Torreya grandis. Lineage (NCBI taxonomy): Eukaryota > Viridiplantae > Streptophyta > Pinopsida > Cupressales > Taxaceae > Torreya > Torreya grandis. The sequence goes on along the minus strand of JARHVA010005004.1, from coordinate 960,608 downwards.
TGTAAATCAGTAGTGTTCATCCAATACATAGCCTTTAAGATGGGTGAAGATCATAATAACAAGTCTATAGAGAAGTCAAATTCTCTAGGTGGAGGTGCCTTGAGTAATTAATTTGGATAAACATCCTTGAATTCCTATAGGATGAGATAATCTTTAAAACTTGGTTTTCTCCCCTTTATATTTTATTCTAATTGCATGGCTATAGAATACATAACGTCCTTACTATTTTAGAGATTTTTAAGCTAGATAACATTCTAGGGGATTTAGTAGTACTAATACCCTAGATGATTACAAAGTTACCTTTGTCATCAAAGCATTAGACGCTTTTCCCAAAACTATTTAGGCTAGTTTTATAGTTATGTACCCAATCCACGCCTAAAATAACATCATAAGATCCTAATGGTGTCATATGAAAATTTAATCTAGTCGTGAACACTCCCAAGTCTAATTATACTTGTTATAAGAGTTAAGTCATAAGGTATTTATTTCTTTTCTAAAATCTACTTGCCACACCTACCTAAATTTTGTATGTTTGACTTTACAATTGGAATAGAATTTAATATAAATAAAATTATTAGAAAACCCAAAGTCAATGAAAACAATTAATGAAATTCCAAAGATGATAACTCGAATCTCAATGGGGGTGGATTGAAACAAAACTTGATCATTATCCATTACTATATAAATCATATGATTACTTCCTTGATTAGTAAAGTGTTGTGGTCAAAAAAAATTATAATGGGTTCCTCCATATATCAAGTATATTTGATCTGGTCCTTCCTATGGTAATGGAAATTTGTTTTCTCCTATAATGGGGGGGGTGGGTGTGGGTGGGGGTGGGTTTACTTTGCTAAAAAAACTAAAGATTTTGGCTTCCCTTGGAATTGCATTAGTGCTTACTAGTATTATTTATAAATTTCCCATTTTTTTCTTAAAATAATGTCTTATAAACCTTTTTATGTATGTATTAGAGGTAATTTTATTGCATTGGTGGGACTTGCTCTTCAACTCTTGTCAATACTTGATATTGGATTTCTCTTTTTATTCCACCACATAAGATAAATTAATATACAAATTTAGGGTTTTTGGTTTGATAAGATTAACATTATTCATAATGAAATCATGCAACCCTAGCTTAAACTTAGTGACCTCAGTCTCTTTGTACCTCATTTAGTTAACATACCTGATAATATCTAAAAACTTTCTCTCGTATTCTTTTACTAAGAAATTATTTTGCTACAACTTATAAATTTCAACATATTTCCATTCATAGTGATTGGTTAAGATATCCCTATTATTAAAGTGTTTCTCAAATTTATCCCATGATAATGTTGCCTTATCATACCATTTCATTTCTAAAACGTCTACCCACCATAACATAGCATCAACCTTGAGATGTTATGTGTCTATGCAAGTTTTGCATATTATAATTCATATCATGTATCCTAGCTAAGTTTTTGTAAATTCCTACCTCATTTCCTTTAATCAAGTAAGTGGTACCTTCTTAAGATCTTAAATCAAAATATTCATGCCTTGATCCATCATGCTTATTTCCTCTTAATGTTTTGGTTCTTCTTGTTGATTAACTATAGGTAGGTAGTTTTGATTTTATAGAATGATAGTCAGATAGTTTTCATACTCTTCAATCCAAGCTTGGAGAACTTCCAAAACTCCTATAATTCTTTCAATTACCTCAGTATTTTTAGTTTTGGGGGGAGGGTTTCCTTGATTATTTTTTATTGGTCTTGAATATAGTTTGGATATTGTTTTCATCTCTTTATTTTGTCTCTAGACCTTCCCCCTCCTGAGTTTTTTACTCCCCCTTCTAAATTTTTTGCATTATAATTATTATTATGGTTGCCAACATTTTCACATTGTCAAAATCCATGTAAAATATATGCAATACAATAAATAGATCTAGATGAGCATTGAATAAGCAAATAACATAGGTCAATGGTTGCATGGTAAGTTTTAGTGGCCCATATAGAAATTAAATTGATTTTTTTTGTGAATATCCAAGTATGTGTTTTGAAAGTCTAATAAAAGTTAATATATGATGTTTAGGCGAGAAGGTAAATAGACAGATGAATCATAATGGGGTGAAGAATCCAAATGGGTGTGTGATTGTATAGAAAACATTTAGATGGATTGTACCTTATTTTTATATGGATCACACCTCTTCACCATAGAATGACAAAGTTGATGGTGAATGACAATAATGGTCTTGAATGATATCCATTATATCATCTAACAGTAATACAATCAAATGATAATAAAGTTTTCATTTGAAAATAATATTATCAAATGACAACAATGCTATCATTTAATATTAATGATCTCAAATTATAATAATTCTACGTTTCATAGTAATGCTACTAAATTATAAAATGACGTCACTCGATAACAATGTTATTGTTTGAAAACATTGTTATCAAATGAAAAATATTACTGTTAAATAATAACTTTATTTTCATTCAACAACATTACTATCATTTGATAATGTTACCACTATTTGGTAGCATTACTATTGTGATGCAACATTACTATTATTCAATAGAGTTTTTGTCATTTGATAGCATTGTTATTATTTAAAAATTTTGGTATCACTTAACAACATGTTATCATTCAACACCATCACTTGACACTTCATCCCTTTTCTATTATTAAAATTTATAATTATGAGTATATTTGGGGATGTATGTTTACATATAATGTTGAATAATCTAATATTGACTTTCGACAAAGTGGTGAAATATATTTATATGTATGAAATTTATTATAAATAGTAGGTGAGCTGACTTGGAAAACTTACAGTCATATAATTTATGTGAATCCACATTGTTCACCACCCCGCTAAAAATATCCAAATTCCAATTTATAAAACTAAAATATCCATGAATTAATGAATAATAGCAACTAAAATTTACCTTGAATGGTTGACACAAGATTTAACATGGAAAACCCCAAAGAGATAAAAAACCATGGTTGATATTTATTTATTTAAGAAACCACACCCCAATATATAAATCCCTCTTCTCACTTAATTTATATCAAGTCTTCACAAAACTCTTCAATATTTTATTCCACATGCAAATATTCAATGTCACAATAATTTTTGAATTGTGATTGATTTAACAAATGGGTAAAACCCTTTTTATAATGGGGTGTGGAGGTGGACCATTGTAACTAATAGGTCCAACCTCTCCTTAAAAAACTTTTAATACAATGGTAATATATTTAATTTATCAACACAAGTTAACCTTATGTAAATAAATAAAATATATTATTTATTTATTTGCATGATGTATAAATAATGTGTTAAGGGTATGTGAGGTACCACTTAATCATTAGGTTTTTTAACACTCCAAAAAAAAAATATTAAGTGGGGATACATATCATAGTCACCTTAATAAAGTAATTATACTCCATGAATCAACTATAATGATTTTAGGAGGCATGTAAAATTTGAAGGATTTAAAAACTTTCATCATGCAAACATCACCTATTAAAATAAAAGGAATTATAATCTATAAAATACAATAATTTATTCTAGGTTGGCATGATTATGAGACTACATATCATAATTTCTCATTAATAATCAAACAAGCTTATTTGGAGCCTTTTTTTAATGTAAGGACCTCCATTAAAAAGTATGCTTTTATGTATTGGTTATAAAAGTAAAACATCCACACAAAGTTTACTAAAATCATATAACGTGGTATAATATAATGTTTTACAATTAGAAGAAGTATAGAGAATAATAAAGAAACACCTGGATATTAGGAAGTGACATTGTCATGCACACTCTCCCTCAATGGAAATTTAGAGAGGCCTAATATTTCACAAAACTGACAAAACTTGGTAGCACCAAGTAGTTTTGTGAATATATCTACCACTTGTTCATCTATAGGACAAAACTACATATCAATATCACCATTAAGGACTTTCTCTTAGATAAAATACACATGAACTTCAATATATTTATTTCATTAGCATTGCACTATATTTTTTCTCTATAACTATATAACTTTGATTATCATAATGAAGGATGGTACTGTGAGAAATATCTAAATGAAGTTTTTCTAACAACAATCATAACCACATGGATTTTTTAGTAGCTTCCATATCTCTTATCTACTTTGTTTCAGTAGAAAAGATAAATACAGTGGGTTAAGTTTTATTACTCTAAGTGATAGCACATGCACCAAACTTAAACAAATTAAGAATTAGATTTATGATCTATAGTATCACTAGCATGGTCATCATCATAATAACCATATAATATAACATTATTAATGAAAGAATAAAATAAACCAAAATTTATAGTTCTTTTGATTTAACGAAGTATATGTTTAGATAATTCTAATGATCTAAATATGGATCTTGCATGAATCTGGTAGCAACATCTATAACAAATAAAAACTTGGCCTAATAATGATTAGACAAATCAAACTAACAAGTCTCCTATAAAGAATGGGGTTATCTTTGTTACATTTATTTTTGAATCAATTTTAACACCAAATTCAATATGAGTATATGTAGGCTTACAATCAAGCATATTAAACTTTAACAAGAAGATTATGTGTACACTGATATTGTGATACAACAATTAATTTTTTATCTTGAAATATAGCCATTCTTAAAAATTGATGAAGATTGCCTAAATTAATCATTTAAATATTTGACTTAGTTTATCCTTATATTTATAAATTAAACTAAGTAAATCACTAGTAATAACAATATCATCAACATGAAAAATATTTTCTTGTAAAAGTAGAGCTGCGTGTGGACAACATTTGAAACTTGTTTTTTCCTGCCAAGTTGGGCCCCCTGAGTGTGATCGATGGGATCACAGATCCAATGGAGGACATTGCTGGTCGTAGTGCCTCTAGGGATCTATTCAAAAATTTGGTAGTGGATAGTCCATCCAATAGATGGAAGAAGGCACTTACAGGTGAAAATATGTGCCCCTCAAAAAGCATGATGAGCCTCCCTATTATCTCAGAGGGCACGGCCCTGCATATCCCAGACAATATGGTGGAGGAAATCATGGCATCCATGGACCTTACATTGGTAGGTAAGTTTTTTATTTTTGTCTTAGTATCAAAATGATTAGGAAATGGTTTTTGTCTAGGTGGAAAGTTAAGGGTAGTGTTTTGATCACTGCCATGGCAAGAGGCCTATTCCTTTTTAGTTTTACAAATAGGGAGGACATGATCACTACTCTTGCTTGAGGACCATGGCTATATGGCCCACATTCTCTTGCCCTATGCTCATGGAAACCAAGATTTGACCCTAACTCAGACCTTAATAAGTCTGCTCCTGCTTGGGTAAGACTGCCAGGTTTCCCTTTGGAATTTTGGGATGAAAAAATTTTCACATCTATCAGTAATTCTATTGGCCAATATGTCACTATAGATCATACAACCAGAACAAAGTCCAGATGTGTGTATGCTAGACTTTATGTCAATGTTGAAATAAATAGGACTCACCCTATGACCATAGAGCTAAACTCTAAGTATGGGACCTGGACTCAGCGGATCACTTATGAAAATTCTACCACTTTCTATCAAATATGTAAGAGAAAGGGACATTTAATGACACAATGCACAACAAAGAAAAAGGGGAGGAAAGATGATTCCTAGATTGAAGGGGAGGATCAGGCTCTCAATTATAGAAAGAACAGCAAGCAAGAAATAGAGAGTAATGTGGAAAATCTTGACAACACAGAAAAGGGAGAGGAGGAGACAGGAAAGGAGGATATCACTAGTAGTAAGGGAAAAGTTGTCCCAAAAGAAAATATAGTATCAGTTGATAGTCAAAAGGCTATATTTAACACAGCCAACCCTCTAAAAAAATAGACTAATATGTCTAAGGAAGGAGAAAGAGGTAACCTTTTGATAGAGGAAGTCAATGAAGAAGACAAAGTTCCAAGAGTTGGACAGGAAGAAGTAACTCTAGAAAGTCCCACTAAAAGAGAAGTAGACCCACAGCTAAATATAGACATTTTCCATGCTCTGGAAGTCAGAGACCAAGTAGGAAACTACTTAGCAATAGGTGTAACAGGACAAAGTGGTAGTAATGAACAGGAGGAATGGGTTACCCCAAAGAAAAAGAATCAAAAAGGTAAAAAACCTATAGATGTTGACACTGAGCCCAAACAAGGGAGGCCAACCCTAAGAGAAACAAGACAAAGAGAGATTGCTAGGGAGATTGTGAGTGGTAAACAGAATACATTGGAGACCCAACCCCCTAAACCCTCTAAATGAGAATATTATCTTAGAACTTGAGGGGCTTTAACAATCCCTCAAAGCAGTTTGAGGTAAAAAACTACATTTTAGATAATAAATTAGATATTTTATTACTTCAAGAAGTCAAGATGAATGAGGAGAATTTTATGAAAATTGCTGCCTATATATGGCCTAAGGTGGATTTTTGCATTAGTCCTGCTGAAGGGGCTTCAAGGGGGATTGTCACTATGTGGAATAGTGCTAAAATATAGGGGTCTCTTATGGCTTATAATAAGCACTTCTTGATTACCAATTTTTCTATGAAGTCTTTGAACTAGTCATTGATCAATGTCTATGGACCGACTAACAGAGCTTTGAGATAGAAATTATGGATAGACCTGAGCAATTTTAGGAATAATCCCTTGAACATTAGATGGATGTTAGCCAGAGATTTTAACACTCCTCTATACCCTTCTAAAAAATAGGGTGGAATTATGGATTACTCAGACAGCATGTTCGACTTTGCTGAATTCATCAATGATTGGGGATTATTAGACATAGAGCTGAAAAACCAAAATTTTACCTGGACCAATAAAAGAAGAGGAGATCAAATGATTTAGGTTAAATTATATAGATTTCTTATATCAAGTAACTGAAAGGATTATCATAATATGCAGGCGTAGGCTTTCCCTAGAACCATGTCTGATCACTGCCTGATCTTCCTCAATTGGAGAGAACAGGGACATTTTGGACCTTCCCCATTCCATTTTGAAGCTATGTGGATAAAACACAAATACTTTAAACAAATGGTGGTTCAATGGTGGAAAATTCCTATTCAAGGTACTCCTATGTTTAGAATAGTCAAGAAACTCCAACACAATAAACAAGAAGTTCATGGATGGAATGGATACAGCTTTGGGCAGGTCTTCCAGTAGAAGAAAAATATAGTGGGAAAACTCAAGGATATACAGCAACTGATTGATCAAGGGGATAACTCTAAGGACACTTTAGAAGAAGAGAATATCTTGTCTTTAGAATGGAAGAATCTTACGAAAAGAGAAGAGGTTTTCTAGAAATAGAAATCTCGTGTTCAGTGGCTTAAAGAGGGGGATATGAACACTGCCTTTTTTCATCTCTCAGCTATGAAACATAGGAAATCCAAATCAATAACTAAGCTTGTCCTAGATAATGGTGAAATTATTACCAAGGATAATGAAATAAGGGAACAAGCTAGGGCTTTCTTTCAGAATCTACTTACAGAAGAAAATAATAATGATAGAATCGATAGACCTATGAATCAATTTATTGATAAAATCCCCTGTTTGATAACAGAAGAAGATAATATGGGGATGTTAAAGCCTATATTTGAGGAAGAATTCCATGTTGTTTTATTCTCCATGGGTGATTTTAAAGCCCTGGGTCCTGATGGCTTTCCTCCTATATTCTTTTAGGAGTATTGGGAGATAGTAGGAGTAGACCTCGTGGCTGCTATGCGTGATTTTTTTAGATCAGGTAAACTTTTGAAACAAACTTATAATATCTTCATAGTACTTGTTCCTAAAAAATCACAACCTTCACACCTCATAAATTTTAGGCCCATTAGTCTATGGAACGCTGTGTATAAGTTATGTACTAAAATTTTGGTCATGAGGATTCAACCTTTGCTAGATAAAATTATTTCTCCTGCTCAAAAAGGTTTCATCCTGGGTAGGCAAATTCTTGATGTTGTGATCACCACACAAGACTATTCACTCTATGGATAAGATCAAAATCCCTGGGATGGCTCTCAAGCTTGATATTTCTAAAGCTTATGATAGAGTCTCATGGACTTTTTTGTTCCAAGTGATCAAAAAAGTTGGGTTTAATGATAAAATGTCTCACTTGTTATGGAATGCAGTCTCTTCTAAAAATTTCTCAGTGATGGTTAATGGTGTTCCTAGAGGGTTTTTCTCATCCTCAAGAGGAATTCATTAGGGAGACCCTCTCTCCCCATACTTATTCATCATTATGGCTGAGGCACTAGGAAGATACATGCAAACAGATATAGCCTCAAAAAAGCTAGTGGGCATCAAACCTGCCTCCTCCCTTCATCCTATGGTGGTATAGTAGTTTTTGGATGATACCATCTTCTTTGGCATCTCATCGATGATTGAAGTTAGAATATGGAAGAATATCTTAAATAATTATGCCAGAGAGTTGGGACAAAGGATAAATTTCTAGAAAAGCAATGTGTATTTCTTCAACACTCCTAATGAACTTAGACATAAAATCATTGATATATTAGAGTGTGTTGAAGCTAGCCTACTAGCTACCTACCTGGGTCTCCCACTCTCAATCAAATAGGTATCTCCTAGATTTTGGAATGGAATTGTGGAATGAACGCAGAGGAAACTTATTGGTTGGAAGGGGAAACTACTCAGTAGTGCTGGTAGACTGCAACTTCTTTGGGCTTTGCTGTAAGGTATTCCTATATACTTCCTAACTCTTTTTAAAATTCTTTCATATTTTGCTGAGAAACTGGAATAGATCTAAAGGAAATTTTTATGGATGGGAGTGGAAGACAAATAGAGAATGTCTTTAGTCAGATGGGAAAAAGTGTGTCTTCCAAAATCTCATGGTGGACTTAATATTAGGTCCATCAGGAACATGAACAAAGCCCTTCTCTCAAAAGTTAGTTGGAACCTAATCCATAAAAATAATGATTGGGGGGGAAATAATGTATGCCAAATACATACATAGCATTGATGATTCCAACTTTCTTCAACAGATGGGATTACCCCAGGGATCTGTGATATGGAATAAAATGCTAAAAAGTAGAAGCCTTCTCAAACAAGGAATTAGATGGAAACTTGGAAATGGCCGGCATATTAAATTCTGGGATGATATCTAGTTAAAGGACAAGGCTCTCATCACATAGGGAAACTATGGAGAGATTGCTGACTTGACTACCCAATTTTTCAAAGATAGGGTCAGTGATTATATGGAAAATAACAATGGGATGAGGAGCTGGAAAAATCTTTTAGATTGTTGTGTGCACCAGCCTGAGCTTTTCTCAAGAGTTCAGGAGATCTAGTAGTGCGTTCAAGACATCAGAATCCCTCTCTTTCCCCAAGAGGATGAACAATACTAGTGGCCAGATAAGAATGGATCATTCTCTATCAAATCTACTTACCATCTGCTCATTCCTGAAGCTCAGAATAAAGATGTATGGAAAAAGGCTTGGAATCATAAACTTATTCCAAAAATTAACATGTTTTGGTGAGCTACTGCTCATAACAAAATCCTTACTTAGGATAACCTTCAAAAGAAAGGGTTTACTTTGGTTAACAGATGTTTCCTGTGTGGTTTAAAAGAGGAATCAGTTTCACCTCTTTATCCACTGTGAGTTTGCCTAGGAATTATGGGGCACAATACTTAACAACTTTGGTATTGAATGGGTCTACAATTCTGACCTTAAAGAAGTAATTCTTAGTTGGAACCCAACCTTCACACATCCCTGGCTTATGGAATTATGGAAGCAAGCTCTACCATGTTTGAGTTGGACTTTATGGAAAGAGCGCAATCACAAAATTTTCGGGGACATTGCTAGAAATGCTTCTCAGGTGTTTAACTCCTTTGCTAAGACCATTATGGAAAGTGTTACAACAACTCATATTCATGTTTCTGAGAAACCCCTATCTCAAATTGAAAGCCAAATGGAAGGTTTTAAACTAGATCCCTAGGTATAATAACTCCAAAATACTACAGAGACTTAATACTAAATGGATCCCCCCTAAACCTAACTGGATGAAACTCAACTTTGATGGGGCATCCAAGTTGGATGGTAAAGCTAGTGGAGGAGGAATTATAAGGAATGATAAAGGATGGATGTCTACTGTCTATGTCGATGGAATTGGATGCTAGAGCAAAAACTATGCTAAGGCAATGGCTTTACTATGGGGATTAAAGTTAGATATATCCCTAGTAATAAGGAACTTGAATATACAAGGAGACTCTAAGATGGTCATAAATGTCATTAATAAAGCTTCAAATGTGGGAATCAAGCTAAAAGACATCATTACTGATATCCAATTTCTTTTACAAAATTTTTTCAAAGTTGAGATTTCCCATACCTACAGAGAAGGAAACAGGGTCGTTGATGCTTGTGCCAACCTTGGGCAGCAATTTTCAGGTTAGAGGGTGTGGCGACAAGGTGTTCATATTCCCTTAAACATTAGAGATATCATTCAAAAGGAGATGGCTTGTCAGGAATGAGGCGTATTGATGACCCTGAAAAGACTCATGTTGATACCCCTGGCTCCTTTGTGAGCAAGAAGGGCAAGAATAGAAAGGTTGATGAAGAGGAAGAAAATATTAAAGAGACTACAGAAGGGACCCACATGAATCTGGGTAGGGCCATGGGGGGCCAAGGTGGCAAATCTCACAAGCCTTCCAAAATTAATAAGGAAGGATTCCCCTCTGAAGTGCAAAGGTCAAGGTGGATTTCTGGTAAACTAGCCTCGAAGGCTAGACTAACTGATTATTCAAAAAGTGCTTCGAAAGAAGCAACCCAGGAGGAAGAGTCTGAGGATCTAGAAATCTAGGAAATTTTGGAGGACACTGGAGGGAAGCAGGATACTAGAGATTTTGAGGTTACTGAGGAGCAGGGTGCTGACACTATGGGAACTACTGACAATAAGGGGCAAATGTATGTCGAGGAAGCTAGTGAGGGCATTGAGAATGAGACTGATTGGAAAACTAAAATTGGGGCCCTGAAGGCCTGCATAGAAGCTGGAGAAGGTCTTCATCAAAGGGCTTCGTAATACAATTTTGTTGAACATGTCTATGATGGTAGTGGTGGGTAATACTGGGTATGCTGACAACGTGGAGAATGAGAAACTCAATGATCTTATCAAATCAATAGTTACGTAAGGGGAGACTTCTCTGACTCTAGTCTTTCCATGGCCTGTGTTTTGTTTCTGTCTATTGTTCTCGGTTGTGCCTTCGTCTCTCTGAAGTCATTTTTTGTTTGTTTGCCTTCTTGTATTTTTTGACTATATAAGGTTCAGCCCCTAGTTTGCTACCTTAATCAAAAATAATATCATCAACATATAAAACAATTAAGATAATATGACTATTTTCAATTTTTACAAAGAGATCACTATTAGAATAATAGTTAGAGAAACCTAGATCTTTAAAATAACTTGTGATTTTATAATACCAAGCTCAAAGAGCTTGTTTTAAACCATACAATGATTTCTTTAACTTAAAAACAAAATGCTCTTTGTTAGGGTTATTAAAACCTTTAGGCTAAGTCATATAGATTTATTCTTCTAAATTAGTATTTAGGGATGCAATTTTTACATATATTTGGTGTATAATCCAATCAGTTTGAGCTGCAAGAGTAATGATTATTCTAAAAGTACTATTTTTTCTACAGGAGAAAAGGTTTTAACATAGTAAATCCTAGGGTTTTAAGTAAAACTATGAGCAACTAATATTGATTTAAATTTATCAATTTTACCAATTGAATTATATTTGATTTTACAAAGCCACTTATAACCAATAATATGCCTTTTACATGGAGGTGGGACAAGATCTCAAGTTTAATTCTTAATTAAGATATTATACTCAACTTGCATAGCAATTTTTCATATACCATCTTGAATATCTTCCTCAAAATATTGAGGCTCACATTCATACATAGTTATTAAAGCATGATAAGAATGTTGACTTCTAGCTAATTTATTAAGATTAACAAGATTAAAAGACTGGATTAGGAATTCTACCCATTTAAGTCTTTTAGATTAAACATGAAACTTGTAAGGTTACTCAAAACTCTAATTTATCCAAAGTTGGATCAACTTACTTTAGGTCATTTATTTCTTCATGAAGATGAATAAGAGATCCAAGTTCATCAGATGAAGAACAAAGAAGGGGTTCCATAGAGGGCTCATAAAAAGATTTTTCAAGGATCAAAACATTCATATTCTTAATTATTTATATTTTAGATAGATCATACACTCTTAATCCTTTAGTTTTACCTCCATAACCTACAAATATGTAAGAATATGAGGTAGGATCAAGTTTTTCTCTTTTTAATTTAGAAACAAAAATAGTAGGACTAGCAAAGATGTTAATATGAACCACACTAGGTTAATTTTTAAACCAAATTTCTAAAGGGGTATAAATATGCAAAGTTGTATTATGAAGTCTATTTAGAGCATGTATAAAAATATTCATGGTTTTGTTCTATAAGAACTTAAAGGCATTTGTAGAATGCAATATTGTTTTAGCCATTTCAATAATGGTGTAGTTTTTCCTTTCAACAATACCATCTTACTATGGGGAATAGGGATTTGTTAATTCCATTTGAATTCGACAACTACTAAAAAAATAATTAAACTTCTTACTAATATATTCACCACCATTATCATATATTAATCTCTTAATATAAAAATTAGAAAAAATTTCAATAACAACTTTAAATTTTTTAGATTTAGATCAAATTTTAGCTTTTTCATTATAAAATATGACCAAATCAATTTAGCGTGATTATCTATAAAAATAAAAACATATAAATAACCAGTAAGAGATGTAACTTCAAGGGTTCATTTAACATCACTATGAATTAACTCTAAAATATGTGAGGAATTTGCATCATGATTCTTGTGAAAGGGGTTAGTATGTTACTTAACACATAAGTATCCTTCATACACTTCATGATGAGACTAATCTAAGGAATATCAAAAAATATTATGAGAATACATATCATATAAACTTATTAAATTTACATGTCCTAATATTTCATGTCATAATTTTGATTAATCTCTATTATGCACTGAAAGACAACATGTAGAAGAAGCAAAAAATATGTGTAAACCATTATGTTGAACACCTTCAACAATCAGGGAACCAAATTGATTTCTAATAGATTAGTTCATAATTTGTGAATAGGATAACAATTTTTTCTTAATTTGAGGTACATAGAAAACATCTTTAATAATAATATTTGTAAATTTTGATGTTCCTTGATTAGTAGATTCTAAAAATGAATTATTTCCTAGGTAAATATTTTTATAAATATCTCTAATATCATAAAAAATATGAGATAATAAATTAATATGATGTGATGCACCACTATGTAAAATCTATTCATTCTCATTAGAAGTAAACAAATAAGCATATAAAGCAATAACATTAGAATTTTATTCATGATTATTATTTTAATTATGGTTTTGATTATTCTGATGGTTATAATTATATGTCTTCCCTTTGTTATTACTATAGGTTTTATGATTATCTCTATCTTTTTTTTATAACATTTTTTCTTTCTATGACCAAATTTACCGCATAGATTACAATTCAAATTAAACTTAAGTTTATCAGTGTTATTACCACATTTATTGCTCTTATTTTTGATATTTGTAAAATTAAGATTATATTTATGGTTCTTATTGTTCTCAAAAATAGGATTGAGAGAGATAAGTGATTTAGTGGAATTCTCTTTAGAATCAAAATCTGACAGCACTTGATCTTATTGAATCAAAAGTGCAGATAGAGTAGTGAGGTTAGGGAAATCAAAATTTTGAGTTAAGAATAGAAATGAAACTATGAAAATTTTCATGAATATTAAACTAAAAATGAAATATAAAATCTTATCTATAATAATATTACAATCATAACCATATAACTGAGATATAATATTTTTAATTTTAGTAAGAAAATTAAAAACTTTTTCATCGCCTTTCATAGATATAGTTAGCAATTCAAGAATAAGCCTAATTATCTTAGAAAGATGAGTTCCCTCATGAATATACTCAATTATTTTTAATTCATCATTGTAAGACTTTTATCTTGATTTTTAATATGTAGTAAATCATCCTTAACACTCCTCAAAATAATCGAAATGGCTTCTTATGATTTCTGTTGAAACGCAATTGTAAGTTCAAGTGTAACATGTCATCCTGATGGAGGTTTTTCCATCCAAAAAAAATGTTTCATAGCTTTTGGGTCATAAATTCTACTTTAATGCATATTTTCTATGCATTATAGTTAGACCCATTAAGCATTTGATATTTATCAAGCATGAAGTTAGACAAAGCCATAACTTCTCTTTATATTGGCCACTACAACACTAAAAAGACTTTTAAATGATATTTTTAAATGTGAATTTGTACTATATTTTATAATAAATTAAATTTATAGTGTAAAAAAATAATTATTATTCAAATTTATATGAAATAGTGTGAAAACATTGTAATAAAATACACTAAATTGTCACATAAAGATCAACTATCTAAACACTATGATTAAAAAATTATAATAATTAGATTAGGAAGTTTCAAACAAACAAATATACCATAATAATACATTTATAATGTGTCAAAACCTATAAAATGACTTGTCACATGACCATGTTTAACAAAAGATTGTCAAGGCCAAGTGTTGAAAAAAAGTCAAAACTAGTCTAGGTTTTGAACACAAGTCACTTCACACATAAATCAAAAAATATTTTCAAAATAATAATTTAACCAAAACTTTTTTTGAATAAATCAATTTTATCAAAATAAATTGGAGGTAATTAGGATTTAATCCTTGACCTCCCATTAAGTTTTTAGCGAAAAGACAACTACCAACTCATCTAGTAGATTGTTAAATATTTTAAATGCACTAATTTATTTTTAAATTAATTTTTAATATGTATGTATATGTATTTATGTATGTATGTATGTATAAAATGCATGTAAATAAAAAAGGTAAAATGAATTTCAAAAAAAATTACTGGTTTTAATAAAAGGTAACTTAGGTGGGACATATTGCTTTTGCATGGAAATAGTAAATTAATAAATAAATTATTGATTAAGTATATATGTGATGTAGGAGCATCACTACCCAATGTAAATATTGATTTATTTTACATGTCTTGAGTCTTTAGTAATTTTTTTGGTCATAGGAGGTTCTTAGGAGTCCATACTAGTTGCTAGAACTTGATCAAATTTGAATTTGAGGTGTTTTGGCATTTTCCCGCCAATTTCTCAATTTAAATTTTTGAATCTTTGTCAAGGTTTTTGGAGCAATTTTCATGTTGGTAGGAGTTTTCAATAAATTAGTCTTATTTTGAATACCCTCAAGTAGTCAAGGGAACCTAATTTCATAAGTGACTCATGTGGTTAGTCACTTTGGGTGCTCATGTTAGTGGTTAGGATTCAAGAGGGAGTTACAAGTTAGTTAGAGTAGTTATATGGCAATAAAAGGCTTGTAAATGAATTTTGTAGTTAGATTCAAGAGAGAGAAGAGAGGGTGGATTAAAAGGTGTAAATGGAGATAACCCTAATAAAATGCATAGAAGACTTCTTATTCTTGAAAACTAAAGCTATAGTCCTTGTTTTTTGTACGTATGCAATGCAATGACTATGTAAGCAAAGTAATGGAAAATGATATAATGGTGAAAAGTCTTGAACATTTTAGGTGAATTTTAGTATGTTTTTTACATATTTATAAATATTTTTAAAACTTTAGTTGAATTGAATACAAAGTGCCCTTATAGGAATTAACTTGTAACCACCATGTTCTTATACCCTGTATTCCTGTAGCTTGTGTAAAAAGACTAAGAATACAAGGAGTTTGATGAAATTTTATAAAATAATGTTAATTTCAATATTCATATGCACTAGTAAGCTATTGATCTCAACTATATAAAATATTCTTGTAAATTTTCCACTCACTTAAACATAAATTACACATCGTAAAGTATTCAAAACTTGTGTGAAACTGTGTCTATATACACAATCAATGCCTAAGTTCATGCTAAAGGGTAAACAAAAGTGTTTATTAGAGATCAAATGAGTTTTATAAGTAAAAATTATATTAAATAAACCTAATCTAGTTTTTTTAGATGTGTGAAACTCTTCATGAGTTGAAAACAATAAATTTTCCTCCCTCGACTATAGGCAGTCTTGTTTTCTCACAGATAAGCATAGAAGTCATTAAAAGTCTTATCAGAGGTGTCAATGGGAGATTACATGAAGTGAGTAAGGTTTATGTAAGTTTTAACAATCATAAACAATGATCACTGTCATTTGGAACTAATGAGGAAGCTTGAAATTTAATTTAATCCTTTCTCGGTCAATGATAGTCACAATTAACCCTGTTATAGGGTTTCAAGACATAACTTTAATTTCTAGGCATTGTACCTAATGGAATGTTGTAAAAATTGGTGAGTAGCTAGTGTGGAAAGCCTAAAATTATATTGTCCTATCCAGTATGAATTTATACATTTATAGCCGACTATGTGTGTAGAAACAAAAAAGGCCTAATAGGCCTAAATAGGGGCTAAGAGGTGACTTAAAAAGTGGTCTAAAGAATGAATTATGGAATGAAATTTTGTAGTTAGAAATAAAGGAATAGAGGGTATCCCAAAAGGGATTTATTTTTCTCATATTATATGGTACCCATCTATATAATACAAAAGAGCCTAAAAAAGGCTAGTAGAGAGAGATTGTGACAGAGAAAGAAGTAGGAAAAGTTGTCAAGAATGATTGAGAAAGTATGAGGATGAGATGAATAATTCAAAGAGGTCTATATTGAGTTGTAATATGGTGATAATAGTGCCATTAGATACAAAGAAGGATTTAAAACATGTGTGGATCCAGTTGCTAAGAATCTTTCATCAAAGAATGAGTATATTAAAGGTGACCATAATGAGAGTTGATTAGAGGGAGAAAAGGATGAATGATTTTGGTGGAATGAGTTTGATATTTGAGAATGAATAAAATTTTAAACAAAGAATAATGAACTATATGCTCAATATTAGAGTCATAGATATCTAGAGAGAGATTCTTTGAAGATAGTCCAAATAGGATAAGTAAGAGATTAGAGCTAAGTGACTAAAGGTAGAGTTAAGAGATCTAGACAAAGGACATCAAATCTAAGTGTATTTGGTAGAGGTGAGAGTAATTGTACATGTTTCTTGTTTTCCATCTAATATAGATAATTCATATATGACCTCTACACCAATATGCAAACTTTAATACTAGCTTTTAAAAGCTATGTATGTTACAATGGTGCATAGGTAGAAGTTTTGACATCGCAATAGCATGTACATACTACCAAATAACCTAAAACCTTGGAATCACCTTGAATTGGTTTGTTGATGCCAAAAACAACCTCAAGATTAAATTATTGAGTCAAAAATAAATTTTTAGATTTATAAAAGCTACACTAGCCATACAATGGCACCTAAGGAAGAGAAATATATATATAATGTGCATGTAAATTAAAAAGGTAAAAAAATTCAAAAGAATTTACTAGTTTTAGTAAAAGGTAACTTAGGTGGGCCCCTTTTACTTTTGCATGAAAATAGTGAATTACTAAATAAATTATTTATTCAATATGTATGCCAACTTCAATACTAACTTTTAAAAGCTTTGTAGGCTACAATGGCATACAGTTAGAAGTCTTGAACATCACAATAGCATGTAAAGGCCACCAACTAGCCTGAAACCTTAGGAATCACCTTAAATTGGCATGTTGATGTCAAAAACAACCTCAAGATTAAAATAAATAAATTTCCATATTTTTAAAGCCAGCTCCAGTCATACAATGGTGCCTAGGGAGGAGGAAAAAATTAAATAAACTTTAGGCAACCTTTACGAACTCTAAAATTTGACAAGTTATCTTCAATTCTTCTAACTAAGCCTCCAGGATCCTTAAAATAAATATTTACATCTAAAAATATATTTGTAATGGTTGCTTCAGCCATAAGTGTCGTATTATTGTTCTTAGGGGAAAATATCTTCTCATACAAATGTTTTCAATCTTCAACATGCTCTAAAATGGTGTTTTCAAATATAAAAATTGAAGATTTGAATACTAGATCAAAGATCCAATATCAAAAGTTTGAAAACTATTTTTTTAATTTGTTTGGGTTGTACCATGGCTATATTAGACTAAAATAATAAATAGCTTTCTTGATTTTGGTCTTTGTATCCTCACATTGTATCCTTCTCATCAATTAATCATCACCAAAATTTATTACCATCTCAAAATCCATGTAGTATATATGCAATATAATAAATAAATTTAGATGAGTAATAAATAAGCAAAAAACACAACTCAATGGTTGACACAAGATTTAATGTGAAAAACCTTAAAGAGGTAAAAAAAACTATGGTTGATATTCATTTATTTGAGAAACCACACTCTAATACATAAATCCCTCTCTTCTCACTTTTTCTTTGTGAAGTCTTTACAAAACTCTTCAATAATACTTATCGCATGCAAATATTCAATGTCACAATAATCCATGAATTGTAAGTAATTTGCCAAAGGGGTAAAATCCTTTTTTATAATGGGGTGTGGAGGTAGACCATTGTAACCAATGGATTCAACCTCCCCAATGAACCTTTAATACAACAATAATATAGTTAATTTATTAACATGAATTAACCTCTTATAAATAAATAAAATATATTATATATTTATTTTCAAGATGTATAAAAAATGTGTTAAGGGTATATGGGGCACCACTTAAACATTGTGTTATAACACATTTTGTGTTTGCAACCTTTTCCTAGTGGTCACAAACAAGTAAAACTTCAATTAGTCTTTATTCACAGTGTTTTGAAAGTTGTACTTAAAATTCTTATAGACCTACATCTGATAAAAATGGTGGGAACTAACTTTAAACCATTGAATTTGTTGGTAAATGAATAAATATTAGGGTTAAATATTACATTTAAAAATTTAGCTATAGTAACATTATATAGATTGATATACTAAAATAATTCCTTTTTGGAATTGATTTCCAAAAGTATGCTTAGTATAATATTTCCTAAAGACTTATTCCTTGATAGGATTATTCTTGCGAAGGTATACTTAGGAACTTAACCATTAGAACCATACTTCCAAGCCCTTTAAAAATAATTATATATGTTAGGCCTTAGTCCCCTTAAACTTACTTAGTGTTGTACAACTAATCTAAGATACTACTCAAACAAGGTCTAGTTTAAAGTAGGTAGATACAATGAAAACTTTGTACCTATATACTTGGATACTATTTACAATAGTCAATTCCACCCAATAGAGGTATGAGTCTAAAAATATTACAATTTCCAAGATTTA
Organism: Torreya grandis; assembly: GCA_037957365.1. Taxonomy (NCBI): domain Eukaryota; kingdom Viridiplantae; phylum Streptophyta; class Pinopsida; order Cupressales; family Taxaceae; genus Torreya; species Torreya grandis. Next base: position 941,274 of record JARHVA010005004.1, on the reverse strand, counting down.
CTATATCCCACCCATTTAGGAGGTAGATCTTAGTATTGCTTCCTACTTTGAAACTACATAAGGTAAGATTGTGCTAAAAGGATGTCTCTCAATAGTCATATATCCATGATCTCAAATCTATTATCTTATTTTAAGACTTTGGTATTGCTTATATTAACTAAATAAAATTTATTTTCCAATACAATCCAAATCTAGAAATACAGTCCAAGTTTATATTACTCTTATAAACCTCAATTACATCATAAGTAGAATATTATTCATTTAATCAAGGTATATAATCATAATTTCATCTTAAAGATAAGTTAATATAAGAACCAATTCACTTCTCAGAATTTACTTCTTATCTACTATAGAAATGATAGAGAATATGATAGCATCATCTGCGAATCCCAACAAGTTCATTGAAAATATCTATAATTCCATCTTAAGTCAAAGAATAAGGTACTGGAAAATAATAGACCACTTAAGTCCTTATTTTGGACACAATAACTAATGATCTTAGGTTGATTTAATCATAACAATCACAAATCCTCATAATTATATTCAAGATATATAAATAGGAATTGTATATAAGATTAGAGTTTGATACTTTAATATATATTTAATAACCCAATCATAGGGTAACACCAGCCAATACAAGAAATCAAGGTGCATTTGTAGAATAAACATCATATTATTTAAAACATGCAAAGCTTAATGATAATATGGTGAATCGGTACCAATCTTTCCCCATTCTAAGTCAATGGGTATAGGTTATGACTTGTAGTTCAAGTGAAATATCTTGCCTTGAGTCAATAATCATGATCATCAAGACCCATAGAAAATTTAATGAAATAACAATCAAATTTTTCAATCATATTGAAACCATTACAACTATACATCCTTAATTAATGCAAACTTATAAGCAATTCCATATCCAAAATTAAAATCTACTACGAAGTGTTTCTATGAAGAAAGATCTACATAATATAATATCAAACAATTTCATGGATGTCAAGACTTGTCATACACAAAAACTATCACTATTAATATGTAATGAAATTCAAATGATAACCTAACTCGGAACATTCAAAAAAGAATTACATGTGTGTGTAGAAGGATTTATACAATATTTTTTTACACCTATACATTTTTCTATAGAATAAATATGTCATCCAATAATCAATAGTTTAAAAATGAAGCTACAAAATCCTATATGTTTCCTCAAAATGTTGCTAGTTGCTACAAACCCAAGTGAAGAGCATTAATAATTATATGGTTTTACCAAATTCACTAGTATCATTTCAACTTTTCAACCTGAACATGACTAGGCATAGTCCTAAGAGATTACATATGTCAGTGATAAATACCTTATTCTTTAAAAAAAACTGACTATAGCAGTAGCATTTTCACCATCATCCATATCCATGACTAAAACCATAATGAACACTGAATTATAAGTAAATAACTGAATTCTCCTAACAATTCTTCTATATTCCAAATGTCACTCATTATTAATGTGTATACCTTTAAAATGAGGAGGAACTTTTTTAACTCAATCATTGTTAGTTAGTACTTTTAATATGGTATTAATAGAATATTTAAACACAGTAACATGTCATAACTATTTATCCACAAAGAATATAGACTTGATAACTTGTGTCTTATACAAATTTCTTGTAATTTATGATAATATAAACATAATACCAAACTGAGATAGAGTATGAATAGTAAAATCAATTGTAGCCCAATACATAGTAAAATTTCCAAAATTATCATTTTAGTCACAATATATTGTCCATTTAAAGATAACTAGGGTACCATTTAATACCATAAAACATGAAAGATAACAAATGAACACAAAAATAAGCAAGATATCATCAGATACTCCAATTCTTCAAACTGTATCATATGCAACTTTACCAAGACTGACCCACTTAATCCCAACTACTAATGGGTTTAATAAAGGCCCTTCCTACCCCAACCATCATCTTGGGTGTGGGAGGACACTTGGAGCATAAAATAAGTACCAGTGTGGGAAGAGATAGAGAGAGAGTTATAACACCCTTATTTGTGTCTTATTATTGTAACTTGTTAATATACCTAATAGGCTTATTGACCTTACCATTATGGCTTTCTAATATCATTATAATGGTTATAAACAACCATTCTTCCCTTTCATATTGAAATAGTATGAGTAATAGTTTTAAACTTTGACCTAGTAGTTTTAGCATTCTTAGTAGGGATTACCAGTTCAAGCGTTATCTTATACTTATCTTAAGTGTTTAACCCACCTTATTAATGGCCTTTTTTATAACTTTATATCCTTCTCACCCTACCTACTAGTCTTACTCATACCACTCAGATCTTTAATGAAGACTTTCCAAGTTGAGGACAATTGTTATAATGAACACTAAGGATACCTACTAACACAAGCAATCTTTCAATTCCACAAAGATACCTTTCTTACCCTAAAAGACCAATATTATTTTTTATTCTCTTTTTTTTAATAAAATATTATGTTTTTCATAGATAGAAACACCTCTCTTGGATCTTACAAAAACTCTACCCTTATAGGGTTCATACAATAAAATATGTGAATTCAAGGAAACAAATACTTCTCCAATCCATTAAAATCTTAACTTTTTTACTCGACAAGACAATTTGAATGTGATAGTCTACAACTAATAAAAATACTTTAGTGCATTTTATGATTTTAAGCAAGAAAACAATAAATAGCCTATATTGAATAAGGTGAATTCAATGACTTTTGGCTCAACTTCCCAACCCATTTTCTTGTTTTCCCTTTCGCGAGCTTTAAAATTATTATAATCTCCTTCAATACTTTGTGTCCCCCCAACCCATTATACTCCATTTTCAACTATGACCAAGGTTTCTAGAACCCTAAAAACTAATAAATGTTTCTCCTTGTGCCCGTCAAGCATTTTGTGAACTTAATCACTATGGTTTCCACATGAAAACAATTACAACTAAATCTATCTCAAAATATGGAAATATTAGTTAATGAGTAACTTATCATGGTCATTAAAGCTTCAATATTCCAAAATCAGAGTCAAGTAATCCTCCCAAAAATCTCTCAACCTATTGGCCTTTTTATCCTATGCTAGCCTCCAAATTGCCTACAAGTGTGGTTAGGCATAAAAAAATACCATCATGAAATTTTTTAGGGTTTTCCCAACCAAAAAAAAACATTTATTGTCTCAATCTCAAGACCTGCATGCCCTAACTACTCAATATGTCACTCAGTGGCTTTACCAACTTTTATAAACTAGTTAATGTTTTTCCCCCAAAGGAGGGGTTGATTAATGGTATAACCCTTTTCTTAATAAAATTCAACTTGCTTGGAATTTTATTGTGTCATTGCCTTTTTTGATGAAATTGAACCTGAATAGTTTACTTATAAATGTAAACCCTTACCAATGTGTTTAACTGAGGCACTTCTAAGTGAAATGTCATTTACAACATGTCAGAGCAGAGTACTACCATTGAGGTAACATCCAAAATCAAAGAGAACAAACAACTATTCAAATTTTAATAGTGTCATTTGGGAGACTTATGAAAATAATTTTGTAAGGCCAAATTAGAAATGTTCATGGCTTATATTTTAACTAAAATAAATTACTAACAATAGAAACCCAATTTATAAAAACAAAAAAGGAGGCATCTAGTTACTAATTTTTTCTTTATATTTTTTTTGAATTAGATTTTAAATTTCTCTCTTTTATTCCATCCCTGGACTCTACCAAAATTATCCAAGTGTCCCTTCATAACCAAGCCTAGATTTGGTGGCCAATCCTAACACCTATAAAACAACAAATGAAAACTTAGCAGTACTTGCTAAGAAAATGATATCATATAATAATCAAATGTTTCAATTAAATATTCAACTAAATCAAAGAAATTAAATATAATATAAGATCATAAGAAGATCACAACACATTATGCAATTTTAAATTATAAATAGTAAACATATAGTTAAGCTAAAATATGTAAATAACAATTCAATCTAAGTACCTTGTCTCCTTAAAACAGTCTTATGGATCATAACCTAGTCAAAAATAATAGAGTAAATTTACCACTAACTATTCTTATGAGTTTTTCGGTGTCGTTAGGCACTTATTATATAATTAAATTAAGGTCTCAAAATAAGGATATGATACAAGGACGTAAGACATGATCTTAGAGGATTTAAGACACCAGATCTTACCATAGTTATCGGGTGTTGCTCATCTATCCTTGCACTAATGTTAGTAGCTTCTACATCAAGTTCAGCACCCATGTGCTAAAGGGAAAGATCTAATTTATCCTTTGTATTACTGTACAACTCTCATAATTTAGCACTACAAACCTTGAAGGTTAGTTTCAAAGGCCTTCAAAGTGTTTTTAGAGTCAGTTTTTGTATAGTTCTCATAGTTTAACACTACAAACCTCTAGACATTGAGAGGAGCTTTCCAAAAATATATGATCGTCCAAAATCAGATCATACCATAAAAATTTAGGTTGTGCCAAGTGAACTGGATTACTCTAGATTCTATGGTATCTCTTTGTGGATTGTTCAACTTGTTTGGCTCATTCGAAGCTGACATATGGAACTAAGGAAAGATTATGCACATTACATTATTTCACACAATATTAAGCGGTCAGGCCTATGTATTTTTATGGCACTCATAAAGACTATATGTGCTCTTGTATGGTTCCACAACACCAAGATGGATCACCGTAATGTGTGGCACTCATCCAATGTGTGTTGTATCCTTATTCATCTTTGCAGCATCAAGATCAACACCATGTAGCACACCAGTAATGTGCATGACTCAATGCCTTCGTAACATATTGTGCCAAAGCATCCAGACATGCAACACCATTACATGCTTTTGTAACACCTTACAACATACTATATATCAGTCTAGCTTAGTGCATGAATCAGGCATCCATGTACCATAACTCTTCTACTGGGTGGCATACCAAGTAACATTCTCTAGGTCTACATCATGTCAGGAATCATGTCAACAATGCAACACCAATGGAAATGTAATTGTCACACCTACAAAGAAGTTAAACCATCACATGGGTAGAAGATGAATTGTTCTTGTAACTACGTACTTTTTTAACCATTTATTATAACGACTTCCTTATAATGATATATATTGTAAGACACCAAACATGGTAAAAGACATATATATATATATATATATATATATATATATATATATATATATATATATATATATATATAGGAGACTCACACAATAACCAAGTGAGTGGCCATTATTCTCTTTCTTGATCAACCATGTTTACAGTATCCTGTATACTTGTTTATCCCTTTCTGATCACAATAACTTGCATTCCTTATCTTATTGTGCATTATACACATGTACTTTTCCATGTTATTTTTATTGAATAGAAGTGGCACCTTTCTACCAATCCCTTGTGTTAAATGTGTAATGATTGTTTATACATTTGTTTCTTAGATTCCATTACATGTTTTGCAATTCTACAACTCTATTTAAATTCGCTCACATATAACTGCCTTAAATATGTTTAATTAGGTTATCCACTGGGTCTCCTCCTGGGCCTGGGATTGATATATTACTATTCAAAGTTATTTCATGGTGCAATTCAAAATTATTGTACATGCACTAAGAAGCTATATGCTCTTGTTCAATCGGTCAAGAAATGAAAAAAAAAAATCTTATGGATAGGGAAACTATCATCCACATGAATCACCAACTTCTCCATTATTAGCAAGCTCAAATGAAACTTTAACAAGTTAGACATTATAAGTGGATGGAGTTTTTGTAAAAGAAGATTAATTAACAAATATAAAAAAGATGTGACTAACAAACTAGCCGATGTGTTATCTATACCTCCTTTGTTTTCAGCCATGGGAACCATAACTCTTATTAAGCCTTTTATGTGTGAATCTTATGTAGAGGGATATAAGCATGATACAATTTTTTTGGGGTCATTTCTTCAAGTAAAAAGGTCCCATTGTGCAATATTTGAGCCAAATAAGTATTATTACATTCAAGATGGGTTGCTCTACGTGTTGGGTAAGCTTTGTGTGCCTAAGAAGGAAATAGTTTAGCTAATGAGAGAAACACATACTTCAAAAGTTGCAAGACATTTTAGTGTTACAAAGATTGGTGCACATTTATAGAGGTATATTTATTAACCTTATATGTAATTTGATATTGCTAAGCTCATAAGGAAATGTATACTATGTAGCACAAGTAAGCCTAGTAACATGAAATTAAGTTTGTATATGCCATTATCAGTTCCTTATAGGCCATGGGTAAGCATTTCCATATATTTTGTAGGCAGTTTGCCTATGTCAAGGAAGGGGCATGACTATCTCTTTGTCGTTGTGGACCGGTTTAGTAGGAAGTGTATTCTTATTCCTTGTAAGAAGACCTTTAAAGGTAGTGATGCAACTAATTTGATCTTTTCTAATGTATGGGTTCATTTTGGTTTCCCTAGTTCTATTATTTCACATTAGAACTCAAAATTTGTTGGTAAGTTTTGGGCCATGTTGTGGGAGATGGATACCAATCAGAAATGGTTTACCACTTTTCACTACAAACTGATGGGCAAATAGAAGTCGTGAACAAAACATTGGTACAACTCTTGAGAGGATACAATAGGAAGCATCCCAAGTATTAGGATGAAAATTTGGTGTGTATTCAACTTTCTTATAATAGGGTTAAAATTTGTTTTGACTACTTACCTCCATGTGTAGTCGATGTTATTTTAAGATAGACATATAAATGAAATTGGAAAGTGGATCCAGAGGTCCGCAAGTCTAAAACATTCATTGAGAATATTTATCAAATTCCCCTGCAAGTGCAAGAAAGGTTTAAGGAGTCACAAGCAAAGTACAAAGCAAGGCATTATCAACATAGGGCTAAGCATAATTTCCTTGTTGGAGATAAGGTATAGTTGCACTTGAGTAGAGAGAGAATCCAAGGTAAGACTAAGACATTTAAGCGTCTTAGGTATGGTCCATTTGAAATTTTGGAACAAGTGGACAAAAAGGTAAGACTAAGACATTTAAGTCTATTAGATATGGTCCTTTTAAAATTCTAGAACAAGTGGACAAAAAGCTAAGACTAAGATGCTTAAGTCTATTAGATATGGTCCATTTAAAATTCTAGAACAAGTGGACAAAAACGCTTTTCGACTTGATTTTTCTTCTTATATGAAGATTTATTCAATTATCCATGCTGAGAACTTATATCTCTTTAAGCCTTTTATGTTAGAAAAATAATATGAAGGGTTGTTATTGCCTTCAATTGAAGACCTCATTCTTGATAGTCAGTCAGAATTGGAGGAGGATTTTGTGATGTATAATAAGGAAAACACAAATAAGAGTGAATGAGCATTGGATGGTTGAGTTAAAGGGTCAACAACCTAAAAAGGCCAAGCAGTGTTCTAGAGAAGATGCAAGAAAGAGATTTCCTCACCTTATAGTACTTAAAAAATTTCGGGACTTAAAAGCCTTAATTAAAGAGGTATGATCCCAAATATGGATCTAATGTACTAGTTATACTTGATAGATGTTTCCACTATTCCCAATATATGCATTTCATGCTTATAAAACACTTCATATTCAAAACATTAGTTCAAATAAGTTTTAATGGTAGAATAAGTATGGAGATAATCTGAACATCTTCAGAGTGATGAAGTCAATAATGTTCAACACTTTAAATAGAGTGGTTTTTCTTCGATAGTAAAGCCATCGCTATATGTAGGTGGTGATTGCACAACCTGACAAATAGAAACACCCATCAATTGACCCTGAGACATCAACGTTTGCCTACAACCTGACAAAGTCACCCGAAGGGCAACGGTTTGATTTATTAATATTGCTACTTCCATTAAGTATCAACCCAAGGTGTGTATTTGGCAAGGTGTTGACACTGTATATGTGACACTAATCTCTTGCAAAGATTGAGGTGCTTAAAGGTTGTGTATAGGGAAACACACTTGCCAAAAGTAAATGACATGAAATTAAATTGTCGAAAAGGAAAGTACATGAAAGTAAATATTGAAATTGAAATGTTAATCTATGTTTGGAAGATTGTCACATGAGATTGAAATACATAAACATAATTGAATAGACATAGTTACAAAAATAAAATTTAATTGAAATGCACACTCACAACAAAAAAAAACTAATGGATGGAAAACTAGACTATCTAATCCTTGCAAGTGGGCCATGCATCGGTTGGACTAGAGCTTGACTCCCCTCCTTACTTAAGACATGTTTTAAATAAAAATATATATTTATTCATCCAACTATGGCATCAAATGGAATTGTGTAAATGCACACATGCAACACAGAAATTCTCTAACAAATGGAAAACCAAACTATGAAATCCATGTGAGTGGGCCCTACCTCGGTTGGATGACTCATCTCCTTGTTTAAGACATGATTTAAATCAAATCAAATCTTTATTCTTCCAACTGAAGCATCAAATGGAAATACGATAGGTACATTACAATATGTTATAAAATTGATCTTAACACAACAATTTACAATACTCTATTATATTTTAAATATTGGATTATCGATTGATTATCCCTACACCCTGTAACCTCTATCTTAAATAGAAAATGTAATGTATTTTAGCTCAACTAGTATCTAGAGGTTACAACCATAAATCTATGGTTATTCCTATAATACAACAATATAAACAACAATAATAAGATAGTAGAAAAATATAAAATGTTGCAAATAATAATCATAAAATAGCATAAAATATGAAATAATTTGTTTCATCGTTGCAACAGTCTTGGAGGCATGATCCAATGAATAAACAATGATGATTAGTTGTTCTTAACATTGACTTGTCATTTTACTTGATCATAGGAACCACCATATTCCTTAGATCATGGAAGAAATCCACTTCACACTGTTAACTAGGTGTCGTAGTCACCACAAGATGTCAACAATAGGTGCTACATGTTGGCTTTTTGTTGTTAATGATTAACTACCCATTTTCTACAATTAGCTACCTAGTGGCTACATGTTGTAGGCAATTATTACATGATGCACATAGTTGTTATGTGTTGCACACAACAACTACGTGTTGAACAATAACTGCTATGACCTACACAATAACAGCTACATGATGCATAATAGTTGAATGGCTTGTGCCTCATTTCTATGGATTGTGAGCAGTTGCTACGGGTTGTGTCCAACAAGTCAAATGGATATTTTTTCCTTCATTTTGGTTAGAAAACACTTTGCAAGGAGTATATTTGTCATTTTTTACTTTCTATTAGTAATATCATAAAAATTAAATCCATTAAATCCTATTAGCTTATATAAAGATAACTAGTTTTAACCAAAACAATGTGCATATACATTAATCATATAATATGTGCACATATCAACATAGTGTAGGCCAAAGGAGTGTGAATAGTGACATAGAGAGGTATTTTAGGAAATATTAAGAATCAAGATGAGGGAGAATTATGGGTCTCATCCCAACTACTAGTTTTGACAGGGGGCAATTGTGAAATTGCCCTGGTGGTTGTGGAACTACCTTGGCAGTTACACAATCACCAATGATTACAAACGCAGTTGTGAAACTGCACCAACAATTGCATAACCTCACTGGAGGTTGCGTAACTATCAGTGTATCTTGATACTTTTATAACCGCTGGTGTTTGCAGAGGGTGGTTGTGAAACTGCGCTGGCAATTACGTAAATGCCTTGACGATTAAACCATCATGTCAATTTCACAACCATACAGAACATAGAGAGAAACAATTGTAAACATTTCCTTTGATCAATGATGGTTCATTTGAACTTCTTTGGGGATTCCAAAGTAAAAAATATATGAATACAAACCTACATCGGAGAAGTCAATGAAGAGTTGTGACACTTAATTCACATTGTAAGTTGCAAGTTTGAGCCTTTGTTCATATATCTCATTAATTCCTAACGGTTAGTGGTTATTTACAGTGTTGGTTTATTCAAATAAGTTTTGTAATAGTGCAAAGAAAATAGGGAACAAGTTTGGATAGTATGGTAGTTGGTAGCACTGTCCATGAAACACCAAAAGTGGTAGTAACTTGTACTTCTGAGGATTGCATAGTGGAAAGGGGAGTGCAACTATCTCACCCCCTGGAGTTTTTCCCACACCGAGTTTCTCCTAGGTAATTCTTGCGTTTATCTTGTGCACCATCTTTGTTTTAATAAGAAAACTAAAATAAAATAGTCAATATTTAACCACTTGTTTAGTTAGAAGTCTAAGATTTGTGTTGGTGAAGTTTAGTGTGGAATATCCACCTAATTTACAAATCAATAATGTCAATCGATAGTGTTTTGACGCTGATGATTATGTCACAAGCACATCCAACTAATCCAAGAGATTCACAACCCAATTTCCCACTCTTTCTAATATCTACATTCAATCTCAGCGCTGCATAATACAGTAAAACGCTAAGTATCTTAACCCTCTTAATACATCCTATAAATAACAAGTACAATTATCAAATCATATTTAATGTTTTACATTTAGATTTGTGTTTAACTGTAATACATCATATAATCTAAATTAGTGCAAAATTTGTCTGGTGAGGCCTATTAAACAAAAATAAGGTAAAACAATAACGAAGTCCAAATTCATAGTTTTCCAACATTAACATTTTTTGGCTTATTTATGTGTCTATCCTATCAAAATTTGACTTTACATATTCATGAAGGCTTGTGTAAACGAAATTAACACCAAATACACCTATGCCATTTTCATATTCACTTGGACATATTGTAGTAAAACTTATTTTTCCTATCATTTCATCGATGTTATTGTAATTGAATTTAATCAATAGGGGAGAAGACAATGAATTCTAGGATTTTATGAAACCTTACAAAAACATGCCAATTTTTCAATCCTCAAAAAATTAGATATATCACAATTTAAGCAAAATATAAACCTATAAGAGAGAATGGGGGATGAAGGGTAGTGAGCATGAGTTCATCCAAATCTTAACTCAATGAATGTTGAATAAATTAATGGGTTTCAATCAAATTACAACAAAAATATTTAACTAGGTCTAAACAAATATAAAACAACGAATTAAATCTAATTAGTTTTTCATTCCCCAGAATAATGAAAATAAGGGTTTATAACCTTTGAATTTCGAAAGATCTAATAACAATTGTCAAAGTTTGAGAATGAAAACCCAGGGTTTGTGAAAGACAATGAAAACCTTAAAAACGTGTGGTGAATGATGGACTTAGTCTAACCCAACAAGTTTCTTGTTTACGGATCCCAAAATCTCAAGAGTATGGTTATAGGAAGTGTCATGCAAAGACAAACCTTTTTGACCATTGTGTTTGTTAGATCTAGGGCTGCAAACACCTTGTTTAGTTCTTTGAAACTTCGCTCCGGTCACTGGGTTTTAAAACCTCACTCCGATCACTAGGTTTTGAAACTTTGTTCCGATCACTAGGTAAATGCATTTTTCCCCCTTTTCCTTAATTGGGTAGCTAGATTTAAAAATGATATGTAAAACAATATGTTTTGGAACATGCATTTCTAAGCTTCTTCCAATAATCGTAGTCATCAATAAACAAATCAAATGTAATACATTGCATCACTAATGTGTTATATAATGAATGCTTTCTAAATATTTGGCTTCTCTAAAAAATATTATATATACTACTCAATAAATTCATAAGAAAAATAAGTGTTAGATATTTTTTTAAATAAACTTTTTATATTTAAATGCATTAAAAGATTTGTGACTTTGTAGATATGATTTAATTCAAACTAAAATTCTATTAGGTAATGAATGAGACATCAAATAATTAAAATGCGAAAAAAAAGACATCAAATGATCAAAATAAAAAAAATAATGGCAAACCCCAAAAAAACAACTTTATCTTATTGGAATCACATAAAACTTTAGAACCATTTAAAGTACATTTATAAGCCTCAATCAAAATTAAATAAAGATAAAAAAAGAGACATGATGACAAACCACTAAATACACTTGTAATGTCTTAATTTAAATTTATACTAACCACCTTAAAAATTATAGCATATAGAAAATGATAAAAATATAGAAACTATATGTTAATAATATGTTAACCTTAAAAGGCTATGTTCATGAAATTCCAAAATTATAATATAAAAATTATAAAATATTTTTCATAAAATTTTAGGAAAAATCATAAGTAGGGTAAAGGTCCCGATAGTAGCATATCTTAATTTTAGATAGCAAATTAAGGTGTCATAATATTACATTAAATTTTGAAAATTTTAATCATTTTAATATGTCATCTTAACTATTTATAACTAAAGTTTCAAGATCTAACACATTATACATTTTATGATATAACCAATTTTATCACAAAAAATTATAAAATGCATTTTTTAAACCTATGACCAAAACTTAATCTTTGGAGTACCAATAATTATGTATTAAAATCTCAATACTTGAATTTTACTCTTCAAAATAAAATTAATTATTTTTAATTTTATAAAATAAATATTAAATACTGCATATTCAACTTCTAATATACTTTAATATTTAAACACACCAATATATTTTGTCAATAAAACACATGTTAACAAATGCCTTAACCTTGTTCGGCTATTGGAGCTTTCCCTTTAAAGAATGAAAGGGAAAAAGCCTGTGAGCGTGTAATTTGATTCACCGTCGTTCATGTCCACTGCACTGCTAGGTTCAGAACGTTTGAGTAGAACATACATATTACGCTATTTTTTTATGCATGACACTCGGCAATAGAGGAAGTTAGAAGATAATATTAATTGAATTGAAAATTCTTAATATAACGAAACAACATGCTTACACTATCTTGCAATTGGGGGATGTTGGGTAATAAATAATAGAGGAGGACGAAATGCAAAGGCAAACACAGAGAGGCATGAAATCCTAAATGATATGGGTAAAATCTAAGTGGGTGGTCGTTTGTGAATGGAGGCTTGGAGAGGATTGTTCATGATGACGGTGAAAGCAAACTTCTCGGTGAGGTCGGGAGGATGAGCGGGAGTGGCAGACCAGTGGAAGGCCTGCACCATGCGCGCCAGTATGAGATTGATGTGCAGAGTGCCCAAGCCGAGGGCAGGGCAGATGCGTCTTCCCACGCCGAAGGGCATCATCTTAACGTGCTTGCTTCCGGTTATGTCCACCTCATTGTGGGGATCCAGGAAGCGGTCGGGGTTGAAGTCCATGGGGTTGGGCCAGATGTGGGGGTCGTATGAGACGGAGGCAGTGTAGAACTCCACGTTGGCCTTGGCAGGGATGTCGAAACCACGGAGCTGGCAGTCGTGTGTGACGGCGTGGGATAAAACGAAGTGCCCTGGCGGGTGGCGTCGCAGCGTCTCCTTCACCACTGCATTCAGGTAAGGGAGGTGCTCGATGTCGGTGTCCGCCACTTTCCTCTCACCCACCACCCTCGCAATCTCGTCGTACACCTTGCCTTGGATGTCCTGGTGCAGAATCATGCGCGCCAGGGCCCACTCCAAGGCAGTGGCGGTGGTGTCCGTGCCCGCCGTCAGCAGCTCCGAACACAGTGTCACCAACTCCTCGTCCGTCGGCTTCTCACTTCGCCCTTCCACCTCCAGATCGATGAGTGAATCGATGTAAGCGTGAGCGCCGTCGCGGCCCCCCGACAGGGGGTGAAGGCCTGCTTCCTTTAGAAGAGCGCGGCGGCGGTTAATGAGCGGTAGAATGCTGTCCATTTGAATCCGGCGCAGTTCCTTTATTCGCTTCCATCGATTGAAGAAGAGCGGCGTGAGGAGGGGGAGGAAGTCGTGTATTTGGGGCTCCACGATCAGCAAAATCTCCTTCATCACTTCGTCCACATGGGTGATGACATCATGGTCCAGCTGCGTGCCGAAGCACATGCAGAGCAGGATGCTGAAAATGGAGAAGCGAATGTTAGTGAGGACTTGCACGGAGGCGGTGGGGGAGCGGGCCGCCTCCTCTTCCAGCCTGTTAACCAGCCCGTCCATCGCCCACTCGCGAATCCAACTGAAGTCCTTCACGCGGGCCAGGTTGAGCATTTCGCTGACCAGGTTGCGACGCAGGGCCCGCCAGAATGGCCCATACTCCGCCGAGTTTACTGAGAACTTGTTGGCACTGAATAACATCTTGGTGGGCGTGTCCGGGGGCCTGCTGGCGAAGAGAGTCCCCTTTTCCACCAGCGCCTCGTGCGCCAGCTCTGGGTTGGTGATGATTATGAGTGTCTTCTGACCCATTTTGAGCGTGAAGATGGATCCGAACTGCTCTCTCAAGTCTCGAACCACATACATGAAGGGCTTCCCGGAGAAGACCACCTGAAAAAGGTTTCCCACCACAGGCCACCCAGGCGGCCCTGGAGGCAGATGCAAATGCTTTTTGCTTTTTCGACCACCCCGCACTAAATATATCACTACAGTTAACACCAGCACAGACGCCACCATTGCAGGCAACAACATATTTTCTTGAATCTCGACGCCCGATCCTATTCCTATTCCAGGCCCAATCCCCAGCCCCATTATTGCAGACGAAAATCTGAACCTGTGTGCTGCTTCCTGGGTTGCGTAGCATGTCCCGCTTTATAAAAGCCCTCACCAACAACTAACTCTCACCCGGCCCTTCAATTCCCATCTAATTCTCCGCTGCTTTCAATTAATTTGCGCCAAACCCCTTGTCCCTTGTTATGAGAAGAGAGGCTACACCGACAAAGGTGGATGGGAAACAAGGGTGTGAAGTGTGACAATTAACTGCCCACCCACATCCCATGTCTAACGTCACATCATCCATGACTACACTCTAGTACTACTGACCTCAGAAGAAGATTTTTTTTTTCCAAAAAAAAAAAAGTCAAGCCTCCTCTCATCTTCCATCTAGAATTCAGTCTCATCTACTGACTACTGCCCATACGATATTGCCCTTAAACGCTTGAAAATGACTCATTTTATTATTATCCACACTTCACGACACTCTAAACTTATATTATGGAAGAGGATCGAATAGTCATAGCACCTTAACTCTATATTCATGTGGCATCTAAACCATGTTATGTTAACTTTTAAAATTGATGTTGATGGATAGTTTAGCGTATCTATTTTTTAATTCTAGATTTTTAACGTATGACATATCAGTATAGTCATAGGATTTCAATTACCATACAAAGGATCGTTATAGAGTTATTTTGAAAGTCAAACCGATCGGTGATAACAACATTTTCAAAAAAATAAGTATCAAAAGTGGGACATTAAAACTCCAATTAATAATGCTCAGCGCACACTATGCATACAATCAAATCAAGGTAACAAAGCATTAACACCTCACACCTTGTAGTTAATACCCAATGGTTGGCATTGAATGAGCCTCTCCCCACACTAATTCACACCTAACACTTTGCATCTTCCTCTCAGTTATTTTACAGGGGTGGTGTTGTTGAAGGGAAGAGCAGATTAAGGGTTATTGCAAATTGTGTGATGCTGGGAAGAGCATAAGCCAACTCTACAACGACGCCAATCTCAAAATCCATAGGTGTTCACTTGCCATCGTTGCTTATAAATGAGGTTTTTTATACGTCACTAAGGCTATGAGCCAAATGGTTAAAAAATCTGAATATGACTTGGAATGTTTGATAAAAAATAATTAATTTTGTCTATCTATGCAAATCAATATCCGAATTCTTAGACTATAGGAGTTAACTATAGTTTAACTCGATGTAGTCAATATGTGAATCGTTCGAAATAAGTAATTTTGGTTTAGAAATATTTTTCACTGTCTAAGGTTAACTTGTGTAGTAGACCCCCGCTAAATTTTCAATTGATGGTGCTCAACCCACGTTCTGCATGTAGTTAGATCGAGGTGACAAAGCATTAACACCTCACCACCCTATATTTTATATACAATGGTTGGCATTGAAGGAGCCCATCCTCGCCCTAATTCACACCTACCAGTTTCCATCTTTGTCCCAGTCACTTTGCATGTGCGTTATTGTTGAAAGGAAGAGTAGATGTAGGTTTAGTGCAAACATTGTGATGTTGAGAATAGCAAAAGCCGAGTCTACAACGCCACCAAACCCCCACCTCCTCTCTTTTTGACACCAAACCCTTGCCTGCTTTGTAAGTGTTATTTGCTTCTGCCATTTATGAAAAATCAATGTTCTGGGAGGGCTCTTTTTTTCATGTGTTATTTGTTTCCGCCATTAACCCACAAGGTGATGACACAGGGGTTTCGCCTCTTGTAGGTCTCGAACTTCGCACACACAAATATTTTGTAGCCCTGATAAAGTAGAGCCATCTTGATTTGCACCATTATTCGCTTGTCATCACTGCTTACAATGGAGGTTTTTTATATCTCACTAAGGTTATGAGCCAAATGGTTAAAAAATGTGAATATGGCTTGGAATTGTTAAAAAATACATAATTTTGTCAATCTGTGTGAATCATTCTGTGAATTCTCATAATGTAGTTTAATGTAGTGTAGTCGATTTACGAATCATTCAAAATTTATTGTAGTTTAATTCAATGTAGTGGAGCTATTAACTGATGTTTTAAAGTCCCACTTTTGGTGCCCGCTTTTTTTTTTGGAATTTTATTATCATTGATTGGTTTGACCTTCAAAATGGCTCTATAGTGACCTCTTACACGGTAATTACAACTTTGGCACCGTACTGACAAGTCACACCCTGAAAATCTAGAATTGAGAAGTAGACATGCTAAGTTATTAAGCTAATGACTATAGACATGCAATTTTTTCTAGACTTGTTGAATGCACTGGTGATAACATTTTATTGTTAACTAGAAGGAGCAATCAAAGTCACCCTATAATAAAGGAGTTTCTAAAGAATATTCACTATTATGGGTTCACTTTTAATGCACCTGATAGTGAATGAAAACCTTCAGGGCTTCCATCGACACTCCACCTCTACTCTTCCCCTCAATGCAATGCACATTCAAGTAACAATTATTATGAATTGTATATTTCAGAAATTTTTTCATTACTATAAGTTTGCAGGGTATAATTATATGTGGTTTTACAAGTATATGGTTATTCATTGCTCATTTTATCATCACTGCTAATAATGGATTTATAGGGGAGGTTTTTTAACCTCGCTAAGTCCATAAGCCAAAGTGTCTTATGGTTTGGAGTTAATTATTGTAGTTTTTTAGTTAATTATTTTATTTGGTTAAGTGTGAATAATAATAATATAAGAAGAATCATTTGCATGAAAATAATTTTTTTTAAAATATGTTTTTCATTAATATGTATGCATTATTTTTTTTTTCAATCGTGTTTCAATTCAATATAAACAAGGTTATGTCAACGTGAATTGGTAAAATTATTAGTAAAAGCCAAATGTTGAACATTTAAAAAGTAGTTAGTAACATTCATTTCATCTTATGCATGCACTATGCTCGAGGTGCCAAAACAATAACACCCCATCATGCTTATAGTAGTTGAAAAACACCAATGCAAATTGAGAATGCTCTCTTGAAAGATCTACTTGATTTGTCCTATGGAAGCTATGCAATTCTTTTATGGGCTTGTCGAATGCACTGGTGAGAACATTTTCTTGTTGACTAAGAGCAATCAAGGTCACCCTATAATAAAGGACTTTGAAAAGAATATCCACTATTAAAGGGTGACTTTGAATGCTCCTAGTAGTGAATGAAAACCTTTAGGGCTTACATCAAAATGCCACATCTTATCTTCCTTTCCACACAATGGACATTCAAGTAACAATTATTATGATTTGCATCTTTCAGCAAAATTTTCATTACTATGAGTTTGCAAGTTGTAATTATATGTGATTTGATAGTTATATGGTTCTTCATTGTTCATTTTGCCATCACTGCTAATAATGAATTTATAGGTGAGGTTTTTTAGCCTCACTAAGGCCATGAGACAAAGTGTCTTATAATTTTGTTTCACTTCTTACTTTTCACAAATCTTCGGTCTTGGTTTGGACTTAATTATTTCAATTTTGTAATTAATTATTTTACTTGGTTAAACATGAATAATATTGTAAGAAAAATCATTTACAAGAATGCAATTCATAGAAATACATTTTTTCATTTATTTGTATAGATTATTTTATTCCATTAATCATGTTTCAATTTAATATAAACAAGGTTATGCCAATATGAATCATAAAAGTATTATTAGGAACCAAAAGTGAGACATTTAAACTTCAATTAATAGTGCTCAACCCATGCTATGCATGCACCCAATTTGAGGTGACCAAGTATTAACATGTTGCCACCCTGGATTTAATACCTAGCGGTTTGCATTGAAGAAGCCCATCCCCATGCTAATTTACACCTACCACTTTGCATCTTTGTCCTTGTCACTTTGCATGCGTGTTGTTATTGAATGAAAGAGACGATGGAGTGCATTTGTGTTGCTCTTGAAGTGGAATAAGCTATAAAATACTGAGCATGGCCTTAATATCCAGATTTGTATTGGTGTTTTTAAGCATTCTTAATCCTTAGATTGTATTTATTAAACCTTCACATCTGTATGTGCTCTCCACTCTTCATTTTGCCATCACTACTAATAATGGATTTATAGGTGAGGTTTTTTAGATTGTCTTCACCTTAGTTTATCTAGTCACATCTAATGCTATGTTATGTAAACTGTTTATTATGAAATTAATATTATCCTATATTTTTTAAAACTAAATTATTAAGTATTGTTATACAATTAGAATAAACATGTTTGTATGATTCACATTGGCATAACCTTGCTTGTAGTGAATTGAAACATAGATTTACCACCCTCACCAAAGTTTTAGGTGATAGAGTGCAGGAATGGGCTCATTTATGCCCAAAATTTCATCCTCACTGACAAGATGATGTTTGTATGAATGTAATGCACACATATAAATTAAATGATTATTTGTATGAATTGCATTCATGTAAGTGATTGTTATTACAATATTATTCATGTCATCTATTACACAAATTAATCTTAAATGGTTAGTATTTTTTCTAAGCCACAATTACTCACTCTGAATGATTCACAGATTGACTACACTAAATTAAACTATAGTTGATACATATTTATAGCCTTAGTGAGGTATACAAAACCTCATCTATAAGCAAGAATGGCTAAACAAAATCCAAGGATTAATCATGTTGAAAAATAATAGTGCATATCGATATAGCTCTCCGAAAATCTCTCATTGATTTGAGCTATGAAATCTGTGTTTGTGAAGCTCAAGACTTGCACCCAGTTTGCCATTTTTGTAGAAGTCAAAAGAAATAAACCTATAATACTAAAAAAAACCAATTCCTTTCAATATGTGAGGGGTAGATATAATCCCAAGTATTAACCCTAAATTGAATTAAACTACAGTTATATAGTTTAAGAATTCACAAAATGATTCACAAATTGACAAAAATATTTATTTTTTAGCAAACATTCCAAGCCATATTCACATTTTCATATTCGTATTCAAAAAATTATGTGAAGGATAAACAAAATCTAAGGATTAATCATGTTGAAAAACACTAATGCAAATCGAGATATAAATCTTAAATTGAGATATTTATGGTTCACATACAGTGTGCTAACAATAATACAATATTTTATGTAGAATTTTAAGATTTCATATGAATTAGGGTATAATGTAAATGCACTGCAATTAGGTAGAAATATATTTGTAATTAATTAAAATTTCATCCACTTCTAGTAGAAAATGTGTTCAGGATTTGGGCATATGTGTGTGTGTTTTTAGGATTTGTGTGTGTGTGTGTGTGTGTGTGTGTGTGTATGTGCATTTATTATTATGAAGAGTTATATATAATTAATGGGCATAGGGTAGTTCAAAGAGATAAAATTGATATCTTACATTTTGACAACAATGAAAAAGGAGACTAAACTCTAGAAAAAAAATTATATAAATTAGAATAAAACATTGTATAAATTATAAATTTTTTGAAATAAAACATTGTATAAATTAGTTTTATATTATAATTTATTGTTCAAAAGTTTTCAATATGAATTTAATATTTTGGTGAGCTTTACACATTTTGTTCAATTATGCAGGGACTTAGACTAGCGTGGTAATGAGCATCTAAGGAGAAATAAATAGAATATGCATGGCTTGAACTTTTAAAATTAAAAATGAAGACAAAGTGGATGTATACTTGGATATAAAATGTTGTGAAAATGATAAGTTGTTTTGAAATTTTGCACATGTTGAGGTATTAAGTTGATAGGATTTTGACTTTTGATAGTAAGTGAAAGTACATATTATATTTGACAAGAAATATAAAAGCATATACTACTGAACTTAATATTTGCATTTATTCATGCAAATCTTAAATTGAGATATTTGTAGTTGAATATTGTATATTAAAATTAGTATATTACCTTGTATACAAGTTTCATATTTCATATGAATCAGGGTAAAATATCAATGCTTAACGATTGAGTACAAATATATTTGTAATTAATGAAAATTTCATCTAATTTTAATAAAAAATGTGTTAAATATTTAGGCCCCACATCCCCAAATACACTCTCAACTGTTAGATCCCACTCGACTATTGGGTCACCCCCCTTAGTATTCATATTTGCCATTGAAACAAAAACCTTTAAGGCTTACATCAACATACCACATATTCTCTTCCCTTCCACACAATGCACATTCAGGTAACAATTATTATGAATTGCATCTTTCAGCAAAATTTTTGTTACTATGAGTTTGCAGGTTATAATTATACGTGGTTTAATAGTTATATGGTTCTTCATTGTTCATTTTGACATCCCTACTAACAATGGATTTACAAGTGAGGTTTTTTAACCTCACTAGGGTCATGTGCCAAAGTGTCTTATAATTTTGTTTCATTTCTTACTTTTCACAAATCTTCGGTCTTGGTTTGGACTTAATTATTTCAATTTTGTAATTAATTTTATTATTTAGTTAAACATGAATAATATTATGATATTTCTATCAGGATTCAACTGTGTATTTTTTTTGAGTCAAACTCATTGACCCATGTTTTATGAGTGGTAGTTCACATGAACCCATCTCTCATGAGAATGAATGGTCTACTTAGCACTCATTGCATCTAGGTGATGCTCACAAGGGTGAAGCATTGGGCTTTTCCGGGAGGTCACCCATTCCAATACTACTCCAACTCAAGTGCGCTTAACCATGGAGTTCCCTCCAAGGTTAAGCCCACTTAGATTGATTTCCCTCCAAGGTTAAGCCCACTTAGCTTGTTACCCCATTGGGATGGGTGACCTCTCGAGAAGGCCCAATACTTCACCCCTATGAGCATCACTTAGATGCAATGAGTGATAATTTGACCATTCATTCTCATGAGTGATGGGTTCATGTGATCCACTACTCATGAAACATGGTTCAATGAGTTTGACTTGAAAAACTACACAGTTGAATCTTGATAACAATATCATAATTTGACTCACTGTGGAAAATACCTCCTACTTATCAAATGAATAATATTGTAAGAAAAATCATTTACAAGAATGAAATTCATAGAAATACATTTTTTCATTTATTTGTATAGATTTTTTATTCCATTAATTGTGTTTCAATTTAATATAAAAAAGGTTATTCCAATGTGAATCATAAAAGTATTATTAGGATTCAAAAGAGGGACATTAAAAATTTAGTTAATAGAGTTCAACCCATGCTATGCATGCACCCAATTTGAGGTGACCAAGTATTAACACATTGCCACCCTAGATTTAATACCTAGCGGTTTGCATTGAAGAAGCTCATCCCCATGCTAATTCACACCTACCACTTTGCATCTTTGTCCTTGTCACTTTGCATGTGTGTTGTTATTTAATGAAAGAGATGATGGAGTGCATTTATGTTTCTCTTGAAGTGGAATAAGATATAAAATCTTGAGCATGGCCTTAATATCCAGATTTGCATTGGTGTTTTTAAACATGCTTAATCCTTAGATTGTATTTGTTAAGCCTTCACATTTATATGGGATCTTCACTGCTCATTTTGCCATAGCTACTAACAATGGATTTATAGGTGAGGTTTTTTAGATTGTTTTCACCTTAGTTTATCTAGTCACATCTAATGTTATGTTATATAAATTGTTTATTATGAAATTAACATTATCCTATATTTTTTCCAATTAAATTAAGTATTGTTATACAATTAGAAAAAACATGTTTTTATGATACACATTGGTATAACCTTGCTTGTAGTGAATCAAAACATGGATTTACCACCCTCACCAAAGTTTTAGGTGATGGAGTGCAGGTATGGGCTCATTCATGCCCAAAATTTCATCCTCAATGACAAGATGACATTTGTATGAATGTAATGCATACATATAAATTAAATTATTATTTGTATGAATTTCATTCATGCAAGTGATTATTGTTACAATATCATACATGTCATTTATTACACAAGTTAATCTTAAATGGTCAATAAATTTTTTAAGCCATAATTACTCATTCTAAATGATTCACAAATTGACTAGATTGAATTAAACTATAGTTGCTATATATTTATAACCTTAGTGAGGTATAAAAAACCTCATCTATAAGCAATGATGACTAAATAAAATCCAATGATTAATCATGTTTAAAAATACCAGTGCATATCGATATGGCTCTTTTGAATTCTCTCTTTGATTTGAGATATGAAATATATGTGTTTGTGAAGCTCGAGACCAGTACCCAGTTTGTCTTTTTTGTAAAATTCAAAAGAAATAAACCTATAATACTAAAAAAACCCAATTACTTTCAATTTGTGAGGGGTAGATATAATCCTAAATATTAACCCTAAATTGAATTAAATTATAGTTACTATAGTTTAAGAATTCACAAAATGATTCATAAATTGATAAAATTATTTATTTTTTAACAAAAATTCTAAGCCATATTCACATTTTCATATTCATTGTTGGCCCCAAATTTTGGCTAAGTATTGTCCGTTTTGGCATGGGACTAACACGACATAAAAGGACCATGGCATGAAACTTGATAGGTGCAAAAACACTATGGTGCGGAACCTACAGGGCACAAGAGGACAATGGTGTAGAAGGACCAACATGAGAGGAGCCAATCAAAAAAGAATTAGTCAAAAGGAACCCGAGGAATTAGGACTCGTAACTGAAGCAAATGACTAGGGGAACACATGGAAAGTGGGAGCAGTTAAAGGAATGAATCATATGGGACACTCAGACCTTAATCATAGGAAGTTTTACACCACCCCACAAGGAGAAGAACACATGGCAATAAATTTCTAGCATACAACATGGATATAGGGGGCACAAAGGCCTAGGTCCTTAAGAGGAGATAGTTTATTGAACACTATGACTCTTAGTATGTTGGGAGTTCATTGGATAAATAATCAAGTCATTAATGATTGTAAACACTTGGTCAGGGTTAAATAAGTATAAATAGCTCTGTTGTAAAGGACTATGAGGATGATGGATGGATATATTGTTAGTTTTGATGTTTAAGCCTAATATATGAAGTTGTGGGTTTTATCAAAATTTGTGTGTTCATGATGAATGATGTCATGTGAGTTACTTAGCATGAATTCTGACACATCTCTTTTTTATAAGAAGTAACTCTGAAACTACAATGTTGCTAATCCATGTAATTATGGTAAAACTAAGAACTCCAAGGATCATAATAGTCTATCTTTGCATTTATGGAATATATAATTGAATACATGTTTGACATAAAGAATATAACTAAGTATTACTGTGCAACAAAAACTTATGAGAACTGGTCTTAAGCTACACACTTTGAGTGAGCATGTAAGACCTCAGTCTTATGTGAAAAGGCTACCATGCTAGCTCATTAGGATAGACTTTAGTGCCGATGATGTATTTACAATAGAAAACACCCAACATTTTGGTTCCCTTGCCAAGACCCATAGCAGTTGCTACTCAAGCATGGAAAATGTTTGAGCGCATTACTCTTGAGAATATAGAACAATAGATTATTGGAGTTAAAGATAATTTTATAGTTCTTGATCTTAAAATAGGAATTTTTGCACATTAATGGGTAGAAAAGAATCTCTATTGTGAGTTGTATAAAACTTTATTTACTAAAATCCTAGTTTACTTGCACAATTGGCTCTTTGCATATGCTCAAGGATGGTCCCAAAACCTTGGGAGAAGGTAGCCTTGGACCCTAGAGCAATAAAGAGGTTTAGCATGACTTGAAACCCTATGGACATGAGCTATCAACATTTGGTGGAGAGGAGTTTTTACCAGCTACATTTTGGAGCACACTATAACCACCTATTCATGTCCTGAAGAATCCAAGTTCTAGTTCCTTTGATAACTATGTGGTTGTTATATTAAACACTTTGCCTTAGAAATTAAGAAGTTATTTTTTGATTTGGGACTTGAGACTATGCCACTGGAGAGATAAATCCTTATGTGCTTGAGCCTCACATTTGGAAAGGGAGTATAAAATATCTGGTAAAAGATTGTGGGTTCAAAATGGTAGCTAGTCAATGAGCATTGTAAAATCAAAAGTATGATGAAGTTCAATAGAGGATTATAAGAATTAATGGCATGAGAAGGGACTGGGAAAAATTAGGAAGTGTTGTTAGGATCTGTAGGGAAGTAGAGACACATAAAGAGGACCCCATCACTTTTGATCCATGCCCTATGCCTCTAATATCATAAGAAGGAGAAACTAGCTGGATGACATTAACCAAAGAACCAAGTCTGAACCAACCAGGCTCCCCAACCATAGTGTGCACTCATGCTCTTAAGTCAGATGAAGTACACATACATAATTGGGACACATACAATGTGGAATTAGAGATTAAGCTAGTAAGGGATATTGAAACTTAGCCAATTGACATACATACACACTTAACACTCTTTTTCCCCTTCAAAGTAATTACATGGCACAATTAGGGATGCTTGGAGGGCTTAGCCCACAAAGTGGATAGAGTATAGGTCTAAGTTAAGTTAATCACCTAGCTACCACACTCCATATCATTAACACTATTGATGAAGGTGCTATAGGTAGATTGGGCGGTGGCATAGGAGGAAGTTGACTTCTTCCTCAAGGGATAGGATCTAGAGGTTCCCAACAACTACCATTCTAAGCACCTCATCTAACAATGGTGTATTATAAAATAATGCTTCACTTACTAAAATATCGAGGCATGAAGAATGCAACTGAGCATGTCCACAAATGTGAAATTATTTTGAGGGCATGAGGCATCACCTCTTTTGAGTGCAAGGCCACATAGTTTTCAATTACACTTTTAGACCATGTGCATAAACAGTATAGAATGTTTGATCCTAAACAAGTTGTTGTCAACTATGATCAACTTAAAACAACATTTCTTCAAGAGTTTGGCATTTCATAATTTGAATAACAAAGCATAGTTACACTGAAGGACATCAAATAGGAACTTACTAAAAGTGTGCGAGAGTATGATGCAAGGTTTAAGATGTTCTTGTCAAAGTTGTCCTTTGAAATCAATGATACACAACATGCACAATGGTTTTTAGGAGGATTGTTACTCCTTTTTTGATGAACATTATCTCATAAGACCTTCACTAACCCATGTGAAGCCCTAAACTCTACCCTCTATGCTAAAGTAGTTTGAAGTGTTGATACGAGGATCAATATATGTATGGAAGCTCAAATAGTCTCTATGGCATCACATTTTGAGAATTTAACATCCAATAGTGCACATTATACATGTAGTGGTCTTAGGTGTACTAACTACAAATCTAAAGGGCATACACAAATCAACTACCCATGCAAAAAAAATTATGTAGTACTTAAATAGACATGTGAAATTTGTCATGATAAAAATGATGTATGCTCTTGTCCTCTTCTATAGTGAGATACACATACTAAAATGTCTAAGTATTTTAAGATATGTGATGCTTACACACATGACACTAATGACTACTAACTGATTACTGACATCCATGAAACGTGAGTGCGTGGTATACACCACACTTCTATAGCCAACAACCAATATAATGGTGGCTATCAAGCTAGAGGAAGAGGAAGAGGATGAGGAGGTGGTCATTTCTTACCTAAGACATGTTATAAATGTGGATCCCCCAACCACTACTAAAGACATTGCCTGGACTACCCTACATGTGCTTTCTGTAAAAAAGACCACCTATTAAAAGAGTATCATGACTTGTATGTAACTATCACTAAGAAATGAAATGAAAAGGGTGTTGGCATGATACGAGTTGAGAAACCACATTGGCACATGCATTTAGGCACCCCAACTATTCAATAAGTGAATATTATCACATGTAGTGGATAGTCTCAATCTCTCTCAAATTCCATTGAAAAAGTTTAGCATGAAGAACCTTGAGCAAGAAAGTATATTGATGCCCAACAATAGAAGGATATCCTCTAAGATATGATGGCATTGGTACAAGCACTTTAGGGATAAATTCAATTCCTTAAATACAAAGAGGCAACACAGTGTGTTACTATGCAAAGGGTAGCTAAATCATAAAATATGCATGTGATGACTTCTAAGAGCTATGCAAATTCATGCTGGATGAGGACATTATCCCATAATGGAGCACTTGGCTTAAGAATCAAGCACAAACACCAAATGATTCTCAAATACATGTCACTCGATAGACTGAGGACCATTGCTTGAATCATGCTCAGAGGCAAGACACTCCTATTCTATTTTCCTCCTAGAAGATAGAGAGATATTAGTCAATGTTGTCATTGATGGATGGGTAATCTAGGACATACTAGTTGACACTGGCATAGAAGTGAATGTCCTCATCAAAGATGCCTAGTGAAAATTGGTTAGTCCAGTGTTGCAGCCATCACCTCACATGTTTTTCATGGATAACAAGACTCATGCTTTACCAATAGGTTTCCTCAAGAATGCCATAGTTTAAATAATTAGAGTACCCTTTAAGGTAGATTTTGAGGTTATTGAATTAGCTAAGGCAAATAATTTCCTCGCTCTATTGGGACAACCTTGGTGCTATGAGAATAATGCAAACCTGAGCTTTAAGAAGTGGTATATTAGTTTTGATAACTCTAATCAGTGGTTTGTTATTCCCTTGGATCAAACATAGGGGCCATCTTATATAGAACTTGTTAATATGGAAGAGGATATTAATCACATTTATAATGTCACGACTAGAGATGATGAATGAAGGGATCTAACTCTAGATGGCATTATCAGATGGTCAAACACTCACTCCCTCTTTGACACTACAAGCAATGCTTGTAATTGTTAGGCACATAGTAACGACGACCTTACTGGAAGAGTGTGGAGTGTAATTAGAAGTTAGGAGACTATTCCATGCTAGTTTCATATATGTCACATGTTTGTACACCTTGTCACTAATCAAGACATGAGGGGACCAATCATAGAGGCATCACTTGAAAGACTCGATGAGGCTCCATGATTATATGGAAAAATAAAGGTACATGACTTCATATAGTGCCTTGAAGAATTTTATGACTTAGAAAGTGATCATATGAGGTCATTAGTTCATCTCTTAGATGGAACCGTTGTAAGGTGGTGGATAACCCATCATGAGTGACTCCTTCACTGAGACCAAGTATGTTCTACCTTACATCATTGGTTCTACCATGACAACAAAGTTAGGGGATCAATAGTTACAGTGAAATATAAGCACTAAAACCTCACATCAAAGCCTGTGAAACAATGTGAAGAGATGAAGTGACATACTTACTAGATTACTTTTGAGTGCATGAATTATATAGGAATTTATGAATATGGGTATGGGCATGGTATGTTCATGTATAATGACACATGGGAACCCAATATTGGCATCTCTTGAAGGAAAAAATGAAATCAGCCCTATCTTATTATTCTCCAAGATTGGATTTACGCCTTACACTCCAATCCATACGTGAATCAATTATTGATGACCCAAGTCCCATTAAAGATCACCTAAGGACTATCCATCATGACCCTGAAGAAGCCCTATACCACTTCAATGAACCATCAACACAATTGGTTTTTATGCTAACACCAGTCCTTCATTAGGACCATCATGAAGAAATTCATCCGGGGAAACAAAAAATCATCTTTAAAGTGGAAGAAGGTGAAGGATCCAACCCACTTGACTTGTTATCCAATCATTTAGATGTTCCTATGTAAATTGGTATAAGAACTATTTAGGATACATTTGTTGTTATAAACAACCCCTACCATAGGCCTATTCAAAATATTCAATGCAATATTGATACAGAGCAAGAACCAAAGATGGCTATGGTAGGAAATTATTGGACTAAAATGGAGATTTAAAAAATATTTGAACTATTAAAGGAATATCAAGATGTCTATCCAAGAAATTATACTGAAATGAAGGGAGTCCACCCATATTTAGGAGAGATGCATATCAAGTTGATTGACGGTGCTTAACTAGTTAAAAATCATTCATATATAATGAATCATAATCTATGAGTGCATGTTAAAGAGGAAATTGATAGTATGTTGCATGCTGGAGTAATCACCCCTATAATGAATCTAAATGGGTTAGTCTAATGGTGATTAGTATCAAGAAAGATGGATGCATCCATATTTGCATGGACTATCAAATACTTAATGCATCTTGTGTTACTGACCCTTTCTCAATGCCTTTCATGGAGGAAATCCTTGAAGGTGTTGTTGAATGTGAGATATATACCTTCAATGATGGGTTCTAGGGATACCATTAGGT
This sequence comes from Torreya grandis, assembly GCA_037957365.1. Lineage (NCBI taxonomy): Eukaryota > Viridiplantae > Streptophyta > Pinopsida > Cupressales > Taxaceae > Torreya > Torreya grandis. Next base: position 912,601 of record JARHVA010005004.1, on the reverse strand, counting down.
AAAGATATATGAAGAGGAATAATTGAAGGCAATGTTTTCCACTAAATGGGGATCCTTTTCATATACTGTCATGCCCTTTGGATTGAAGAATGCCCCAGCTATGTTCTCATGCATAACTATTGAAGCCTTTAAGGATTTCATCCATAAGTTTCTTCAAGTTTACTTGGATGATTGGATAGTTTATAGGTTGGTCAAGGACCATTTCTCTAAATTGAGGCCTATGATTGAGTGTTGTTGGGTCTTAAAAATATCTTTAAAATTAAAAATACTTATTTTATACACTATGTGGTGTGCTACTAAGACATATTATATGTAAGGAAGGACTTATGGTAGACCTATCAAAATTGTCTATTATTCTTCGCCTCCTAATGCCCAAGACTTAGCATGAGGTTTATGCCTTTTTGGGCCATACCGATTACTATATAAAGTTCATTCATGGATATGCAAAGATTTCCATGCCCTAGGAAGAACTTCTAAAGCATAATGAACATTTCATATGGATGAATTCTTGTAAAGAATCTTTTCAAACACTAAAGGACAAAATAGTCATTGCTCCTATCCTCCAATTTCCATATTGGACAAAACCATTCCACATCCATGTTGATACATCTAGAATGTCTATCGACGTAATCCTTGAACAACCAGGTGAAGGTCACCTAGACCATTCAATCTACTTTGCCAGTAGAAATCTCACTCTAGTTGAAAAGAACTATACCACTATAGAGCATGAAGCATTATCAATGGTTTATGCTCTATAGAAGTTCTAACAATACTTATTAGTCACTCCCTTTGTTTTCTATATAGATCATGAGGCTTTGAAGTACCCTATCAATAAAATTATACTACATTGATAGATTTATCATTGGATAGTGTTGTTCCAAGAAATCTAATTTTCTTTCATGGTGAAACCTAGGAAAGCCAATTACGAACCTGACCATTTACCCTGAATTGAGTTTGGATAACCCCCATGTGCCATTAAAGATGGGTTACCTGATGCTTAACTATTTTGTGTCACCTATGTACCTGAGGAACTCAAGGATATTATTGCTTTTCTAACCTCTAGTTTAGTGCCTGATTGTCTCACTCCCTAGGCCAAGAAGTAACTCGTGATCTATGCCACATCATTTCAAATCATAGGAGGAGATCTTTACAAAATTTTCCATGATGAGATTCTTTGGCACTATGTTATGTAGCATGAACACCCTAAAGTACTTTGAGAACTTCATAAAGGAATTGTTGGAGGACACTTTGATAGAGAGGCTATGACATGAAAGGTTCTATTGGCTAAATTATAATGGTCTACTCTCTTTAAATATACTAAAGCATATGTTAGGCAGTGTGATATATGTTAGTGTATAGTAAAACCTAACTGTAGAGATGTTATGCCTTTACAACCAATAACCTTTTAGGAACCATTCAATAAATGGTCCACTAATTTTTTTGGCCCCATCACTCCAGTTAGATGAAGAACAAGATCCCAATACATCATTTTGGTAACTAACTACCTTATGCATTGAGTTGAAGCTATGCTAAAAAAGATGTACTACTACCACTACTACACACTTCATCTAGGGGAATAACATCACTAGGTTTGTATGCCCACTAAGTTTCACTAGTAATTATGGTACCTATTTCCTAAATGACACAATTTATATCTTGCTAAATGAGTTCATGATTGCACACCATAAAATAATGTCATACCATCCCCAAGCCAATGGCATTATCGAGGCTTTCAACAAAATCCTAAGCACCACTTTAATGAAGATTTGAAATATTGGTTGAACTGATTGGGATGATAAGGTGTTTGTAGTACTACGAGCTTATCAAACAACCTATAATCACCTAAACAAAAGCATAACCTTCAATTTATTGTATGGTAAGGAAGCAATCCTAATTATTGAGTTTTTGGTACCATCTCTATGTATAACACATGTAGGATAATTAGATTAGGAGGTATTCTTGAAACCATGCTTACATGCTTTGTTATAACTTAATGAAGTTTGATTCCTCACTCATTGGAGTTAGGATGTAGGAAAATGCAAATAGAAGGCATGGCATGAACGACACTTAAAGCATAAAACTTTTACTTCGAGCATGAAAGTCCTACTATATGACTCTAAGTTTGTGTGCCATCTTGAAAAACTTTAGATTCACTGGGATGGTCCTTTTATCATTCATAACATTTGACCTATCGAAGCATGTTGATTACAAAGGTTGGATGGACAATTCCTTCCTGGGCATTTTGATGGAAGTTAGTTCTGACTGTATTTCACTTCTAAATAGTTGAAGTATTATAATCAATAAGGCTTTTTCCATTAGTTTAGGATTTCCTATTTTCCATAAATATAATACCTTTGTTGCACATAAACACTTATTAATGTAATTCTTACTAATGTTTTATTTTTCATTTCATGGAGGACCATGACTCATTTTAGTGTGGGGTAGAAAGAAATTAGAAATCTTGATTCATAGGTACACAAATTACATAGGCATGTAAAGTATCCAAGCACCTAAAATTTATAGGATGCAAGGAACCTAAGAACACAAAGTGTTAAGGGCATGCAAGTTATTTAAAGCATGCAAACTACAAAACCTAAGGATAGGATTGTCTCTCCTTTAGTTTGAATTTTAAAAGACAACTATCTTCCACAACAAGGGGAGTGTGGGACACAACTATCATCCACTCTAAAGGAAGGCATGAGATGAGACATGCCATTAATGTAGAAAGAATAGTTATGGGAAGAAGTGTGCTAATGGCTTGACATGATAATACCATTAAAAGCATTAAATGCCAAAATCAATGATTAAATCATGATAAGCATTAAAGATCCACATTAATAACATGAAGCGATGGGTGACAGAAAAGTAGCAATGATGGTGAATCCCTCTATGAGCCTATGAATAGGCAAGTTAAACTCTTTTTACATTTTAACTTTGTAAGTATTTGATATTAATAGAGCCAAGAACAAGTGAATACTATAGTTGAGAAAAGTGATTCTAGATACAAGCAAAGTGAATTCATTCCCATAGTAATCTATAAAGGGCATTATAACTTTTTGGATAGGTATTGCAAGTTTGGTTACATAAGAGTAGTGTCAAAGGTTACAGGTTGCAGAAGTCCTCCATTAGAGGCCATTCAAGATTGAAAATCCAAATTAGTCAACCATAACCATGCATTCATTTTGGAATATTTGATGGTCACGCATCAAGCTTCAGGAACCTTGGAGGGTGATGCGACCTACGAAAAAGGCCCAAAGGACTGAACCACTACCTAAGATACAAGAGGAAGAAAAGGTGTATGAAGGAAACATAGTTCTTATTAGGGAAGAGACTCCAAAAGAATAAGTTTAGTGCATAGAGGAAGAAGAAACAAGTATGCCATAAAATCAAAGAAGGTTCAATCATCCTTGACAAATAAGTCTCCATTGTCCCTTCCCCCACCTCTATTAATTGAGGAAATGTAGTATCTAAAATTAGTGTTATATGCAGACAATTGAGTCTCCAAGGTTTCCACTTGTACAATCTTTGATTATAATCATTAATAACCTAGAAATGAGGTTGAACTCTAGAATGACTACCAGGTTGAGTGCTAGAATACCAAGAACAAATAGTGTTCTATCTTAATATCTTCAACTAGCTAGACATCATAGGGTTATTTTAGCTCTTTAATTTACCATACTTTAGAAAACCCATGGAGGAAATTCAATTTCTTCTCTCATATATCCATGAGGACTATATCTACTTTGTTAGGCACAATATGAAGATCATGTTTGCGAGGATAAGAAAGGTCATGGGATTGTAATGCTCAAAGTTGAGTGTGATTGACTTAGCAGACATTGAGGAAGTTTAAAATATTTCCATGATGTTCATGTACCAAAAGTAGGGCCATGCCATGCACATCAAGAATCTATAGGATCTCACCTTCTAGGTTGTAGCATGAATCATTATGACCAAGATCATTGGGACCAATTGATGGAAAGAGGTTGACATGGTGCACCTCTATATTGCCTACCAAGTTACTCAGGGATCAAAATACAACTGTGCCATGTATTTTATCTAAAAGATTATAGAGGATGTGGAGAAGACCCATCATATGCCTAAGCATAGGTTTTCATGGGGGGTATTATTTATCTTAATGGTTTTTGATGAGATAAATGTACCAGACTATAGCTCAAGAGTGCTAAAGTGGGTATACCCTCCCACGTATAAGTCCCTTGTTGAATGCTACAAAGCATTCACTTGTTCTCAACACATAAGCGCCTCATATAAAATCAAGATGAGGCACTAGTTTAATGGGATGAAAGTGATATTTGGGAATGAATGGAACATCATGAATGCATTGCCCCCTTTGGCTATGGAGTAAGTGTAGTTTTTCATGAAGCAACACTTCTCCCTCACATGCATCAAAATGAACCCTTTTAAAGAGCTCTCTACATGGATGAAGTTACCATATGTTGTCTCAACATAGTAATTTGTAAACTCTATGAAATAGATATATGATGCATATTCCATTTCCTTAGAATCTGAGAATGTTGGTCTAGAGATATATACTCTCCAAAAAATGTTTGTCTATCTAGGAAAGAAGTCCTATCAAGAAAAGAGGGAGATAAAATTAATGGATATTAAGGTCAAGTATATAATCCTGGGTGAACAAGTGTACAACTTGTTTTATATGTTGCACCCCCAAAAGGATCCCTAAGTTGGAGACCCCAAGGAAAAGCTCCTGACAACAACCCCATTGAATAAAAAGTGGCTAGAGCTTAGTGTTAACATAAGTGGAAAATAGACTTCTCAAAAGTAGTAAAAGACTACCTAGCACCTCAACCAAATACTTGTCCTCTATGCCCATATCCACCATGCCCTTCTCCATCTCCACCATGCCCTTTCCACTATGTCCTTCTCCCCCTGACCTTCTTCACTTGAATATCCACCAAAACAAGTCCCTTCACTACCACCTTCTTTTCCACCTCCACTTTTCCCCCAAAAGTTACTCCAAAATCATCTCCTTCAAAAGCATCTAATTTAGGAGTTGTACCACAACACAACATAGGGTAAGAACCCTCATAATAAATCCCCAAAATACAAGTCATAACTTAGATTCCTACATTGAAAAGATTCCCTACACAATGTGAGAGGAGGAAGCCACCTATGATGACTCACTGCTTCATGTTGAACCAATCTATGGCAAAGAAGATGGTGGGGAAGAAAAAAGTGAAAGGGCCATTGGTAGCACTTCCATGGATACCAATGAAGAGACCACCTTAGAGCATGACCCTAGTAAGGGTAAGGAACTAGTTAGATCCATGGAAGAGCCTAGTGATGATGCATCTGCCAACCCATGTGAATATTATCAGTTTGGCATATTTGACTGGATGCTATATCTATAACCATACTTCATCCTTCAAGATGAAACCTTGGAGATGAGGAAGTAGGTGTGATTTCTTCTAGACATATATAATAAGGATCAAGAATTTGAGCTCCCTCTAGATATCCTCTCCTTTGGACCAGATGCTCTTGTGCCACCTAAACTGCTATGAGTGGATCCTTAACAGATCCCCCATTTAAGTGAGTGTAACATTTTTTAAGCTAGCCATGGAGGTCATGTGACAAAACATTTTATTTTATTCTAATGCACACACAATTGAGAATAAACATGCCCAAATTGTGGGTATGTATAATAAAGAGGTTGATGCTAAACAAGCACTCACCAAAGCAGTGGATACTCTAAAGCAACAAATCCAAGAGGCCACAAAGGAAAAAGTGAAAATATTGAACCTCTAAAAAATAATTTTACAATAGGAATAGGCACTGACAAATGGTGTACCTCTTGATGGGGATGCCATAGACAAGCTAGATACCTTGGTAAACTAGCTACTAAATTGATATAAGGAGTAACCCACATCAAAAGATGAGGGATTAGAGCTAATAGAGCAATTCAATAAGGCAATAAAGGATTGTAAGCATGCCTTAGAAAGGGTTGGGGAAGTCATCCCCATTTTGGATGGAATTTTTGAGAGGTTGGTACACCCAAATAAAATATTAGAGGCTTTGCTCCAAGCTGAAGAATCCTAGAGGTAGTAGATGGATGATGCTACACTCTCAATAAGGGATCACACAGAGCGTGCTAAGGCATTCAAAGATGTGGAGATGATGGAGGAAGCTATTAGTACTCATCATTAACAACTAAATACAAATTTTGTTTCCCTTTAAGGATAAGTTGTCAAAGAAGTCTCAACACTTAAAGACATCTAAAAGGATGCTATTACATCCCTAGATGAACTAGTTAATAAGGCTAATGAGATGTCTCACCAATATAAGGAGATGAAGAAATTTGAAGAGGTTGTAGGAGAAATATCTACCAAGAGACTTGAGGCATTATCATATTGGGATAATATTAAGAATGAGATCGAGCAGATGGGACCCAAGTTTTTGACAGAAGCTACTAGCACAACTTAGTCCAAGAGACTTGAGGCATTATCATATTGGGATAATGTTAAGAATGAGATCGAGCAGATGGGACCCAAGTTTTTGACAGAAGCTACTAGCACAACTTAGTCTAAGATGGACTAAGAGATTAGTGTGGGGTAATGTTGGCCCTAAATTTTGTCTAAGTATTATATATTTTGGTATAGGACTAGCATGACATAGAAGGACCATGGAATGAAAGGACCATGGTATAGAAATTGATAGGCACAAAAGCACCATGGTACATAACCTATAGCCAGTGTGAGAGGACCTAGTCAAAAAAGAATTAGTCATGAGGAACCCAAGGAATTAAGACTCAAAACTGAATTAGATGACTAAGGGAACACATGGAAAATGGTATCAATTAAATTAATGATTCATATGGAACACCTAAACCTTATTCATAAGAAGTTTTGCACTGACCCATAAGGAGAGGAACACATGATAATAAGGATCTAGCATAGAGCATGGATATAGGAGGTGAAAAGTCATAGGTCCTCAGGAGGAGATAGTTTGTTAAATGCCATGACTCTTATTCTGTTGAGAGTTTATTGGATAATTACTCGAGTCATTAATGATTGTAAACACTTGGTTAGGTTTAAAAATTATAAATACCCTCATTGTAAAGGACTATGAGGATGATGGATGGATGTATTTTTAGTTTTTGATGTTCAATCCTAATATATGAAGTTATGGGTTTCAACAAACTTTGTGTGTTCATGATGAATGATGTTGTGTGAGTTACTTAGCATGAATTCTGGCACATCTCTTCTTTTATAATAAGTAACTCTAAAACTGCAACGTTGCTAATTATATAAATATGGTAGTATAACTTAGAACTCTAAGGATCATAATAGTCTATCTTTGCATTTATGGAATATCTAATTGAATACATGTTTGACATAAAGAATATAACTAAGCATTACTATGCAAAAAAAACCCTACAAGAACCGGTCTTAAACTGCATGCTTCGAGTGAGTATATAAGACCTCAGTCTTACGTGAAAAGGCCATCATACTAGCTCATTGGGCTAGAATTTAGTGCTGATGCTATATTTATAATATAAAACACCCAAAATTCATATTAAAAAATTTATGTGAAGGGTAAACAAAATCCAAGGATTAATCATGTTGAAAAACACCAGTGCAAATCGAGATATAAATCTTAAATTGAGATATTTGTGGTTCACATATAATGTGATAATAATAAAATAATATTTTATGTATAATTTTAAGATTTTATATGAATCAGAGTATAATGTAAATGCACTAAAATTGTGTATAAATATATTTGTAATTGTAGGATGAAATTTGAGTTTAATGAATTTAAGATCATGCAACTAATCTAAACTCTACTCAAACATCAAACTACCTAAGAAATATCTAGAGCCATTCAAAATACATGAATAAACCATTCAAACTAGCATAATAATCCTAAAGCCAATTGCTCCAAACCATGATTAAATAAATATAAAAATAAGAAGATGGAGATTACCTTTGACTCATATTTTTGACATTATGGCTACTTGATCATGGATGTTGGATGCTTGTGATTGAAAGATTATGTTGACATGGATTTGTTGCTCTTTTTCTCATTAGCTCCAATGAAGGATAGGATTTATGTAAATATATTTGGAGGGAAATATCAATGGTGAAAATTTGAAGTTAGTTTGTGGAGATCAAGGGATGATGATTATCCAAGGAATTTAAAATTTCTTGGAGGATTCTAGAGGAGAGAAGGTTATAGAGGTAGAAACTTATATAATCTCTTTTGGAGGGTTAAACATGATTAGGGATGGATTAGATAGGTGTTTAGGGGATTCTAGAGAATGTATGGGTGTAGGAGAGCCTAAGGATGGGCCTAGTAGGTAGGTAGGTAGGTCATGGGAGTTTAAAATTCCCCGATAATAGGTAAGTGGGGTTAGATTAAGATAAAGAAATGATTAGGTAAATTAAGGATGAAGTGGGATATAATAAGGTTAGTAGATGAATAAATATTGAGGGGGGACATTACATTAATGATTAGAAAGGGGGGGGGGATAAATTAGCAGGATAAATTAGAATAAATGAGATGACTGGAATTAGTGTCGACTATTAGGAATATTAGTGACTATAATGTAGGCAAATGAACTTAGGTGCATCTAGTAATAAATGAAAATTTCATCCACTTTTAGTAGAAAATGTGTTCATGAATTAGGCATATATGTGTGTGTTTTCAATATTTGTGTATATATATTTATTATTATGAAGATTTATATATAATTAATGGGCATAACATAGTTCAAAGAGCTAAAATAGATATCTTAAATTTTGAAAAAAATGAGAAAGAAGAGTAAAATCTAGAAAAAAAAAATATATATTAATATGAAACATTGTATAAAGTATAAAAAATTGAAATAAACACTATATAAATTAGATTTATATTATAATTTATGGTTCAAATTTTTTCAATATGAATTTAATATTTTGGTGAGCCTTACATGTTTTATTCAATTATGAAAGGAATTAGAAGTTGGAGTGGTAATGAACATCTAAGGAGAAATGAATAGAAGATGTTTAGATTCTATGGATTGAACTTTTAAAATTAAAAATGAAGACAAAGTAGATGTATACTTGGACATAAAATGTTGTGAAAATGACAAATTGTTTTGAATTTTTTTTCATGTTGAGGTATTAAGTTGATAGGATTTTGAATTTTGATATTAAGTGAAAGTACATATTGTATTTGAAAAGAAATATAAAACATATATTACTGAACTTAATATTTTCATTTATTCATGTAAATCTTAAATTGAGATATTTGTAGTTGAATATTGTGTAGTAACAATAGTATAATACCTTGTATACAAGTTCAAGATTTCATATGAACTAGGGTAGAATATCAATGCTTAACTATTGAGTATAAATATATTTGTAATTAATTAAAATTCCATAGACTTTTAGTAAAAAATGTGTTAAAGATTTGGGCTCCACATCTCCAAATACACTCTCAACTATTGGACCCCACTCAACTGTTGGGTCATCTCCCTTAGTATTCATATTTGCCATTGAAATGAAAGCATTATCTTTTTACAATGGTCATTTCTAAATATTCCACCTCTCTAAGAGAAAATAAATAATATAAGTGATAGGGGCCTTCAAAACAATGAAACAATATTGCCATATTTTATGGTATAATGGGTTTACATAAAAATGAAATGCATGTAATTAAGCTTAGTGAAATGTAAAATAATGAAATTAAATTTAAATAATATTTTAATTTTAGATTAATAAATGAAAAATAGAGGGTTTATAGAATTACCTTGATTTAAAAAAAAAATAGAAACAATCATCACAATTTGACATTAGAATTAGGGTTTTTGTGACAAGATAATGAGAACCCATAAAAATTGTAATGAACTACCTGCCTTCCCATAACCATACACCACATTTACGGTTACTAAGACCATAAATAATATGTTATTTTCACATAGTTGACTTGTAGAGTATGATTTGATGATTATGTTTGTCAAATCTAGGGCTCTAGAAAAATCACCCAATGATATAAATCTTCACGTCGATCCTTAAAAAATTACTCTTATGCAAACTCCAATATGATCATTGAACCTATAAATGATAAGGAAAATGATTTGTTTTAGGCCATGTGTTTATGGTTATAAATATTTTTAAGCACTAGTGACTTACCACACCCCTCAACAATATACAATATCAAATGCAATAACACTAAGTATAATGCAATTTAACAAAGCAATCTAATGTAATTCAAGTATGTCATTACAATAATCTACAAATCTACAATGCTTTATCTCTTATAGAATGTAGTCATAATAGATGCTAGTTTCTCTTTCAAATTTATTTAGATTCTTAGACACCTTTCTTGTATGCTTGCATTGATTAATTTTATTGATTCATTATTTGATGTCTTAAATATACTAATGTATTTGTGTATAAATAGATACACTGAATTAAAATTAAGACACTATTGGTGCATAATCCAACAATAAATAGGCATAAAATATAAAAATACAAAATTCATAACCCTTGAGGGACCTTGCATGCATGAAAAGTGTATACCCCTAATTTTGGTCTAGGGGCAGTCTTAGATGTCAATTTGTGTTAATTTAGGGTAATTTTGTGTTTATCATTTTTTGGTTCATATTAGGCTCTTATTGGCACCTTTTGTTTTTGTTTTTGTCATAATCTGATTTCTCTCTAAGCTGAATAACATGTTTGATCTATGGATTATTATGGTTGATTAGTTGATTAACTAATATTTGAATAAGCTCAATGACATATGTTGATTTATGGGATAGTTTGTGTTGCTTACTTTACATGATTAGTTTGATATGAGTTAGCATTACTTTTACATTCAGTATATTGTGATCATGTTTGATTATTATACTGCATTATTTTATGGATATAATTATGTTTCAAGCTAACTACCTTCATTATTTTGAGGTGGATGTATGACATATTTTTCCCTCAGAGTGTGATGGAGGGAGAGCATCATCAAAAAAGGTGGTTTAGATGGAGACGTTAGGGGATGACAAAGAATGAATCTAGAAACCTTGGTACACACCACATTTGTATTTCATGATTGTATTGTTTGATAGATAGTTATAGTATGCTTTGTTTTACGTTTAAATGATTGTTGTGTTATTTTATGTTTTTGTTAAATTTAGTTTCTATTAATGATCATGTTATTTGTTTGAGTGATTTTGCTAATTTAGTGATCATGTGTAGCTTATCTTGTTTGATGTAATTATTTGGTTAAATGAGTGAAATTGTTTATGTTATGCTTCTTGTCCTCAAAAAATGTCACTCATTTTTTTAGGACAACATATGAACTATTTTAGTCCTCCAAGACCAAAATTTATCTCTTCCCTTTTCAAAATTTGTTCTGAGCATCCAAGTTCCTCATTTTCCAAGCTCTTTCAGTAAAGGGACTAGTTGGTTTAATGGGTTCAATGGCTTCTTTGGGCGAGTTCAATTAAAAGGGGCAAGTTTCCAACACTTAGGCATTTTCAGGATTGATTCAATGCCTTGGTTCAACCAAAAGGGTTCATCGGTAGGCTTCTAAGCAATGATTAAACCATTGAACCCTTGAACCATTGAACCTTGAACCAAAAAGGGGTTCAAGGGTTCAACGGGTTCAAAGTTTCAACGTCATCGGCAAGCTTCTAAGAGTTAAGCACTTTGTCAAGGTTCGACGGCTCAAAGGTTCAACATGGTTGGTTTAAGTGGTCAATTGAATGAGCAAAACAAAGGAATGAACCATTGAACTATTGAACCAAAGTTGGTTCAATCGGTTGGTTTAATCAAATAGTTCAAAGGATTGCCTGAAAGGAAAAAGCTTGAGAGTGGAAGCTACCAACTGTCATCTACTAGGACACATTATAATTTATCTCTAAAAGTAGCAAAATGTGCCACGTGTCCATTGTAAAGCTCGATGGAAGTTGAAAAGTGTCAACATCCATAGTTTCTTCCTTGTGTCTCATTATAACTCATCAAAATGCGACAAGTGTCTGCATCTGAGTTTCAAAGCTTCTTTTAATAAGCTTCCCTCTGAGTTTCATGGAGGGTGGCAAGTGGCAACTGTGGAAGGTTTTAATATGTTTTTCTAAAAGTAGTATAATGTGCCACGTGTCCCTTATAAAGCTCAATAGAAGCTGACAAGTGTCAACATCCATGGTTTCTTCCTTTTGTTTTGTTATTGAGAAAGGACTGTGGTAGGCCCCAGATGAATTGCTAAAGTAAGTAGAGCGTGCCAAGTGTCATCATTTGTGTGAATCCAAATGACTCCCAAATATTTCTATATTATTTATAAAGCTCAACAGAAGCTTCCATGTGTCATCTTTCACAAGACTCTCAAAAGGTATCTAAAGATTCTATAAGTTAAGCGCATGCTGCCATGTGTCCTCGCCTGTTTCACAATGGAACACACCATGTGTCACTTATTGAGATCAGTGAAAAGTGGCCAAAGCAAGTGGGAAAGACATGAAGGAATTTCTAAGGAGGATGATGGGCCCATAGCCATCAAATTTAGGGCAACCAACTAGTTGTTGGCTTTCAAATGATGACAGACCTGAAGATGTCAAATTTGTGACAATGAAATAGTTGTTGATCTTTGCATACTTAAGCACAAACTTGAATGCATTCAAAGACCTTCAGAGTGAAAGGAAGAAATGTTGAGAGGAAGAACCAAAAGAACCAAAAAGGGTAAAAGATGGCTCGAGGGCTCAAATTATAGCAAGAAAGAGGGAAGACTAGAAATATCTACGCAGTAGTTATTCCAGTAGGTGAAACAATTCACCAGGTAGATATTTAAGCCTATAAATATTGAAGGCACAACCTATTTATCTCCCTTGGAGTAAAGGTGAGGTGGAAAACTACGTAGACATCAGGTAACATACTAGATGACTTAGGCCTAGGAGAAGACATTCAAGATGAATCAACACGCCACAGTTAAGGCGACTGCCCTGTTCTAACATGGCCCTCTTTGACAAAATTGAAAGTGAATTCAATGCATTGAGTGTGGCATGGGCCCTTCCAAGGAACAAAGCACCAAGACTTTCTTGGCTGCTATATATTTTATTCTCTTATGTCATTTTAAGGGAGATCTTCCAGTTACCAAAAGCAAAACTCTGCCTAAATTGAAAGGCAAACACTGAGACTTTGAGCTCAGATTGTTGTTTATATTATTTTATTTGAATAAGAAAGAAAGTTACTTGTAGACTTTGTGCTATTATATCTTGTGCTATTTTAGTAAATTATTCTTATGACTGTTTCCTAGGAGCATTCTTGTTTATTTGATCTAACAAGCAAAACTCATGGAAGTAATCAGGAAGGTGTCCTGAAGCCAACTGTGGAGAGACTTTATGCCCCCATAATTACCTTTAGTGTGTTTTCTTTTTGTTCCTATGTAAAGAACCTTGGGATGACTTTGTGCTCTCATTATCCTTCATATTTCACTCTTGGGCATTTGAGGTAGAGGCTTTGTGCTACATCTCAGTCTGCTAGTTACTACACCCTTTGATTACCAGTTACTTGTCACTACCTAAAAGAACTCCTGTTGTTCCCTGCAAGAACACTTCTAAAATAAGAGAAGTGCCTTCAGTGTTTTCACCAAGATTTTCTCCTTTGTTTGTGAACATCATCTCTAAAAGAAGAGAGATAGATGGTGTATCCTACCCCTGAGTGTTATTTTCTGCATATATAGTAAATAGCGCCTCATACTTATAGGGAACCTCCCCTTGATGAGAGGAGAGATTTGTCCCTTATTGATGTAGTAAACCTACACATTTGGCTGACCAATCTCCCTATGCTATGGTTGAAGAGACCTATTTTGCTCACCAGTTAGCTGGTTGACAAAATAATCACCCAACAGTTTTTGGTGACTCCATTGGAGACAGTAATTTTGTGCAATTTGAAGCCTCAAGCTTCAGATTGAAACATCACCTGTGTCTTACCCATTATCATTATAGCCTTATCCATTTATTTTTAAAGGGAAGAGTGCATAGTTTGAAGTCTCAAGCTTCAAGTTGAAGTAGATCCTACTCTTTTCCATTTTTGTTCTATAATCTAGCAATTGCATGTTATACTAGAGGCCAGAAAGCTCAAGGTGTTGTTGACCCTGTCTTTGAGTTGGTGCAGCAGAGTAATTTTGATTTGTTTCCTCCACAACCTCACCTTCAATGAACTAGGAGTCTTCCTCCTACCAAGACCAGGTCACCAATACAAGGTAGAGCTTCTTTTTCTACCCTTAGCAGAGCTTTGCCTATACATACTCCACCCAGATTTATTATCCCTACTTTTAATAGTCTAATCATGGCAATTTAAGGCCTATAGGGTAACTCTTTTGGCCTATTAAATTTAACTCCACCCCTACACAAGCTTCCACAAAGTTTAAGGAAGAATTTCCCCAAATTCTTTGGTGAGGGGAGAGTTCACCCTTATGAACACATTGCAGCCTTCAGCATAGCCTGTGGTGTGATAGGCGTAGAATTTGAGGACATGGCAGCCAAGCTATTCATAGAAATATTACAAGGTGTTGCTACAGACTGGTTCTACCACCTATAGGCTTAGTCAGTGACTGATTGGCACACTCTCAAAGCTAAATTTAAAGCTAGGTTTAAGAATGTAGAAGATGCACGTGCCTTGCTGGCCCAACTCACATAGATGAAGATAGAACCTCATGAACCTATGAGGGATTTCATAGCAAAGTTTGACAAGCTGAGAAACCAAATTCTTGATATTGCTCAGCCAACACCTAAAAACCTTAAGTGTTTCTTCATCAGCTCACAGCTGCCTGAAGTGAGTTTTTTGCTAAGACGTGCTGGCCACATAGACTTTGAGGCTACTCAAGACTTGGCTGTTGAAGTAGAAGATGACCTTATCTTGGTAGGAAAGATAAGGAGAGATCTAAATAGAGGTAAACCCTTTTCATCTTCAGAATATTCACCTTCAGCCACCACTGATCTAATGGTATAGAAGCTAGTAAATGAATTACTGGCCCTCAAGAAACAAATGGCACAAGGGATGTCATTTGCTCCTTCATACAAAGATGTACCAAGGAGGACATTCCCCAATCAGTCATATCAAGGCCATGCTGCCAGGAATCAAGGGCAAGCAAATCGTCTCCCTCCCCCTCAAAGGAATAACCTTGCCATTGAAGCACCTCTAACCAACTCAGTGGTTGGGTATCTTGAAGTTGAATCAGATTTCTCATTCTAACCTGAGTTGAATCCTGAAGATGACGCTAATCTCTTCACTAAAAAAGAAGAAGAATTAGCTGGCAACTCCAATATTGGTTTCCTAAATTATCATGATGAACCCAGAAGTGAAGGTAATGCAGTTGAAGGATCATATGCTATGTTCACCTAGTCTAAGAATCAATCAGCTCAACTAGCTGATAAGGAGAAAGTAGAGGAGTGACCTCAACCAACAATTTCAATTGCTAAGCGGGAAACCACTCTTCCTTTCTAGTCAAAGGACCCAGTGATTGCAAGAAAGGCAAGTGCCTCAAATATCCCTATTCCTTCTACATCAAATTCATAGCATAATTCTCCCCCTCCCAAAACTCAAAAGGATGAACTCCCATCCTCTATGCCTAGTTTATTTCCAACATTTGATATAATTGACCATATAAAGAAAACCAAAATTCAAATGTCTGAATTTGAATTTTTGCAGTCCAACCCTGAGCAATTAGATAAATAAGTTCAATGTGTGAAGAACCAAAATGTCCCTTTAAGACAAGCAATTCCCAAGGTGACTCATGATTCCCCCAAGAATGCTCCTACCAAGAACAACCTTGTCATTACTCCTCCTGCTGCTCCTGGTAGGACTGAACCTTTCTATGTCTCATTACTGATAAATGGACATTAGTTGAGCAATTGCATCATTGATTTTGGAGCTTCAGATAATGTTATGCCTGCCAAAGCGGCAGAATCCCTTGGTCTCACACTAACCAAGATGTTTGGGAGATGTTTCTTCATGGAGAATAAACAAGTACCACTGCTGGAACAAATCAAGGATGCCCAATTTGCATTTGCAGCCTTTCCAGATTAAAGAATCAAGATGACTATTCTAGTGGTTGATGTCCTAGCTTCATATGGCATCCTTCTTGGATGAAACTTCTTCAAGGACGTTAGAGATGAATTGATCATGGACCTATATGAAGTAAGGATTTCAGTCAAGGGTGGTATGAAGAGGCTACTCCCTAAGAAGGAAGCAAAATATGTGTTTACCCAGACCTCGGCACCTGAAGCTCAAATTTTGTTTAAGTCTTCAGGCATGGGTAACTACTTTCTATCCATAGATGAAGTTCATGAGGCATCTTATGAAGCTCCTGCAGGTGACAACCTGGAAATGTAGATTCATCAAATAGTAAGAGAATTAGTGGAGTGCAATACAAATGTGGAAAGATCTCCACCTCTAAATGAAGAAGAATCTAAAGAAAAAGTAATGTCTGAGGAGGTATGGATTTTAGAATTTGATGGCAGCTACTCCTCTACTAGTTTAGGTGCTAGAATTGTGCTGATATATCCTCAAGGAGATATTTTTCCTTCATCCTACAAATTACAGTTCAACAATACCAATAATATAGTTGAGTATGAATCGTTATTGCTTGGATTGAGGGCTGCTCAAGACAAAGGCATCAAACTCAATGCCAAAGGAGATGCTAAACTGGTGGTTTGTCAAGTGAAAAACTTGTATCAAACCAAGAATGAGAGATTGCACCACTATCATAATCTGGTTTAGGATTAGATTGAAAACTTTGATGCTTTCAACATCTTTGCCATACTAAGGGAATTCAATGACCAGGCTAATGCACTAGCCATTTCAACCACTTTATTGGTTCCTCACTCAAACTTCAAAAGAGATAGATACACTATTGAGTTGGTCTTTCAACCAAGTGTACCTGATAATGCCAGTCATTGACAAGTGTTTAATAATGACAGCTAAATCATTACCTTCTTGGAACAAAAAGATAGCTTTAAACAACTTCATTTTGAAGGCAGTGAGCCTCAATAGCTTGAACCAGCCCCTAAGTCAAGTTCTAACATAGGTGAGGAGTTCTTGTAGCTGAAAGGAAATAAAATTTTGAAAGGCCTAGTGTCTCTTGAAAAGTTGTTTGACAAATATGATAGATTCATCAAATAGTAACAAACTAATTCAAACTCCTCCCAAGAGTTTGATCAAGTAAATCTAGGTACCAAGGATGATCCCAAGATGGAAAACATTGGGAAATGTTGCACTCTTGAGGAGAGATTCAAGTTCACTACCTTGCTCAGCTAGTACATGGATGTCTTAGCATACTCCTACGATGACCTGAAGTTACTCAGGCCTGATGAAATTCACCATGACATTCCTCTCAAAAGTGATTTAGCACCTTACAGGCAAAAAACCAAGTAGTATAATCCAAAGATATCAGGTACCATTTTGTCTGAAATACAAAAAATGCTAAATGCTAGGATAATTTTCTAAATCCATCATTCCACATGGATTGCAAATATAGTGCCTATAAGGAAGAAGAATGGCAAAATCTACCTTTGTGTGGATTTCAGGAACTTGAATCAGTCATCCTTGAAGGATAACTACCCTTTGCCTATCATGGACCAAGTGCTTCAGATAGTGACTAGTTTGGAAATGTTATCAATGCTAGACGGCTTCTCAAGATACAATTAAGTTGAAGTTGGTGAAGCAGACTAGTACAAGACTGCTTTCACCATGCCTTGGGGCACATTTGCATATAGAAGGATGCCATTTGGCCTGATTAATGCTAGCACCACTTTCAAAAGAGTAATGGATCTTACTTTCAAGGATGAAATAGGTAAGTTAATTGTAGTTTATCTTGATGACTTGGCTATCTTTTATAAGCATCACCTGGATCATGTGCACCACTTGCAACAAGTGTTGGTACACTGCCACCAGAATGGCATTTCCTTAAACCCTAAGAAGTCTATTTTTGGGGTAATAGAAGGGAAACTTCTCAGACACATTATGTCTAAAGGAGGCATAAATATTGACTCATATAGAGTCAAGTCCATCTAAGAGCTCAATTTTCCTACAAGTAAAACTACAGTTCACTCTTTCTTTGGAAAAGTGAATTTTTTAACAAGGTTCATCCCTAAGTTTGCTGAGAAGACTCACCATATTATAAACATGATGAAGGGAAAGGCCACATTTAACTAGACTAAAGAAGAAAAATTAGCATTCCAAGATATTAAGGTAGCTATTACCCATGCCTCGATTCTAGTTTGTCTAGACTACAACAAAGAATTCACAATATATAGTTATGCTTCTAAACACATGCTTTCAGCAATTATAGTTCAATAACAATTATAGTTCAATAGAATAAAGAAGGTATGTAATCTCCCATTTCTTTCATGATTTTTACTCATAAAGATCATGAGCTAAAGTATTCAAACATGGAGAAGCATGCTTATGCAGTGGTCAAGGTAGTGAAGCATTTTTGCTTTTACATTATGAATTCCCACATTACTGCCCTGGTTCCTAACACCACAGTCAAATCCATATTAACTCAGCAAGAGTTTGGGATGAAAAGAGGCAATTGGA
Organism: Torreya grandis; assembly: GCA_037957365.1. Taxonomy (NCBI): domain Eukaryota; kingdom Viridiplantae; phylum Streptophyta; class Pinopsida; order Cupressales; family Taxaceae; genus Torreya; species Torreya grandis. The sequence goes on along the minus strand of JARHVA010005004.1, from coordinate 894,059 downwards.
TTGCTAAAATCCAAGATTTTGATCTAGTGATCAAACCAACTAAGCTAGTACAGGGAAAAGGCCTATGACAATTAATTGCTGATAACAAGCTAGGAGGAACAAAGCATGAAGAATCAGAAGAAGACACGCCAATAGTCCTTTTTGTCTCCACTATAAATAAGTGGTATTTAGGTATTTCTCATTTCCTTACTTATGGTGAGTGTCTTTCTCACCTATCTTATAAATAAAGGAGGACCATCAAGTTGAAAGCTATCAATTTTGTCCTTTGGAACAATGACATGTACAAGAGGAGCCTTGATGGAGTATTCCTTCACTGTGTGGATAAAGAGCAGTAGAACCAACTTTTAAATTCCTTCTATAATTTGGCCTATGGAGGAAATTTGTCTACTCTTGTGACTATACATAAGATTTTTTGAGCCAGGTATTATTGGCCAACTCTCTTTCAAGATGCATACAAATGGGTAAGGAAATGTGAACTATGCCAACAGTTTGTTGGGAGACCCAAGTTAGCTGCCCTGCATCTCAAGCTAGTGGTCATAGAGGAGCCATTCCAGTAATGAGGAATTGATTTCATTGGTGCTATAAACCCATCTTCTAGTGCTAGACATGATTATGTCCTTACAGCCACATACTACTTCACCAAGTGGGTGGAAACAATTCCAACCAAACATGCTACTTTAGAAGTAGTGTGCAATTTCCTCAAAGAGAACATCATTTCCAGGTTTGGGGTCCCAACCAAGATTGTCACTGATAATGTAGCTTGTTTCACTTCCTAAGAGATTACTCAGTTCTATTTTTACTATGGGATCACCCTCTCTCACTCTTCTAATTACTTTCCACAAGGGGATGGACAAGCTGAATCAAGCAACAATAACTTGGTGACAATCATCAAGAAGCTGGTAGATGACAACCAAAGGACATGGCATAAAGCATTGGTTGATGCTCTATGGGTAGACATAATTTCACCAAAAATGGAAATTAGTATGTCTCCTTTCCAACTTCTTTATGGACTCAATGCTGAGATACCAATCACCCTGGAATTGCCAGCATTGAAATTTGCTAAGGCAATTGAAGATCAAACATATGAAAGCTCCATTGATAAGAGGATCATGTGTCTAACTAAGCTAGATGAGTAGAAACCATGGTGGTGGACTGAATTACTACCCATCAAAATTTGGTGAAGAAGCTCTTCGACCATAAAGTAAAGAACTGTGATTTTCAGATCAGAGATCAAGTCTTGTTATGGGACAAAAAGAGAGAACCAAAGGGGATGCATGGGAAGTTTGATTCCCTTTGGAGAGGCCCATTTATTATCTATCAGCTCAATGGTGAGAATAGCTTCTTGTTCAAGTATAAAGATGGCACACTCTTTTCTCTACCTCACAATGGGTAACATCTGAAGCACTTCAACTCTTGAAGTATCAGATAAGTTCACCTGTACATATGTATATTTGTATAGTCTTTGTTTTTGCTTTATGTCATTCATTTTAATTTTTTTGGAGCCTTAAATTTTGGTAGCATGACTCATATCCCAATGGCATACTTCAAAGGCACTGGAGATTCTAGTTTCTACTCCCCTTAACTATTTCAAGTTTTCAACTGAAGGAAGTTCCCCAACTAGAGCCAGCTGTTGTCCCCAAAAAATGTCACTCATTTTTTTGAGACAACATATGAACTATTTTGGTCCTACAAAACCAAAATTTGTCTCTTCCCTTTTCAAAATTTGTTCTGAGCATTCAATTTTCTCATTTTCCAAGCTCTTTCAGTAAAGGGACTAGTTGGTTCAACAGGTTCAATGGCTTCTTCAAGTGAGTTCAATCAAAAGGGGTAAGTTTCCAACACTTAGGCATTTTCAGGATTGGTTCAATGCCTTGGTTCAACTAAAAGGGTTCATCAGCAAGCTTCTAAGCAAGGATTGAACCATTAAACCCTTGAACCATTGAACCTTGAACCAAAAAAGGGTTCAAGGGTTCAACAGGTTCAAAGTTTTAACGTCATCAGCAAGATTTAGAGTCAAGCACTTTGTCAAAGTTCAAAAATTTAAAGGTTCAACATAGTTGGTTCAAGTAGTCAATTAAATGAGAAAAATAAAGGAATGAACCATTAAACCATTGAACCAAAGTTGGTTCAATCGATCGGTTCAATCAAACGATTCAAAGGAATGCCTGAAAGGAAGAAGCTCGAGAGCGAAAGCTGCTAAGTGTCATCTACCAAGACACATTATAATTTGTCTCTAAAAGTAGTGGAACATGCCATGTGTCCCTTATAAATCTTGGTGGAAGCTAACAAGTGTCAACATCTACAGTTTCTTCCTTGTGTCCTGTTATAACTCAGTAAAATGTGACAAGTGTCTGCATCTGAGTTTCAAAGCTTCTTTCAATAAGCTTCCCTTTGAGTTCTGTGGAGGGTGCCAAGTGGCAACTGTGGAAGGTTTTAATATGTTTTTCTAAAAGTAGTGGAATGTGCCACATGTCCTTTGTAAAGCTCGATGGAAGTTGACAAGTGTCAACATCCATGGTTTCTTCCTTTTATTTCATTATTGAGTAAGGACTGTGGTGGGCCCCAGGTGAATTGCTAAAGTAAGCAGAGCATGCCAAGTGTCATCATCTGTGTGAATCTAAATGAGTCCCGAATGTTTCTATATTATTTCTAAATCTCATTGGAAGCTACCATGTGTCATCTTTCACAAGACTCTCAAAAGGTATCTAAAGCTTCTATAAGTTAAGCAGATGCTACCACATGTCCTCGCCTATTTCAGAGTGGAACACACCATGTGTCACTTGTTGAGATCAGTGGAAAGCAGCTATAGCAAGTGGGAAGGACATGAAGGAATTTATAAATAGGATGATGGGCTTGCAACTATCAAATTCAGGCCAACCAACTAGCCATTGGCTTTCAAATGATGATGGACTTGAAGACGTCAAATTTATGATAATGAAATAACTGTTGATCTTCACAGACTTAAGCACAGACCCGAATGTATTCAAAGACCTTTAGGTCAAAAATAAGAACCATTGAGAGGAAGAACCAAAAGAACCAAAAAGGGGAAAAGATGGCTAGGGGGCTCAAATTATAGCAGGAAAGAGGGAAGATCAGAAATATCTATGCAGTAGTTATTCTAGTAGGTGGAACAGTTCACTAGGTAGATATTTAAGCCTGTAAATATTGAAGGCATGACCTATTTGTCTCCCGTGGAGTAAAGGTGAGGTGGACAACTATGCAGACATCAAGTAATAGACTAGATGACTCAGGCCCAAGAGAAGACATTTGAGATGAATCAACACGCCATAGTTAAGCCGGCCACCGTGTTCTAGCATGGCCCTCTTTGACAAAATTGAAAGTGCATTCAATGCATTGAGTGGGCATGGGTCGTTCCATGGAAAAAAGCACCAAGCCTTTCTTGGATGCTATATATTGTATTCTCTTATGTCATTTTAAGGGAGATCTTCTGGTTACCAGAAGCAAAACTCTACCCAAATTGAAAGGTGAATACTGAGACTTTGAGCTTAGATTTTTGTTCATGTTATTTTATCTGAATAAGAAAGCAAGTTACTTGTAGACTTTGTGTTGTTATAGCTTGTGATATTTTAGGAAATTGTTCTTATGACTATTTTCAAGGAGCATTCTTGTTTATTTGATCTAACAAGTAGAATTAGTGAAAGTAATCAGGAAGGTGTCATAAAGCCAACTGTGGAGAGACTTTGTGCCCCCATAATTGCCTTTAGTGTGTTTTCTTTCTGTTCCTGTGTAAAGGACCTTGGGATGACTTTGTGCCCTCATTATCTTTTATATTTCACTCTTGGGAATTTGAGGTGGAGACTTTGTGCTACATCTTAGTCTGCTAGTTACTACGCCCTTTGATTACTAGTTGTCACTACCTGAAAGAACTCTTATTGTTCCCTGCAAGAACACTTCTGAAAGAAGAGAAGTGCCTTCAGTATTTTCACCAAGATTTTCTCCTTTGTTTGTGAAAATCATCTCTAAAAGAAGAGAGATGGATGGTGTATCCTACCCCTAAGTGTTATTTTATGCATATATATATATAGTATATAGCACCTCATACTTATAGGGAACCTCCCCTTGATGAGAGGAGAGATTTGTCCCCTGTTGATGTAGTAAACCTACACATTTGGCCGACCAATCTCCCTATGCTGTGGTTGAAGAGACCTATTTTGCTCACCAGTTAGCTAGTTGACAAAAAATTCACCCAACAATACTTACCTTATTGCTTTATTTGGAGTGGTTGTGTAGTACAAACGTTTTGATGTTATGTAAGAATTAAAAAGTATAAACGGATCCCATTGTCATTGATCCAAAAGATATAGGTAAATATTAATTTAAGATTATTATTACAAGATATTTATATATGTCTATTCTAATGTTGAAAGATACATAATATTGTTTTAAAAGTCATTATAATTGATTAAATATATTGGAAATATTTGTGTTAAAAGTTTGTTTGGGATGGCATGTTAACATTAAAACAATAGTCTTTGATTATATATATAGTATTGCCATACTATATAGTTGATATATTCATGAATGGCTAACTTTGCATGGAAGGTAAAATCAAATAAGTTGATGGATTTTGAATGGCATAGCATGAAGGTTATATTATTATTTATTTGATTGTTTATCACTTTTGATAGTCGATGAGGAAGAAACTTAAGTAAAATGACATGCAATTATTTTAAGGATCATAATATGATTATTTTAATCAATGGAAAGGAAGTTTGGAGAGATTAGGGTTACTAACCACTTCTTGAATTTGATTTAAGCATCATTTAAGAAAATCATGGAGTTATTAGGTATTTTCAAAGTAGAAAATGGAAACATACAAGGAGTTCTATTGAGCTATTTTTACACGCATTTATTCAATCAATTGAAGTGGCTGTTAATGGTGGTGAGGAGGTTGAAGGAAAAGAATAATAAGAAGAGAATGGGGGTTGTGAGTGGGATGGTACATGACATAGAGGAGAGATTTTTTGAAAGAGAATAAGGTTATAGTTTGAAGGAAAGAAAAAGGAATACATACATCTTCTTGGGCATTCATAGGTAGGTTTTGTAATTCAATTCTTGTGTGAAGTAATGAATGGGTTTTTGAACTAGTTTGGGTTACTAGTTTTATTTATTTGAATCTTGGAATTAATGGGTTGTATGTGGAGCCCTATGGAAGTCTCAGCCTCCACATAACCCCACATTCAACTTAGGGTAGCCTAAGGGTTTTGGTTGAAAAGCCATAGATTGCCATGATTATGTTAGGATAATATGGAATTCTATCCTAAACTCCCCCTCAATTCAAAAAACTCTATTCATTATGGGAAGCTATACTTAATGGATATATACATTTTGGCTTGAGATAATATATTCAAATCAGTTAGTATATATTCATTTTGGGTGTATGTGTAAAATCCAATTCAAGTTTTGAGTATAAAAATGTGGATATATACATAAACACACACACACACACACACACACACACACACACACACACACACACACACACACACACAAGTATATATTCAATTCAATATAAGGAATATATATGTGTATACACACACACACACACACACACACACACACACACAGACACACACACACACACACACACACACACACACACACACACACACACACACACACACACAGATATATGTACACACACACACACACACATACCATTTTTTTAAACATCATACTTAAGTGTGAAACTGTATGTAGTTCATCTGAGAGATGAAGATAGTAGTATAAAAAACTTATGGTTTTATTTTCGATTGAATTTATGTGGCTTAGATTCAAACACACACACACACACACACACACACACACACACACACACACATATATATATATATATGTAGGGTTGAAGAATAGATATATACTCTCGACTATATATTGTAACCCTACATTATGCATATTGCTTATGTAAATGAATTAAGGGAAAACTTTTGGTGTAAGTTTTATTATAAAACCTAGGTACGGGTAGATGAAAGACTGACTATAGGTTATTCTATTTGTTTTAAGCATGGGAAAATACTAGAAGATGTTTTAATATCTATAAATGGTAGAGTTTATTGGATTCTATTCATTATACTTAAGAATTATGATTATGTTTAAATATTACTATGTAATATATGTAGTTCGGGTTTGTCTTTTATTTGGGAAAGAGACTTAAACAATCAATGAATGGACTAAGTTTTTTTGTTAATTGAATATTATGCATAATATTTGGTTGTGTGTTATTTTTTAAATAACAATACCTAAGTTGGGTATTCGATTGTGTTGTTATTTTATTAAACATTAATGTACATAAAGACTTTTTACTTGAACTAGATTTTATTAAGAGTTTGTAACCCCACTGGGTAGAGTCAGCTGGGTGTTCAAATTTGGTTGAAGTGTTAATTTTAAATCTATTATGTTAATATATTTGATTTAAAAGGAATTGGTAAAATGATAATTATGTATGAAATTCTATATGATTCATAAAACAAGTCTATGATATTCATTCCATTTATGAAAGAGTTATGGGACTATTTTATTAGATGTATACATATACATTGAGTATACAAAATACTCTTAAGATATTCGATAGTGGATGTCATCTTAGGAGTATATTGCATACCAAATGGTAGTTGTTAGATACTATAATGGTATTTGAAGATATATATAGTTAAAACATATAGTTGTAGACTGTATTAAATCAAATTGATTATACCATTTATATATACATGTATTTTATATACTCAACTATGTTATGCATTATTACCATGTGGTGTGTAAATTGATGCTTGTTTATATTTTAATATTTAAATATAAAACATTAAATTAATGTATTTATGAGTTAAAATAAAAAACATAATAATATGTTTGGACTTGCTTTTGTTATATGTGGAATATGAACAAGTTATGAGCCTATGATATGATATTGATTCATGAAGAAATAACATTATAAGTTACTTAGTATTATAGATAACTGATAGTTTTAATGTGATCGTACCCAGATGGTATGTTTAAGATTGTTTTTGGATTCTATTTATTATATATAATAAACTAGATAAATGGATTCATTTCATTTGATGGACTAAATGAATGTGTGTGATATTTATGTACTTAACATGATTTTTATTTGCTAAAGAGGAATATTTTTGAATGTATCTATTGATTTTAATATTATTATTTATTTTTATTGAATCTCACATTCATTACCCTAATTAAGTAGTGTATGTATTCCATTGGCTTAATTAACATCATCAATGCAAGATGACGTGTAATCTGATCAAGTGGTGTGTATGAATTTGACTGATTATAGAGATCATTATTATTAAAAACTTTGGCCATAGTAATGTTTGATAAACATTGTCATTTCATATGTTGATATATTTTTCATATTTATGTGATATCATATTAGAATGGATTTCTTTATGGTACACATTATGTATTATATATCTTCAACACATGGGTCCTAGTTTGTTACTCTAGATTCTTGCACCGTCATTATCTACCCATCTGTGTAAGGAGGGCCATCCCCTTATTTGGGAGATAAAGCATGGGATCTATGGTTTGTGGTTGGTATGGAAAAGCACTTAAATAATGCTCTCTGTCCCATCTAGAGTACTATACTTGAGATTACATATTGATACTTGAGTCATGGAGACTCTGCTCAGAGAAGATTTGTATCATGTTTTATCATTTGAGATATTTTTATGTATTGATGAAAACTGTATCATTTATACATTATACTTCTATAGTAGTGGATATAATGTTGTATTAGTCATGGATGAATTTATATTATTTCATCTATGTTGAGATGTAGTAAGTATTGTTGTTTTAGTATTATTCATGATTTATATATCTATTCATGGTGATCCTTAGCTAAGTGGATTAGCTATAAACCTTTTTGGTTAACTAAATTAATACAGTTAGTTAAAGATCACTAGTTATGTTTTTTTTGGTGAAAGCTATATGTTGAATATGTGTATTTAATTTTTTAAAATAATTATTGCAATATTCTGATAAAACCAATGGGGTTGTGATAGTTTTTGACTCTGTTAGCATCCCCTTACATTTGTTTTCTTTCCCCTCCCTAATCCTCATTACTTCCCTATGTTTTTGGTTATTTCTTAGGTTTTGACCAAGAGCATAGTATTACATTCTTGGTTGATCATGAGAATAATAGTATGCCCTTAATATGACCATGAACATACCATTACACTTATAATCCTTTATTTTTACATGTCCCTTTGGCACTTCCCCTCACTTCCCCCAATTTTTTTAAATTTTTTTGTTGATTTTCTTGTCTTTTGTATGTAGACTTGCATGCCAATAAGATCCTAATTTGAATATGATAAAACTATATACACACATGCATTAATGTATATAGGACAAGAATAAAAGGAATGTGATAAGATAATGAAAGCAATAGTTCAAATAAAAGGTCAATAATGATAGTCAAAAGTCTATTATTTGTTTTGAAAAACATAATTACTTTTGGAGTCTTCATATTGCATCATTTAAAATTATTCATGTAGTTTATACATACACACACACCCATACATGAGGATTAGGGCTTGCATCACTACAATAATTGACTGTATTGAGTGTTATTTTCTATCTTTCCCAAGGATTGGGGTTTGATTTAGATAAACCCCTCAATTATAACACCATGTTTTTAAGGTTTTACAAGGTTTTAAAAGTTGAATAGAGTTTAAATAAAGGAGATAAATATATGGGTGATGAAAAATTAATTATGGACAAGTGAGTGAGCTTTTCAAACCTTGGGAGAAGAGGATCATAGTTTTCAAATTTGTTCCAAATAATTATACAGTGACCAAAAGTGTATATTAGCCCTAAGGTACACACTTCACTCTTGGTCAAATATTAAAACTTATCATTTTGATCCAAAAATTCTTGGGTATCCACTTTAGTTCTTATATTTTTTTCCAATTAATTTTAACCTTAGACATTCTAAAATTTCATAGCAATTCAATTTTTTTTGGTTTTGTTTTCTCTATCTAGGCCTAACTTTCCTTAGGCATGCACTGAAATGATTAAAACCCAACATGCTAAGGAAATGATAATTCACACAAGAATGAGTATCATGCCCTCACCTAAAGCATGTAGTGAAGGAATGGTTCCCATTGGTTTTGTCACATGAAGGTATACTAACATATAATGGCACTCAAACACATCTACTTTACTCAATGATTAACCAGAAAAAGAAATACATAGTAATTGTGGGCCTAAATTCAATTAAATGAATAAACACATATAAGATGACCAACACCATTGTTTCCATAATCAAAAAAATAATCAATTGAGTAACATAGGTTCCATTAATCATATTGAAAATAGATTCATAGGTTACTAAATGCATGGTGCAACTCAGTTATACAACTCTACTATTTAGTTGAGTATAATGATAACAATATCATAATAGTATCCTCGATCACATCAATGGAATAATAATAAAAAACATCACAAAGTTTTATCTAAGGGTATTTAAACTTGGTTTTCCCAGACCAAGTAGTTATAATAATAACCACACTTATAGTGACTCACCAATGATCATCAATGGATTTAGAGTCGTGTCAACTAATTATATTATTTTCTTAAGGACCTGGGCCTTTGTGCCCTTATATTCTCTCTTTGGTGTTAGATCCTCATCATTGAGTGCCTATCTCCCTATAGGCTAGTGATATATTTGTGCTAAGCATAGTCTATTTCATCCTTATGAGTCACTCCTTAACCATCTTCCATTTATTTCATACTCCCTAAGTCTTCTACTAGTGTTTCAAGTCCTTCATCTCAGGTTCCCTATTTATTATGCATATTTACTCTGATTGGGTAGTTTCATTCCATGATATTATAAATCATGTGTCTTTAGGAAAAGAATAATTCAAAATTTCGGATCTAATATCACCCCATACTATGCCATTAGTCAATCCCAAACTAAGCACCAATTTCAAGATCTACTAAGAACTCGGGGCCAACTTGCTTGATCTAATTCTTGACACCTTCCCAATGTGACAAGGTGTTTAGTAACTTAATCATTATTTATTAAATTGCTTCTTTTAGATTATTGGTCTCCTCAGGTTGATCAAGACACTTGCCTTCTTTATTGACCAAATGTTCAAGGGATGTGGAAATGTCCTTAGGAATGCCCTCAAGCATGGTGACCTCAACAACAACTTATCCTCAAAGTGCCATGAAGTTAGAGTTTATTTCATGTATGTACACACTTATTATTTCCTCCATGGCCTCTACATCCTTAAATGCTTTGGAGTACTTCAAGTTGTCTTTTATTAACAAGGCCTCATCAACCAACTACTATCACTGAAGTTCTTCCACTTGAAGCCGAGCTTCTAAAATCTTATTGGGCCATGTTAGTTTATAAAAATCTCCATATAAAATGGAAATGACATCTCTAAATATGTACAAGGCTTACTTGCACACATCCACATATTTTTCAAACCACTTTGTTGCTCATATTTTCTCATCTTGGGGGCCACTGCTCTTTGCATCATTTCAAAAGTAGCTCTACCAAGGTTTCCAATTTATCTATCAGCTCACTAGATAAGGGGACTTTATTCTCTATCATTTGGTCTTGGATTAAGATTGCCTTATATATTTTAAATTTTTTAACCTTGGTAGCTATTTACACTTCTAATTGGCACTTCAACTTAGCTAACCCTTCCTCCAGCTTTGTTTTGGTAATAACCTCTTTATTATATAACACCACCATCATGCTTAAGAATCTTCAGAGGAATTTTTATTTATGACCTCAAATTACATTTTCAAGAGTGTTGTGCTAGATTGTATAGAGGTAAGCTAATGGGGATTTACCCAAAGAGTATTGGGTAGCATTGCTACTTGTGGATCCAGTACAAGACTATTAAATGACATTTCAGATTGGAATAATTTATTATACATGTTCAGGAAGAATGACATTTTGCATTGGGTCTAGTTAGATGCATTATCTTAATAAAAATGAGAATACATATATATCATCTTGTCAATCACTCCTTTCTGGTGCTAGGTGTAGAGGTTTGTGGTTGTACTGGGCTTGTTTGTTCTTAAAATAGAGTCAAAAACTAGCTCTTTCCACTTTAAGGTATCTCACTCAAGTATTTCAACATATATGTTTTTCTCTTGGGAAGTAGTCCTAATGTCAAGTCCAACTAATCTTATATCTATTTAAGAACCATACCTCTCTTCACCAAGTAGATATTTAATCTCCATCTGTGTCTCCTTGAAGGTGGTCTCTTCACCCGCATTGATGAGGGTATCTTCTCAAAGTTAGGTGTATCTTTCTCTTCTTCATTATTAACTCTTTATGGTGTTCCTTATGGAAGCTCTCTAAACTCTTCCACATCACTATCCTTAGGCTCCACCATTTATTATTCTAAGGGAATAATGTGTGTTATTGATACCGGGCCTTTAGGTTGATCGGCTAGTGGAACTTTCTTAGGTAGTACCGAGGTAGTCTTTTACCTTTTCAAAGGTTCTAGATGAGTTCTTGTACTAGAAACATGACCATGGTAGTTTTGATTCTTTTCTTGCATCAGTTCTTGAGGGAGTCTATCTCTGTCATGCTCCATGCTCCCTGAATATGTATTCTTGGGCTTTAACATATATGATAAAGAATGAATATAATTTCCTACCAAAGTTTGCTGCACTTTATATCTAACTTAATATTTTATATATAGGCTTTATTCTTGAGATATATGTATAATTGGTAGATAGTGTGAGTCTCTAATTCAATTTATTATATGATAAAAACCATACACACATCATATATCTGGTTAATGATGTTCATGAAGTATCATGCTATGAAAGTGTATGGAAACTTAAGCCATGCATATAACTATTTTGAGGGGGCCATATAGATGTGGGCAAGGGAGAAGTGTTTCTTAATGAAAATCTTATTTTGGTCTCCAAACTATGTAGGCAAGTCCTTTGGAATGTGCCACTCATTCCCAAAGGCTTCCTTCATCTCATTGTACCATAATTTCATCTTGATTTTATGGGATAGAGTGATTAGGATAGGGTAGGTGAATGCCTTATACTACTCCATAGGGGATTTATTCTCAGGTAGGTATGCCCATTTCAATTCTATAAAGGTGTAGTTGGGTACACCAATTTCATTAAACACCATCAATAATAGGAATACACCCCATGAAACCCTATGGTTTGGTACTCGATGGGATTTCTCTACATCTTATATGATTTTGGTGGAAAAATACTATACCTAATTATATTTCAACCCCTTGGTAACTTATCGTGTAACATATAGTTGGGACATATCCACCTCTTTTGATCTATCTCCACCTCCAACCTTTATCATAATGATTCACGTGGCCACTCAGAGGGGAGGAACTTGAAGACTCATGATGTGCATGACAAGACCTTGGTTTTGATACTCAAGTGCCATGTTCATCTTCTATATCTCATCCTAGTATTCTAAGTCATATGTAAGGTTTGCACCTAAGCACTGCAACCCTGATACTTTGTTAATTCTTTTATCCCTAATTCTCATTTGACACCCAAAACAATAGATGTAATCCTCATGCACCTATGAGATCAAGAACTTTGCCACTTTTACTAACTTTCTAAAGCAAGGAAGGTTGTAGAGTTAAAAATGGCTAACATTATCCAAAATGTTAAAAATCTTCAAGTCATATACTAGCTCACTCCTAGTATTCTAATGCTCTACCCTATAGTCACACTGTAGCTCTAATTCATTCCGAGGTTGAAAATGGTTGTAGTGAAATATAGTGTAGGTTGACACATTAGACATCTAGTTTTTAGCACATAGTACTACCTCTAAGTACTCCATATCTTAAATCATTAAAGGTGGTAGGTGCATAACAACTTTATTATTTGATTGGCATGCTATCTTTATCTCTATGTCTCTTGTATGTACTCTTAGTTCTTTAGGTGATTTTTCTCTGATCAATATCATCTCCCCACCAACACTCAACTCTTCTTCCTTTAGAATCATAGGTAATGGTTAAGTTTATTGAGCCTTTTTCTTTGGCTAAATCACCCTTCATGGAACCTAAATGTTGAGGCATGACCATCTAATGTTCCTAAAAGAACACATGTTTACTTGTGTAACTACTTTGACTCTCCTACTTTAACACCCATTAATGTCAGACATTGACCTCTACAACCTATAACTCTATAAATCTTACTCATAATTATCTAGGCCCTATCTATTCTTCTTAGTTAATACACACTTCAAGATCTAAAAATAATCAAAATTCATTATTCTGCACTCGTCTATATGTTTTGAAAATCATTCTATAATAGCTCAAGTTCACTCCTTAGACTCTATAAGTTCATAATCATAACAATAGTAAAAAGTGAATTAACCCTTGTTTATCTTTTTATAGGCTTGAGTGGGTAATTTGTATTTATTACCCTGACTCCTTGACCATCACTTCACACAATAAACGTGACCAATGGTATTACCATGATGTAGTGTTGGCACACTTTCCATTACCACTATTCTCCTTGTATTAATTACATGTCCCTTCCCATTATTTTATTGAAGTGCATGATAACTATAAATAATTTTGAATGTTTTCCATTCCAAAGGTGAGAATCATTCTTTACCTTAACTAAGTTTTGGTTATACATGATGTCCTGTGTATCCTTTTATCCTTATACACTTTTACTTGCATGCCTTTAATTCCACATGTATTCCTATAGACCATATCTTGACACTTCATAAATGTAACATGCCTACCCCACATTGATAGTGCTTTGTGGTCCTCCACGAGAACATAAACAAGTATAAAAATGCAAATGTTGATTATAAAACCACTAAAGGGGTACAAAACTAGTGCAACACTTTATTGAAAACAAAATAATCCTAAATTAAGATAATGGCATATGTATTATTGGTATAAAATGGAAAAAAATATTCAAAAATGTATGGTCATAATCAACTACCATTTTAATGACCAAAAATAAATTGGCCATCTAAATTATTGAATATGTACGTGTTGGTGGGATCGATTCTATGAATAATGAAAAGACCATCCCAATGAACATGAATCTTTCCAAAATAGTACATAAACTTGGATTCATATATTAAGACTTGTATGTTAGGAGCAAAAGTCTTGTGCTTGAGATGGCAATCATGCCATGCCTTTTATTTGTATTTATCCACACCCTAACTCCAGTGTATGAGAAATCAAGTTTCATCCAACTATAATAAAACATCAAGGTGTGATTTTAAATATGCTTCATCATTTAGTCATCTAATACACACAATGAGAAGAGAAATAACAAAAAAATCTATGGGAAGAACTGATTCAATACTAAACATAAGGTTAAATGGTGTGCTATTATTTAAGTTCTTATAAGTGTTCTAATAAACCCATAATATTATATACACATGATCATCCAACTTAGTGTGTCTAATATTACATATCTTGGTTAATGTAGTGCCCAAGATCCTGTTGAACACCTTAGCTATACCATTGGCTTGGGGATGATACAATGTTGTCTTATGGTGAGATATCATGAACTCTGCTAACATGACACATATAGTCTCATTGAGGAAGTGAGTACCTCAGTCATTGGAAAAACTCAATAGACAACCCAACCTAGTGATGATATTCTCTTAGATGAATTAGGTAGTAGTAGCTATATAATCCTATGTCAGCGTAGCTTTAGCCTAGAAAGTGAGATAGTTAGTAGTAATGATAACATAGTAGGAGCCAATATGCCTTCCTATTGGGTTGATGGGACCAACAAAGTTAAATGTCAATTTTTTAAAAGGTCATTGAGATAAAATAGGATTAAGGGGCATTACATCCCTCCTATTTGGCTTTCCCACATGTTGGAAAATTTCACACTAGTGCATGTAAATATTAGAATCCTTAAATAAGGTAGGCCACCATAAGCCAAATAAAAGAACCTTTCACATGATAGCTTCACTAGCATAATGTCCTCCAATAACACCTTCATGGACCTCATGAATAACCAGAACACTCTCATGTTTCATAACACAATGTTAGAGCACTTCATCTCAGCTAAGCTTATGAATATCACCCTTAATAAATTGGAATGGAGAAGCATAAAAAATGAGATGCTTCTTTACTGGAGTGGTGAACTGAGTTGGTACAGATCTAATATTCAAAAGGTGGTAATTTCCTCTAATTACTAAAGAACATGTGAGACATGGAAAAACTACATGTCAAGTAGCTCATCTTCTCTAGCACACACTGACTCACTAGATTCAACTCATGAAAGATGATCGAGACCACAATTGGCCTTACTAGGCTTGACCATAACTAAGAACTAGAATTATTAAAACAACACAATCTATTAACAAATGTGACTATGTAAAACTAGTTTTTTGACCAAATACTTTAATGCCTCATGGTTAGTGAAGAAAATAAGAGGGGTTACCAGCATATACTTTCAAAATTTTTGAAGGGCATAGACCATAGATAATGCCTCGTGTTCTACAACTGTATAGTTCTATTCAGTTGGAGTAAACTTTGGAATTGCAAAGTATATAGGGTGGTCCAAGTTACCCTCATTAAACTAAGTAAATATAACACTGACCACCATGCCAAAAGCATCAACCACCATGCCAAAAACATCAACATGAATGTGGAAAGGCTTAGTCTAGTCTAGAAACTAGAGAGTAGGTGTATTGATAAGCTTATCCTTTATGGCAATAAAGGCTTCTTGGTGAGCACTAGTCCAAATAAAGTGACCATTATGTTTCAATAAATCCTCTAGAGGCACTGCAATCCTCACATATCCATGAATATTTTTTTATAATATCTAGTGTGCCCTAGGAAGGCATGAACCTCTCACTAGGTGTTCAATGTTGGAAGATAAAGGATGACATAGATCTTGATTGGGTCCACTAAAAGTCCATCACGGTAAATAACATGACTAAGGAGAAAGCTAAATGGAGTAACAATGACACTTTTAATCAAGTTGAGAGAAATATGAATATTCTTATAGTGCTTAAGCATGAGCCAAAGATGGAAACAATGGTCTTTCACTAAGATGCAAACTATCTAGTCATCCAAATAGACCTGAAGGAGCTTATGGATAAATTCCTTGAAAAATTCAACTATGATCTAGGAGAAGACATTAGGGGCATTCTTGAATCTAAATAACATGACATTATAAGCAAAATATCCCCATTCAGTGGAAAATTTAGTCTTGGGCTTATCTTCTTCTACAATCTCAACTTGATGGTACCCAAAGAAGCCATCCGTAAACATATAAGTTTCACATCCAATAATGCCTTCAAGGATATTTTCAATGAATGGTGTTGGGAAAGTGTAGGTAACATAAACAACAGTAAGTAATATATAATCTACATAAATCTATATGTGCCCATGATTTTTAATATTTATTACCATATGACTCACCCACTTAGACTCATTGATAAGAGTAATGACTCTTGCATGCAACATAATATTGATATCTTCTTTAAAATGAGCACACAAATTGGGATTCATTCAATAAGGCCTTTTTCTAACTAGTCAAGTGCATTCTACCAACTTGATGTGCATTTTACCCAAAGAAGAATGGGCATCCTTTATCTCAATATAGTTCTATGGGAAATATCCTAATACTCTTTCAAAAACTCAAATACCTTTGTGATTTTAATATTAGACTAGTAATTACCTATGATAGCCATTTTGGATGCTTCTTCCATGCCCATATCATGATGAATGGTCTAAAACAACTCTAAATATGACTGTTGTGCATCCAAAATAGTGTCACAAACATTTTGAGCACCATACTCTGTGTATAACTAAATGATCAGTTGACAGGTCAGGTAGATCAAATCCATCACCTTCATCAACCTAAATTACAAATTTTTTCTTACACTTTTAGATTTCCTCTCTTAGTGCATGATTTAATACAATTACAGGTAGGGGAGAGGATGCCTACTTAATAGGCTCATTAAAAATAGTTAGTTTCTCCTTTAGAATGCTGTATATGCTTTGAATCCTATCTTTAACAGTGCCTGGGTCTCCTACAATAACTTGTCACATATCTTGTAATGTAAGGCACAAATCCATCCAAGGGGATGAATATGATAATATGACACAATAATATTACTCTTAATCATATGCCAAGAAATCATATATAGATGTCATTTTGTGTGGATATACCACACTCTATCCCAAGTGTGTAGAGTGTCATAAAATGTGTGAACCCAAAGGTTTTATGACAAGAAAGTTTCATCTATCATCCACATTGCCTTGTAATCCTCAAGATAAGGTTCTAAAGCTCAAATATAACTATAACTGATAGCACCATGTATACAGTTATCATGGAAAAATCTATTGTTACATCCTGATTCCTCACTAGGTAAACTTACTTGATTATCTATGGAAATTTAAAGTTGACAATTTGATTTGGTATTTTTCAACTAAGCTTTGAGATATATGCTATTTTGGGAAAGTTATATATTGCTTAGGTTACATGATTACATTACTATGCATTATCTATTAGGTAACTAAATAACACCCATTAGAGGCTAGGTTTGTTTAAGTTTGACCCATACCTAGACTAACATTGAAATGGTCTAAGGCTATGGGATGCCTATAACTAGACTAGAGATATAGGATTTCTTATGAGGCTAGCTCCTTAGATTTTATAATTTAGACCTTTGCTTCTAAAACCTAGTTGGGGTAAAAAGAGTTAATAAGTTTGCATAAAGTAAAACCTATTCTAATATGTGGTGAAAATCTAGGAATTGATTAGACCCACTCTTAAACTTGGACTCCTTAACACACTAATGAACTATGAAAGAAGATAATGCAATTCTTGATATATTTTCTATGCAATAGTATTTCATATATAGGTTTGTTTGATACACTTAGACTAGGAAGCAATGAAAATAAAGTCTGGTTGAAGACACTTAAATTTGGCTGTCCACTATATCTTTGAGATATCAATGTTGAGATGCACTATATGACTTGCAAAGAAATTTTATATCACTTAGGTTGAGTTTGGACATAAAAAATAAAGATAACAATCACATTTTCATATTAGATAAACATAAAACACTAAATATAGATTAACAAATGACTTCATAAATATTCTATTCACTACTCCAAGAGGTGTCAAATACAATTCTAGTAGAGTCTAGTCATACTAGCCCGAGGGATGCAAAATAAAAACTCTAAGGTTATATTTATAGTATAAGGGAAGCAAGAGAGAGGGAGTTTTTGTGCTCAAAAAAGGGGATCAAATGAGCTCAATTCTATTTGAAAACTTATTACAACTACCTCTGTGAATCAAGCTCACTCAAACCCTTCCTGATTGATCCAAGCCACTTTAGTCCATTGCATCATTATAATATCTTATCTGTGATGTGCCATGGTAGATAAAATGGTAGGATCAAGTCATTTTCATTTTATCTTGATGTAAAACCACTCATGATTGGTTTGTTAATGCATGCCAAAGTAGGGAGAAGGGTCATTTTCATGCAACTAGATTTGGCAATGGCCATTGAAGTCTACATGTTTACCTCTATAGGTTATTAATGGTGTTATCTAATCTTCAAATATTTTCTCTTAGCTCAAAATAGATTGTGTTCGAGCTTAGATTCACTCATTCTTGCTTACCTTAGTCAAAAACTAAACCTTCAACCTCTATCTAAGTTGTTTGAGCTCTCCTTAGTTTGATTGGACGTCGAGAACTAACTCAGATCCTCAACCTCTTGACTCATCCCACTCCATCAATCTGCCTGAGGTGAATGAATGTGATATATATATCCTTTGCTAAGACTCACATGTTTGTGCCATTTATCGATCATGCCTTTACACTTGAGGTTCATTGACTCTTTAACTTGCTTGCATGCCATTAATATTAAACCCATAATTGAATGCATGTTATTGATATGATCTGGGCCCATTATCGTATCTTTACCTAATCACAATTAGATTTTATTTGAACACCTAATATTTGGACACTTGTCAAGCCCATGTTTATTTGGGGAATGCAAACTTGACATCTGCACAACCATTACTAAGAAAGTTGAACTTTAATGATCATTTGCTGGGGTTTGAAATTGACACTTGGAAGGCCATCCTAGACTTTTTGAATGAAAATGGCTATTTCATGATCTTGGAATTGACATTTGTGCACCTATCTAGATAACAAATTCTGTAAGCTATTTCCTTTAGACCTTTTATAGGATAATTCTGTGGGCTTTGTGTCTCGACCACTTTCTTTAAAGAAATTTGTTTGCCTTATCTTTATCCTAAAAAAATATTGTGAATAAAATGTTTAAAATAATTCAAGTCTTTGGGATCTCTCTCTTACACAAAATGTCTGAAAGAAATCATCCTTAATATTTTACCTCAAAACAAAAGCTCTGAAAGAATTCTACCTTCGAGAAAATTATCCTAAACAATTTTTATGAAGGAATTGTGTCCTTAGAATGGCCCTTCAGAACTTCTACATTGGACCCTTTTCCAAAAGAAAAATACCCTTCAGAAATCTTGAACTAGACCATTTTCTTGAGAAAACACCCTTCAATAAAATTTCACTGGACACTTTGGTGAAGAAAAATACCCTTAAAAAAAGTGTTTAGGACACTTTACTTGAAAAAGTGCCCTTTTAAGAAAATGTATAGGATACTTTTCCAAGAAAAATATCCTTTGGGAAAAGTTTTTGGGACACTTTGCTTGAAAAAGTGCCATTCAATATTTCTGTATTGGACCATTTTCTTGAGAAAAGGCCCTTTGGGGAAATTATCTTGGCCCCTTTACTTGTAAAAGAGATTCTTTAGGCTTTTTGCAAAGGTTCACTTTTTTAAAGAAATGATCCTTCAAAAAAAGTGTTTGGGACACTTTGCTCCAAAATATACCCTTTGGAACTTCTGAAAAGGACCCTCTTTGAAGAAATGACCCTCTAGGGAAATGCTTTTGGATAAAATATCCAAAATAATTCTAGCCACTTAGCCAAAAAACCTGAAACGAAACTCCTAAAAGAATTCCCACACTTAGACAAATAAAGTGGGGACAAAACTCTTGAAAGAATTAAGCCTTATACCTTTGATGCAGGATTGGTGTGAAACAATTCCTTAGAAGGAATTATAAATGCTACACTTGGCCAAAATTTGAAAAAGTGTAAACTTAGGCTCTTTTTATACCTTTTACTACAACTATTCAACACCATAAAAACCTACTTGGATCCCTCCACTTATAATGTTGAGCCTACTTCTAAGCCACCTGACCCAATCAACAATTTGGGACCCTACTCATCTATTTAAATTTGGTAGAATCTTGGTATGTGGGTCAAAATGGCCAACATTTCTAGTGACTCAGTTGGCTTGACCATCTTATAGGTCATAGAACCTAGACCTTGATCAAGCTTGCTTAGATGAAATACTACTTTACAAATAGACTTTGATTGACTTCTAAAAACACTTTTTGGAGTAATAGGGAGGGAAAATAATAAAAAAGAAATAAAATACAAAGAAACAATCTAAACTACAAATATAACAACTAAAACCAACAATGTACAAAAGCACTTAGATGAAAAATAGACCTATCTACTAATGTACAAGGGGCAAGATATGAGACTAGTAGCAGAACTTGAGATACCTCTCTTTGATAGGGATGGGAAGGATCTCTCCATTCAATCTAACAATCTCAAAGGCATTGCTCTCTTTGCATCCTATGATGACATAGGGTCCACTCCTAAGGCTGTCAAACTTGGAGTGTTTTCTTAGTTTTGCATGGTCCTCGTCCCATTTGAGGACTATGTGACCTTGCTATAATGTCTTTGATGAAGATCTTTTGTCAAAAGTCATCTTGACTTACTACTATTTATACCATATGGTATTCATGACATCATCCCTTATTTCCTCTAATTTTCTCAGTTCTTTTATTTTGACCTCTATTGCATCACTTTCTAGAAGCTCTAGTTGGCATGCAAGCTCTAGAGCTAGAAGCTCCAATAAAATTAGAATCCTTGCTTCTCTTCCATAAACTAAGAGATATGGTGAGTTACCAATGACCTTATTTGGAGTGATCCTTTTAGCCCATAAGATAGTCTTCAACTTTGTGTGCCAAGATCTCTGATTATCTTCCATTATTCTCTTAATGATCTGAATCAGGTTCTTATTAGTGGAATCAGCTAGTCCATTACCCTATGGATAATAATTAGATGAATATTTTAGATATTTACCCTAATCAATAGCCTAATTTCATAAATTTTTGTTTCTAAATTCTAAAGCATTATCTGATATTATGGTGGGAGGTGATCCAAAATGGGTGACTAGGCTCTCATAAAACTCAAGTACAAAGTTTTCATTTACTTCCTTTAAGGGGAATACTTACACCCACCTGGTAAAGTAGTCTATAACCATCAAGATCCACTTATGGCCATTAATAAATTGAGGATTAATCATTCTAATGAAGTCTAAACCCCGTTACATAATAGGTTGTTCAACTTGAATAGGCTTTAGTGGCAGAACAACTATTTTCTATTTCCCTGTAAACATTTACACATTTTTGAACACTTCCCACCCATGCATGTGCATCTCTAAATAAATTAGGCAAAAATTAATCATCTCTAATTATTTTGGAAATTATGGTCCTAGATGTAAAATGGCCTCCTTGAAGACTATCATGAAATTTCTTGAGAAGCTTATCAAACTGGTTAGTTTCAACACATCTTAAGATCATACCTCTAATGTACATTTAAAAAAGAGATCCATCAATCAGAATGTATGGCACTAATTTTAGACTAAAGTGTCTTCTTTTTGATGCATTGACACCCATTAGACACTCTCCTATTTGGATAAATCTAGCAATATCCTATGTCTAACTTTATAGAAGAGTAGCTTCATCTTCTTGTTGAGTGTCTTGGATTACCAAAACCATGTATTTTTATTCTCTCACATCTTCTACAAAATGTTCACATAATCCTTTGACTCAAACAAGCTTTGTGATCCTATATTCAATGTCATATTTCATACACTTGATGACCCATCTAGCTCTCTTTTTGTTTAAGTCTCTATTGAGGATGAAATCCTTCACACTTGGATGAGCCACCATTAGAATAATCTTTCTATTTGCAACTAGATTCCTAAATTTCTTCAAACTTATTACAACAATAAGTACATTATTTTCAACAAAGGTATATCTTTCTTCATAAAATTCAAAAGTTTGGATAAAGAAAGCAATGGGTTGTTCTAGACCTTTATCATTCTATTGCATAAACATAACTAAAATTACATCTGATGTAGAGAAGGCATAAAAATAGAATTCCCTATTGAAATATGGATTTAAAAGTGTGGGGGCATGAGATGTGGCCTCCTTGATGGATTCAAAGCTCCTCTTACCTTTTCTTGTCCATGTGAACTCTTTGCCTTTTCTCAGCATATGAGTGAGAGGTTTGACCAAATCTACAAAGCCTAGAATAAACCTCTTGATGAAATTGATCTTACCCAAGAAGCTTTGCAACCCTTTTTTATGCATGGGTAGTAATAGAACAAGGATTGATTTTATATTCTCTTGATCAATGGAATAACTAGCTTCAGACACCACATGTCCAAGAAGTCTTCCCTCATGCACTAAAAAATGCATTTCTTTGGATTCAAAGAAACTCCAAATTGTTTGCATCCATCAAAAATAGATCTCAAATGTGTCAGATGTTCATCAATATTTTTTGAAAAAATTATTAGATCATCAAGGTAAACTAAAACCATATTATTCAAAAGGCCATGAAAAACAACATCCATTGCTCTTTGGAAGGTGGCTCCAACATTGAAGAGTCTAAAGGGAATTTTATAATATGCATAGGTACCCCCCCATTTTTTTAGTAAAGGTGGTCTTATGCCTATCTTCTTATTTGACCATGATCTAATTATATCTAGAATAAAGATCAAGAAATGAGAACCTTTGAGAGCCTATCACCTTTGTAGAATTTGGTCCATGGAGGGTAGTGGGTAATGATCCTTTTGGGACACCTTATTGAGGTCCTTGAAGTCAACACATAAGCAAATCTCTCTATTCTTTTTACTTACTAGCACAAGGTTTTCCACCCAAGAGGAATTATTAATTAGAAATATTATCCTTGATTAAATTAATTTATAGAGTTCTCTTCTCATGAGATCCTCCACTATTGGGTTGACATGCCTTTATTTTTACCTAACTATTTTGTCCTCCAGTTCAAGATCAATAGTATGCTGTGCCAATCTAGGATCAAACCCTTTAAAATATTTGTACTATAAAGAAAATATATTAGAAAATTCTTGGCACAAAGCAAAAAATGTAGTTATTTCCTTTATTATACTAATCTTTTCAAGCTTCAACAATTTACCCTTAAAGATCTCTATCTTGTCATAGTGTTCTTGTTTAGCTGAGATGCATGCTTTCCTTTTCTTAATTGGTCATATTCATTGAAGATGCTTTCTAGTGTCACAAGCCCTTTGGGTAACTTATTAGATTTTAGCTATACTATTTGATCATCTTATTGATTTTGGAACTTGTCTTGGTTTTTATGGCAGAATTCTACCTCTTACATTAGAAAACATATGATTTGATCATCACTGTCAAAGACTTTCCAACTAACCTCAGTGTCAAGTACAATTGGTATACATATAACCTTGACATTATCTTGGATTTGGTTTCCTTGGACTCCTTTTTCTATCTCATATTGGGCACTAATGGCAACATACCTATATGTATGCGGGTTTGCTTCTCTTGGTATGGATTGGATATCAAATGCCAAAAAATATTCCATGAGGTCCCATACCTAGTGCTTATAGGCTTTTAGATGGTGATTCTTGACTTTAATTAGGCCTCTTACTTGTTGCAATATGAGCTCACTATCACCCTTAACTTTGAGGCGCTGGATACATCTCTTTTTTGCTTCTTGCAAACCATGCAAAAGGGCTTCATTTTTAGCTATATTTAATGTACAACTAAATTGGAGTCTTATAACAAAATGCTAATTTTGACTTGAGGGTGAAATAATCATGGCTCCCACTCCACTTCCATTATTTGACCTTGAGCCATTAAAGAATAAAGTCCATATACTATCCTCTTCTTGGGCAGTGTTAGTCGAGCAAGGTATAACAACACCTTCTTCATGCATATAACACACTCATAAGTCTATCTCTTCAATGTTGTTATATGTATCAAATCCATGACTCTCATCTACCCACCCATATAAGTATAGATCTAATATGCCTTCAAGATAATCATGAGGTTTTTATTTAATAATCTCTTCAACCTATTCAAATATGGCATGATTGGGATTTTCAAGATTAGGAATTTAGGGTTTTAGGTGGAACCTGGTGCTAGGCTCAAACTTTATGGTGAATTTGGTTATAAAAACCATGTATAACTAATCAAATGAAAAATATCCCCTAATATTAGTAGTAATGTCCCTAGATGGGCAGAGGGCAAAATATGGAGGTAGGTCTACCACCATTACATCCTGATTGGTGACATAATTTGGATAGGCAGCTAATGTAATATGTAGATCTTTCAAGATGCCTACTTTCTTTGTGGGGGATCCATCCAATTAGAGAACCCCTTTTTTTTTAGGCACATATTTGAGCCCAAGCTTATCAGCTATGGCTTTAGACATCATTGAAGTTGAAACACCTGAGTCTATCATATAATTATGTACTAAACAATCCCTTATGATGACTGATAGATAAAATGGGGGAGGCTTAACAACCTTAGAAGGGTGAACAACATTTTGAGATTAATTTTTTTTTTGGAAATTTATTGGGAACTTGTCTAAGGGCTTGGTTAGGTTGACTATTATTGATGAAAACAATGTTCATTTTATCAACTACCTTTTCCACATGAGAAAGTTTAGAGAGCTCTTACTGGAGAATCTCCTTTTGCCCCAAGATAGATGGAGCATCATACATAGACCATATTAAAGGTAAGATTAGTACATTTAGATTGCACCTTAGAAGTGGAAGCATCACTTGACATTTGAGTAACATAAGGAATGAAGGGGGATCTCTGCTATTGTCCATGAGGTTAGGGCCCTTTTTGATTTAAAAGAGCTTTAACATCTACATCTGAAGAAGTAGGTTACTTATTAGTTTATGGAGTCGATGAAGAAAACTTAGATCACCCAATGTTGTCCTCCAACATCCTCTTCTTATCCATTTTTTGAGTTGTAATTGGTTCATTTGTCCTTTGTGAAGCCTATCCCATATTATCTGTTACATGCTCAAACACACATTTCCCTTCTTGAAAATTCACACATGTGGTATCAGCTGGTGCTCTACCCATGCTCCCTTATTTTTGGCTTTGAGGTTATGATAATGACATGGAAGGCATGTCATCTTGACTCATTTTGGGGGGGGTTGTGATGAAGGAGGCATCATATCATGACCTTAAAATGAAGGAGCATGCTGCCAACCAAGGTCTTGATATGTATCTCTAGTAGTGGCCATCACCATCTCATTGGATTGCCCCTCTAATTACTATTGACCTTCATGAGCATAGTTGTTCTGAGTTGGCACAATAGCTCTAGAATTACTTGGAGCATTAGGATTATATTACCTTGACTGAGGCTTCTACCCTTTTCCTTGTTAATTAGGTTGATAGGGTGGCCTATTATAATAAAAGCTCTAATTATTATTTTGGTATGGATTTTATGGTAGAGCTTATTGTCTCTTGCAACTAAATTATTGTTTTAGGCTTTGATAAGACTCTCTATTTTCCCCAGTTTGTCAATTTTCTCACCTTCTATTCAATAATTTTTTTTGAATTTGGGACTGGAGCAATAGTTTGGGTAGGAGGATGTATCTTTGGGAAGAGAGGCATTGGTGGCCTTGGGACCAACTTGCTTGCTTTTATAAGGTAATTTTCAGCCCTAATTGCTATTTCAAAAGCTCCGAGTAGGGTGTTCCCTCCCATGGATTGAATCATCACAACCACATCTAAATTGAGAGCCTTCAAATAGTACATAAACACATAGTTGGGCATATGTTTGATCACTATAAGAATCCTATCCCAGGTCTTCTAAAATATTAGTTAAAATCCACCATGAATTCATGATTGAATCTCTTGATCATTATAAGCTACTCCACAAGTGAAAAATGATCACTCTTATCCTCAAAATGCTTGCATAGGACCTCTCCAAACTCATCCCAACTATTAATTGACACAGGGGCCAATCCTTTGTACCATTGAAGTGCTTTCCCTTTGAAATAAATTATTAAAAACCACATTTATACATTTTTTTGAGTCACATGGTGCACTGAACAAAGGTTAGAAATGTCTACAATAAGGTCTATAGGAGTAACTAGATTTTCTCTTATATAATAGGTAAGAGCCTTCAAATCCAAGACTAAAATATCATCCTATAGAGTAAGATTTAGAGGACTACCAGCATAGAATGGCACAAAGGCTTGCCTTCTAGGAACAACCATTTGAGGTATGGGGTTTATAATAGTGTTTGGCTAAACAATACTGGCTTAAACAAGAGGATTTTAGGTAACAATATGGGAACAAGAGGGTAGGTGTAGGATTTGATTAAGAGGCTTTCTTTTTCTTTTTTAATAGAAAGGTAGATTAGAGAAATCTATCTCCTTCCCTTTTGTAGAGGATCTTATGATAACTCTAAGGGGCATGAAAATATGCAAATATAGAAATGAAACTCTGAAATTCACTACTATACTTAGATATGCAAAACTACATAAATAGGTGATCCCACCAGGCATGCTAGAACTATTAGGTAACTAGATAGTAACTAATAGAGGTCATATTTGTTCAAGTCTGACCCATAGCTAGACTAACATGGAAATGGTCTAAGGCTGGGGGTGCCTATAACTAGATTAGGCCTTTAGGATTTTTAATGAGGCTAGCTCTTTAGATTTTATAATTTAAACCTTTGTTTCTAAAACCTATAAGAATGGTTGAGGTAAAAAGAGTTAAGAAGTTTTCATAAAGTAAAACCTATTCTAATTATGGTAATTCACTAGGAATTTATTAGACCCACTCTTAAACTTGGACTCCTTAACACATTAATGAAATATGAAAGAAGCTAATGCAATGCTTGCTATAGTTTTTATGAAATAGTATTTTGTATAGAGGTCTACTTGATACACTCAGACTAGAGAGTAATGAAAATAAGGTCTGGTTAAAGATACTTAAATTCAACTTTCCACTATATCTTTGAGATATCAATGCTAAGACACACTATATGACCTATAAAGAAAGTTCATAGCACTTAGGTTGAGTTTAGACATAAAAAAATAAGATAATCACATTTTCATATTAAACAAACATAAAACACTAAATACAAATTAGCAAATGACTACATAAATATTTTATTCACTTGTCCAAGAGGTGTCAAATATAATTCTGGCATAGGCTAGTCATACCAGCTTGAGGGATACAAAATAATAGATCAAAGGATATATTTATAGTATAAGGGAAGCAAGAGAGAGGGAGTTTTGGAACTCAAAATAGGGGATCAAATGAGCTCAAATCTATTTGAAAAGCTATTACAATTGCCTCTACAAATCAAGCTCACTCAAACCCTTTTTGATTGATCTAAGCCACTCAAGTCCATTGCTTCATTACAATATCTTCTCTGTGATGTTTCATAGTGGTTGCAACAATGGGATCAAGTCATTTCAATTTTTTATTGATGTGAAACTACTCATAACTAGTTTGTTGATACATGATAAAGTGGGGAAAAGGGTCATTTTTATGTAACTAGCTTTGGTGACAACTATTGAAATCTATGTTTCTACCTCTATAAGTTCTTAATGACATCATATGATCCTAAAATATCTGATCCTAACTTAATCTAGATCATGTTCAAGCTCAAATTCACTCATACTTTCTCACCTTGGTAAAAAACTAACCCTTCGACCTTCATCTAAGTCATTTGGGCTCTCTTTAATTTAATTATATGTCAAGAACTAACTCAGATCCTTGACCTCTTGACTCATCTCACTCTATTGATCTACCTAATATGAATGAACATGATCCATAGATCCTTTGCTAGGACTCACATGCTTGTACCATTTATTGATCATGCCTCTACTCTCAGGGTTCACTAACTCTTTAACTTTTTTGCATGCTGTTGATCTTGAATCTATGATTGAGCATATGCCATTGATCGGATCTAGGCCCATTATCTTGTCTTTACCCACTTACCATTAGATTTACTCTAGAAACTTGAGATTTGGACACTTGTCAAGCTTGCATTCATTCGAGGACCCCTTCGATAATTTTTGAATGTAAATGGCTATTTCATGAGGCCCAAACTTGATTTATATGTAAAAATCCTTGGATTTTCAAATCTAAATGCATATTTATAGGGGCCCAAACTTGATGTTGATGTGACTGTCACTGAGAAATTTTAACTTCAATGCTCATTTATCAGGGCTTGAAATTGACACTTGTGGGGTTGTCCTAGAATTTTTGAATGCAAATGACTACTTTATGATCCTTAAATTAAAATTTTTGCACCTACTTGGATCAAAAATTCTATAGGCACTATTTATTTCAGACCTTTTGTTGGATAGTTTTGTAAGCTTTGTGTCTTAGCCACTTTCTCTGAAGAAATTTATTTGCCTTATCTTTGTCTTGAATAATTCTTCTAGATAAAATGTCTAAATGAATTTAAGTCTTTGGGATCTCTCTCAGATAAAATATCTAAAAGAAATCATCCTTAGCCTTTTACCTCTGAATAAAATCTCTAAAAGAATTCTGCCTTCGGGAAAATTATCCTAGACAATTTTCCTAAAGGAATTGTTTCCTTAGAATGACCCTTCAAAACTACATTGGACCCTTTCTTGAAAGAAAAATACCCTTTAAAAAACATGAATTAGAATATTTTATTGAGAAATGCCCTTCAAAAAAATTTCATTGGCCACTTTTTCAAAGAAAAGTACCCTTTAGAAAAAGTGTTTGGGATACTTTGCTTGAAAAAGTGTCCTTTCAGGAAAATGTATAACACACTTTGCTGAGAAAATATCCTTCATAAAAAGTGTTTGGGATATGTTTTATCCAAATATTTCACCCTAGAAGAGGTTGTTCAAGCCTCTTTAAGATTTGAACAACATGGGAATACTTCCAGGCATGTGGGGCACCTATAGTGGAAGTAGACCTCTAGATTTTATGGGTTATCTCCTTAGATATAACTTGATGTGCTTATGCTATGAAAACTACCTATTATGGGTGAAAAGGGAAAGAAAATACAAAAATAATACCTAAACTAGGATGTGATACACCAAGAGTTTCTTCCATTCATACACTTTGGATTTTCATAATGAACTAAGACAACCAAACTTGCCTCAACACCATTAATGGTACTCCCTAGCATTAGTGTTTCTCATGAAGGCAAATAAAAACTCAACAAATGAAGGTAAGTGAAGGGAAGGTCAGATATGACACTACAAAACTCATACACACTTCAAGATTCTATTACATCATCATAAACTTCATGAAACTTGTTAGGAAAGAAGTCATTTGTAACAACACATTTCAAGGATTGCATGAAAACAAGATGAACTCAATCTATACTTGACTTTCAAGATGGATCACTTCAAAACGTAGTGAAAATGGACTTAGAATATAAAAAACTTACTTATAATTATATTAAGTACAAATCAAGGTCAAATTATGGTAGGGATTCACCATGCCAAGAGTTTGGAATCCTTTTTGCAAAGCCAAAATGACTTGCATTTATAGAACTTGGAAGAAGAGAGAGAAGAGAGAAGTTGAAGAGGAATAAAGACAAGTGTCCAAAGGTGAGGATCAGTTAAAAATAATATAAATGAGGTGGAAAAGGAGTTATGAAACTGATTTGAACATGTATCCATCCTAAACTAATCTCCTTCATCACATGTGGTGTTGAAACTCCTCAATCATTCTCCTTTGGAAAACTGCCTTCATCATGGGCTTGAAACTCCTTCTTGACAAGTGGCAAGAGGAAAAAATTTGATCATGAGATATCTTGTACATTTATATCTAAATGTTAAGGACACTTGGAAATCATTTTATATCATCTCAAACTGGAACATTATCTACAATCATCAATCCCACTCTTAGGTGTCGCAAGACCTCTTTGTCTTACTAGGCCTAATTTGGCCAAAATGGCTAAAATTTGGATTTAGCTCAAGTTGTGAAATATTTATTCATGGAAGGTCTATTTAAATCATATTTTACTAGGAAAAATCCATTTGGAACCATTAATCTCTCACCAAGACCCCATTTTGCTTATAGAGACTTCATTAGGCCTTGTCCTCTTGTAGCCCTATTTTTACACAAGTCCACTTATGTAGGATAGTGTATAGACTTACAAGACTAAGTGATACCATTTTTGACTACCATTTTCCCTAATTTTTTTTGGTGCCAATTTTTATGGTGCTACACTCAAGGCAAGTATGTTTTTAGATTAATTAGTCCTCCTAATTAGGTCTAATTAGGCCTTTTTAGCCTAGAGGACAAAAAATGCTCATTTTATGCTCCCAAACATGTAAAATTATAAATTAACCTATGATTCACTTTTTTCATCTCCTCAAAATTCCTCATGTTGAATTTAAGCTCTTGATCATCTGTATAGAGATTGTCTGTATAGACCCCTATTTTAGCATTAAATGCTCTCTCTTGGCCTATTTCATACAACCTTATACTTGCGGTTATGGACTAATGGCATGGGATGAACCTCAGGGGAGTTATCAAAGTCATATTTATGATTTTTAAGATTTAAACATCTATTTTATTTCTTTTTTGGCCTTTCTCTCTCATTGGGTTCAAATCAGGTTTCTTGGAGGATTTTGGAGTGACTAACCCTCTTAGGATTTGTTCATGCAAGATACGCATTGGATATTCTTAAAAATTACACTAAGGGATACTAAAGGACATAATTTAACTCCATTTAATAGATCAAGGTCCCATGCAAAGTTTGGTGAAGGTTTTGAGCTTTTGACGTTGGCTTTTCGAACCATTTGGGGCATTCCGTGAGGGTTTGAGAGTTTTTAAGCCAAGAATTGGATTATTGATGACTTTAATTTAAAACACATGGTTTAAACACATCTAAATATTTACAATTAACATGTTTCCATTACTTTAATATATCTTCAAGAGCTAAGGATGAAACTTGACCCCTGTTTGGCATTAGGGTTGTGTGTTGCCAATGAGCCTGGTTACATTTTGGACTTAAAATGACTCTCCAATGGTTTATTTTTAATTATAATGGATTAAAAAATTCTAAATTTATCCCATGATCATGATGAAATCACTTAGGAATCACAACTAAGGTCAAAAATTAAAATGACCATCCTTACCAAGCCTTTTGCTTATCATTCCTTACCATGATGACTGCAAACCTCCTTGTGTAGGCTATCCTATTTGTCCTAAGACCTTATATCAAAGTTTTTTGTTTCTATACGGGTTTTTTACAACTTATATATCCATAATACAATGTCTAATTTCCTATGGCTCATTAATTTCATCAATTTTCTCAAAATTATCATCTCCATGAAAAGAAAAACTACCCCTACTATGAGATAGAATAGAGAGGGTTTGCCTTGCTATTTTTGGAAAATAAAATATTGGAGAATATTATACAGGAATTTATGGTACTTCTTAAAAAATTTGGGCACCTAAATCCTCCATTTGACCTTGAAACTTTGTGCATCTCTTAGGCAAACTTTATGAACCAAGCAGTCTTTGAAGGTGGGCAGGGTATGACTGTGTTTGTGGGTGGTTTTGAGTTTAGTTTGGGATTTATTGATGATTATTTAAATTTATAAGAAGTTATTTGAATCATAAAACACTCTGTATCATCTTTAAGGATCCAAAAAAGGTTTAAATTCCAACCTTCCAACTCATTGCTTACTAACCTTGCTGTAAGTGACCCTTCCCAGGCTTGTATATGGACATGGGAAGGTGCATTGGTGATCAAAACCTCAAAATTCAAATTTTATTTATATTTTTGGCTTAATAATTATATTTTAATCATCTAGGATTGTTTGACATTGATTCCATAGTTATAATCTTCCATAATAATTGCAAATTCACTTTTCCATCAACCTGCCATAGACACCACTGCTCGTTTTCAATATGTTTAGGTGTTCAAACTCCATCTTCCACTTACAATTTTGATCTAAAAATTGGAATAATAATTTTATATTGAAAAGGATACTAGGATAAACAATCAATAACACAATAAACCCATTTTTTCATTCTATATCTTATCCTAAAAAGGCTCAAGGATCTCTATTTTGGTCCTTTTGGGACTGCATGGCCAATACAGTTAATAGGCTTTTGGAAGTGGTTTTCATATCCTATTGAAAATTATCCATTTAAAAAAATCATAACATGATTCTAATCAATAGGAAAAGGTTACAAATATAGTTTCATCATACCTCCATATTTGCCATCATGATGTCAACAAGGCTTATAGATGAAGGTTTGACTGTGATATGTAGGTAAGAGCATGAAAGAGCAAGAAAATACAAGGATGAGACTCTCCAATCACCTATAATGCATTTAATATACCTAAATTAAATGAAATTCATTAATGACACTTAGAAACATCTTTAAAACACCTTCAATGGCACTTGTAGGTGCACATTCCTGAGTATAGAGTAATGGTAGTGAAATTGCATCAAAACAAGCTTAGGAAGAAGCCTCTTGAACTATTGATACCTCAAAAAGTAAGATATTAGTGGAAAAATAATGGATAATCTATAAGAAACACATGAAACAACTTCCCCTATTAGATCAAATCAAAATCTTTTGAAATAATTACAAATAGTGATCCCTTCTTAGATGCACAAGCATAAAAAGCTTCCTGAAGTCAAACTAATTGTTCATAAAGTGTGAGGAACCAAATTTAAACTTATTGATATGAAATTGAAGTGAATTCATATTAATATCCACCTCTAGAATCACTCTTTCTGATTCTACCTATACGACCCATGCCAAGTGATTGAATCTAGCCTTTCTTTGCTTTCCAAGTGAAAATGGAGGAAAACAAGTTGCATATGAAATTTATTGCATTCTAATTACAATAAAAACATGGAAATGACATTTTAGGAGTATAAGAGTCACTCTATCATTTTTTCAATTGATGGTGGATTTGAAAAGTCTGTATAAGTGCCCAAAAAATCTTATTTTTGAGGAAAAACCACCATTTTTTATCATAACAAACTTTTAACTATCACCTAACTAATTTTAATGTGATTTTTTCTTATCCACATTGATATCCACGTTGATGACATATTTTTTAACTCCCACCATCTATACAAGTTAATTAATTAGCTAGAAAAGTGGCCAAATGACCCTTTTATCACATGAAACCTAACAAATGGCCATTTTGTGACTTGAAGACACCTTAAAACAATTTAAAGACCATTTTAGGACATTTTCAATATAATTTATCACTTTTAATAAGTTTGTATAGGTTTTACCAATGTTGACTTTGGTTGACTGATCTAGTACAAGGAGGATTGGTTTCAGTAAGGACTAGGGAAAGGGTAAGTGAGACATGGATAATAGATGAGCCCATATGACATATAAAACTTTCTATAAAATTTTAAAATAGTAGGGTTTGACCAAAATTTTACTTGGGTCAAATTTGGTCAATAAGACACTTTGCTTGATAAAGTGCCCTTTAGGATTTCTGTATTGGACCATTTTCGCAAAAAAAAAGACCCTTCGAGGAAATTATCTTAGCCATTTTGCTTGAAAATGAGATCTTTAGATATTTTTACAAAGGTACACTTTTTAAAAGAAATGATCCTTTATGAAAAGTTTTTGGGATACTTTGCTCTGAAAGATACCCTTCAAAACTTCTGAAAAGGACCCTCTTCAAAGAAATGACCCTTTACAGAAATTGTTTCGGATAAAATGTCTGAAACAATTCCTGACACTTAGCCAAAAAAACCCAAACAAAACTCTTGAAATAATTCTACCACTTAGCCAAATATAGTGGGTACAAAAATCTCAAAATAATTAAGCCTTGTACCTTTGTTTTGGGCTTTATGTGGAACAATTCCTCTGAAGGAATTTTGAATGCTACACTTGGCCAAAGCTGAAAAAGCATAAAATTAGGCTCATTTTGGACCTATTCATACAACTATTTAGCACCATGAAAACCTACTTGGATCCTTCTACTTGCAATGTTGAGCCTACTTCTAAGCCACCTAATCCACTCAATAATTTGGGACCCTGCTCATCTCTTTAAACCAAGCAAAAGCTTGGTAAGTGGGCCAAAATGGACAACATTATCTATAGTGTATATTCTTATAGCATGATCATGTTGATTTGTTATTTTATTTATATTTTATGATGTATGTATATCATAATGTTATGGTCTAACTACCTACTTATTGTGAGCTTTATGTAGGATAACTCATCCCTTAGAGCGTGATGGAGGGAGAACATCATTAGAGAGGGTGATTTAAATAGCGATGTTGGAGGAAGGCAGAGAAAGTAACTGGAACCTTTCACATACCACATTATCTATTACATGTTAGATGCATAATGGAATGGTTAGCATACTGTGTTTTGATATTACTTGCATTAGATAGTTATTTACACATGGTTGATAGTATAGTTTAATGGTTATATGAAATTTATCTTGCATGATTTGTGTGTATCATCATTAATGGTTTTCGAGATGTGATTTGCATAATTAGATTAAATTTGAGTTTATTTAGTAATGAATTAATCATTAATTAATTATGATATTAGGGGTGCTAATTTAATTATAAAATATATTGATCCTTGTAATTGGAAAAAAAAGAAATAAAATATGATAATTAATATTTTAGAGGAAAAAACAAAAAAAAAGAAAATCAAAATTGGAATGAGAAATTAGAAAGGTTTTTTAAAAAAAAAAAGAAAGATATGGATACAAATAAATAAAAACTATAATAAATAAAGATAAAAATCATAAAAAAAAAGAAACTATGCCTTATTCATGGAAGTGAATAAAATATTTAGTAGGGGCACAAATATACAGAGGAGAAGCAAAAAGAAAGGTATGCAGTGAAAGAAGAAGTAAGATAAGGAATCAAGCAGAGCAATTCTAGGTAGGCACCATTACTATTGTGAAAAATTTAATTTTTGTGTGTTATTTTTATGTATTACATGGATTTTGTGATGGAAATAGTAGTCTATGCAATGATAGTAACCATTTACCATAGATTTACACTGGCTGTGATGTGATGAGTTTATACAAAACTTTCTATTTGAGAGGTAGTGCCTAAGTGTATATAGTAAACTAAACAAGATTGTATATATTAAAAACTTAGTGCCATACATATGAGATATAACAACTACAAACCTATAACTAGTTGATACAACAACATATACATAGACAAGGATAGTCGATGCTTTGAAATCAACTGCAT
The DNA here is from genome assembly GCA_037957365.1 of Torreya grandis. NCBI lineage: Eukaryota > Viridiplantae > Streptophyta > Pinopsida > Cupressales > Taxaceae > Torreya > Torreya grandis. The sequence goes on along the minus strand of JARHVA010005004.1, from coordinate 858,688 downwards.
ATTAGAAATATATATACATATCTCACTAAGTGTAATAATAAACAACATCGAATCATACTTTTGTGAATATGTTAGACTATAAAGATATATTTATTAGACTATGTAAAAGACAACGATCTACTAGGGAAATCATTGACATAGTACTTACCTTTAGACTAAGGAAATGGGTTATTTTGATCCATAGCTAAGTTGTGTTAATCATGGCATTAGGGGCATCCTTTGGCTGAAAGTTAATATTCTAATATAAAGTGATAAATAAATATTAATATAATTGATGTATGTATTAAACCAATGCTAGAATGATGCATCTACATATGCTATAATAATAAAAAAATAAGTCGCTACCCTATTATCATCTTATATTAACCTTTAAGTATATTAAAATGAACATATGTAACAATACCTATAACATCTTATATGAACTCAACTAAACATTTATAGATAATGCTTTGCCTTGATCTAGGTATAAGTAGATTTAATGAGTATCTGTTGGATCTATGATTAAGTCATTATACTAGTAATATATTAAACTATCATTTTATTAACCATGTAATAATTATACAAAAGATTATTTATCAACCACACTTCCTTTATCCATAGATAAAATAATCATAATATTTAGCAATAATGATTTATGTTATTAAACCAAAAGATTTTATAGCTCAGATCTGTCAATCCAATCATGATATAACTTTTGGTTTACAATATGAAGCATGTGTAGCTTAACATATTCTCCCATCAATTTATAATGAGTTTTATATACATGTTATAGCTTATCATAGAAAGCATGTGAAACATAATGCGTAGTGTGGATGAATGCCTATAATAGGCTACTTATTAAGGAGTTAATTGGTAGTATGCTTTATGAGAATATAGATACTCTTATTTATTTATATAAAACTTATAAATGTACTTTGGGATGTGTGTGTATATATATATATATATATATATATGAACAGGGTTTATGCAAAAAGGGATCAATGGAATTGATCTTGTTGTAAGATGTAGGGTAATATGCTTAACCATATATAAGAAACTACAAATGTTGGAAAGTTATAACTAAATGGATATTTGGCAGGGAAAACAAATAACCTCAAAATTGAATAAGATGATTTGTTTATTAATATTCCCAAAAATAATAAGACTCATAATTGATAGTCAATCTATTCTATATAATGATTGTTGAAAAACCTCATGAAAACCTTATTTATAAATATAAATGACTGGATGCATTTATATGCATTAATTATTTATCATTGGAGAACATGTGTGTAGTACATACTAAGAGTAGATCAATTTGTATATATACATATGCATATATAATATGTATTTGTATATGGTGGTATATGCCTATAGATCTATTGATTGTAATGAACTAATTCATGGACTGTGAAAGAGTAGGACTCTAGCTATACATCTTCACAATATCCTAAAAACATGCTAAGATGTATAAATGAGGTATCATGCTCAAACAAAACATAATTAGGATTATGAGACTTTATTTATTGAAATTATTATAAATAGTTGTTTGTTTAGAGTAGTTGAACTCAAAAATAATGGACTATGATATTATGGGATGTCATAGGGTGCATTATAATTGGAAACTACCTATATTAATTAAAGATTGTAGTTAAATGTATATTATACTTTGATAGTATAAACTGTAGTTATTATTTCTATTATATATGTTATAGATAATATTATGAGATTCATTCATACATTTGATGGATTAAATGTATGCTTTTAGATTATTCCCATGCTCAACATGTTATATTATTGTTAGTAGGATGTAATTTGTATGAATCTATTGGTTATACTATGTTAACCAAATTTCACATTGTTGATACTAAGTAGTGAGATGAATTTCACTAGCTTACTAGCATCATAATGCCAGATGAAGGTAATCCAATCAAATGGTGTGTATAAATTTGACCGATCCTTTAGATCATTGATTATTGAAAACTTTATCCAAAGTAATGTTAGTAAGACATTGTTATTTTATATGTATGATTTACATGTTTGTTCGATATCTTGATTATAACATGTTTCTATCATACACCACATGTTTAGTTTTAAAAATTATACAACACAAGGGTACTAACTTGTCTCTCTAGATTCCTAAATCATCACTATCTACTCATCAATGAAGGAAGGGATATTTCATGATGGGAAATGTGTGGGGGATTGATGGTCTGTGGTTGGTGTGTAAAAGTTCTCAGATGATGATCTCCCTCCCCACACTAGTACTTACGTATGACACTTGAGATTTCCATAGATACTAGAGTCCAGGGAACTTATGCTCTATGGATCAATGTATTTTATATATAAACATTATATTGTATTTATTATTGAAACATTATTGTGATGAGTTGTAATTAGTTACTTATTATACATTAATAGCAGTGGCTATATGTTTGTACCAATAATGTTTAGATATTTATAATTACCTTTTATAAATAATTATGATGTGTTTTTTATGATGATAGTGATTAGTGATGCATGATGTAGCATGATTCATTTACATTTATCACATTTAGAGTATTGTATATGATCACTTATTAGATTCTTGTGGTGTAATCTAATTAAAGTATATGTTATTTTAAATTAAAAAATCATGTATTTCTAGGTAGATCTCAGTGGGGATGTTACATGTGGTATCAAAACTATGGCTCAAACTCTAAGACATAATGATCCACTAATATTTTCATATCCTTATATTGATAGAAAGGAGGATGGTGAAATCAAGAGTATCTGGAAAGGGTCCATCAAATGTTAATGATAGTAACCCTCCATTTGATCCTAGCCAATTTGCCACTAAGAAAGTAGCAAATTTGGATCAGATCTTCATAGCCATAAATGAAACTAGGATTCAGATTACAGTCATGGAGTAGGTTGTTCATGGATATGAGGAGAAATAACATCAAGATGAACCTAAAAATCATCTTGTTGAGTAGGAAAACCCTTAGGATGTAAGAGATTAGGTAGTTATAAAGTTGGCTAGAGATATGAAAAATGTGAATCCATCTAAGTTTGATGGAACTATTCTAGGAGACAGAACTGAAGCATGGATGACTAAGATGGAGAAGTATTTAAAGATTAAACACTAATTTTATGTCACTAAAGTAGTATGAAGAGAAAACCTATTTGTTGATGAGGTAGTTATGTGATGGGACAACAAGAGGTTAGAAATGAATCTTAACTCAACCACCACTACTTGGGAGTAGTTTGTGACTTTGTTCATGTCATGATGGCTTCTATATATTTATTTTGATTAGAAGCTAACATATTTATAGAATCTAAAGTAGGGAGACTTATCAGTTATTGAGTATTATGAGTAGTTCACCAAACTCCTAAGTATGTGTCTCAATACTAGTAAGATGAGAGGTTCAAGATTAGGAAGTTTATCATGGGATTGAAAGCCCATATCGGTGGAGAGGTAGATTCCCAAGGACCTTATATCATGGACTAGGTCTTCAAGAAGGTAGTCAAATAATAACATAAGTTAAAGTTTTTTGCACAAGATAGGGACAAGTTCAATATTTTTTTTGGAAATTCTAAGTCAACTTTCAAAAAGAACTAAAAACAAGAGTGGAAACTCTAGAAATTAGTTCAAAAGTTAGAATGCTAAATTCAATAATAGTTTAGGTAGTAAGAAGTAAGGAAATGGTTCCAAAGGAAGTTTCAAGGGAAACCAATAGGCTAACAGGAAAGGACCACCTGAAGGTTGTTTCATTTGAGGAGATGACCATTATTCTCATGACTGTACTTATGACAATTTAAGGAACAAAGGTCCTATTCCTCAATAGGGAAGTTTCCAATAATGAATTCATGTAGTAGTTGATAATTGACAAGCTAAATTTTTAGCATCACCTATAAAATTATTAGATACTTTGTTTGAACATCCATTTTCTATTTTGATAGATACATCAACTAAAAAATGTTTTATAGCTCTTAAAATGCTTAGTAATTTATCTAGGAGAGCTAGAGTAATGGAAAATGCATGGACAATATAATAAGGAATGAATCAAAAGTCATGGATGATAAGTGTTTAGTTGAAGTAGAGATTAGTTTACCCAAATTAAAAATAATAATGTATCTATATGTAGCACCACTAGGGTCATATGATGTGATCCTAGGAGTCAAATAGCTTGTGAAACATAAGGCCAAGGTTGAGTGTTTGGCTTATTTTGGAAATTAGACACAAATTTAGTACAAGAAAAGATAGTTGAGGCTTAGATAGATTTATACAATGCAACTCAAGAGGACTCAAAGTAAAGGTTGCCAAGAATTTATCATCAAGATAAATGAAATGGAGGAACCTAAGGAACCATCTCTCAAATATTATCCATTCTTCAAAAAATTTCAAGATTCATGTCTAGAAGAATTATTGGGTTTGCCTCGTAGACATGAGTTCCATTTCTCTATCAATTTCATACCTAGATTAGAACCACAGTCTAATGCACCATACAAGAGGACAACCATTGAGTTGGTTTAATTGAAGGCTCAAGTCCATGCATTATTGTCAAAAGGGTTGATCAGGCCAAGTGTGTCACCATGGGGTGCACTAGTTGTATTTATCAAGAAGAAAGATGTTACTCTTTAACTTTGCATTAACTATAGAATGTTGAATAAGGAAAATATTAAAAATAAGTATCTACTACCTTTTATAGATGATATTTTCAATAAAATTCTAGGAAAAATAATATTTTTAAAGATTGAACTTAGAGTAGAATACCATCAATTGAGGATATTTTGAAGAAAACATTTAAAACTCATTACGAATACTATGATTTCACAGTGTTATCCTTTGGGTTAACTAATGCTCTGAAAACATTAATGAATCTCATGAATAATGTATTTAGAGATTATATAGATCATTTTTTTTTGGTTTTTCTTGATGAAATTCTTATATACTATAATAATGAAGAGGAACATCTTTAAAATCTAGAATTGGTTTTTCAATGGTTTTAGGATCACAAGTTGCATTGTAAATTGTCTAAGTGTGCATTTTTACAAGAGAGAGTGTAATTTCTTGGACATATTATCTTTTGGATGATATATCTATAAATTTAGCAAAGATGAGAGCCATTATGGAATGGATGGTGCTAAAGAATGTTCATGAGGTAAGGAGTTTCATGAGTTTAGCAGGCAATTATAGGAAATTCATTATAAAATTTTCCAAGATAGATAATCCAATTACTTCTTTGTAATGTAAAAACCAAAGTTTTGTTTGGTTAAAGAAGTGTGAAGTAGCTTTTTAGGAATTGAAAAGAAGACTTACTTTAGCACCAGTGTTAAGAGTTCTTGACCCCAATGATCAATTTTTAGTGATCATAGATAAATCAGGGGATGGACTACGAGGAATACGTATGCATGATAGTGCAATGGTAGCTTATGAATCAAGGAAGCTAAAACCTTATGAGGTGAACTATGCCCTTCATGAACTAAAACTTGTAGTAATTATGCATGATTTATAAGTGTGGTGACATTACTTGTTGGGAAAACTATTTGAGCTCAAGATGGATAACTTGGGACTCAAGTATATCTTCAACCAACCAAATTTAAATTATTATTAGAGATGCTAGCTATAGTTTTTTTCTAATTAAAATTTTAATATAAGCTATATCAAAGGCAAATAAAATAAAGTAATTGATGCCATAAGTTGTAGAAGGTATATAGAAACTATAGCTACTATCAAGAGTACTTTTAGGGATCGAGTCATCAAATTCTCTCTAGGAGATGAAATCTATGATTAGGTTAGAAAAGCATTATCTTAGAAAGCTTAGAATCTTCATTATAAAGGATTCATATTAGAGAGTGATGATTTTTTATGTTATAATGGGAGGTTATATGTGCCAAATTGAGATAATCTAAAGAGCATAGTGCTAAAGCAGCTATGCAATGCCCCATATTTAGGATATATAGGAGCAACCAAACTCATGGTATAGCTTAGACCACTATATTTCTAGAAGGGAATCAAGAAAGTTGTAGTAGACTATGTGTCACATTGTCTAAAATGTTAGTGAGTGAAAGCTAAACATGTGCATCTGGATGGGTTGTTATATCCACATGATATACCAAAATGAAAGTGGTAGGTGATCAATATGGATTTTGTCTAAGTTTTATTGATGTTATAAAATAGGCATGATATGATTTAGTAGTATTGGAAAAACTAACCAAGCTAGCTCATTTTATACCAAGTAATTTAATAGATGATGCACTTAGTCTTGTGAAGAAGTTTGTAAAAGAAGTGTATAGGTTATATGGATTCCTAGAGAATATAATTTTGGATCATGATCCAAAGATGACTTATAGGTTTTAGCTTTGGGTATGCAACTAAATTTTAGAACTACATATCACCTAGAGACTGATGGTCAGACTAAACAAGTTAATCAGGTGTTAGAAGATCTTTTTTGTATGCATTATGTGGATCAAAAATATAAATGGGAAGATTATATTCTATTGATTGATTTTTCTTACAATAACTCATACCAATCAACTTTGAAGATGACATCATTTGGGCATTGTATGGAAAAAAGTGTAGGATGCTAATTAGTTGGGATAAGTTAGAGGATAGGGTAGTCTTTGGACCTAAGATGCTTTCAGAAATGGAAGAAAAAGTTAGAATAATCAGGTAGAGATTGGCTAAGGCTAACGATAGATAAAATATTTATGATAATTTGAAGAGGATAGAAAGGTAATCTTATATAGGTGATAAAGTGTTCTTGTAGGTTAAGCCATAGAAGGCTCGATTAAATTTGGGAATCCAACAAAAATATCACTAAGATATGTGGAACCCTTTGAGGTGTTAGAAGTGGTCAATCCTATAGCATATAAGCTTGCATTTACACCATCCCTAGCTCTTTTACATATTATCTTTCATGTTTCTTATCTTAAAAAGTATATAGTTGTTCTTACACATGTGTTTGATTGGAATGCTTTGTAAGTTCTTAATTTTAGGGTGGTCATGGTAGAACCAATTAGAGTAATTGACACTCATAAACTTCAATTGTGTAATAGAGAGATGTCATAGTGCAAGGTCTTGTGGGATGAATAATTTGAGTGTAGTGCTACTTGGGAGGACTATGATGAGTTCTACAGGTGATCTCCACATTTATTTGCTTTATTAGATACTTTATACTATGTTTATTTTTTTCTAGTTGACCAATGTTTTTAATTTAGAACTTATGTTTGAATAAGAGTCATTAGGGATGATGACTATCTTTATGGGGAAGGATGTTACGTCCCAATTTCTTTCTATGAAAAATTACTTGATTATCTGTAGATATTTATAACTGACAATTTGATTTGGTATTTATTAACTAAGCTTTGAGATATATGCTATTATGGGACAACTGGATATTGCTTAGGTTACATGATTACATTGCTATGAATTAGATAAAGTGTATATTCTTACAACATGATCATGTTGATTTGTTATTTTAGTTATATTTTATGATGTATGTATACCTTAATGTTATGGTCTAACTACCTACTTGTTGTGAGTTTGATTCAGGAGAACTCATCCCTCAAAGCATGACGGAGGGAGAACATCATTAGAGATGGTGATGTAGATGGAGATGTTGGAGGATGATAGATAAACTAACTAGAACCCTGCACACACCACATTAGCTATTACATACCAGTTATATAATGAAATGGTTAGAATAGTGTGTTTTGATGTTGCTTGCATTAGATAGTTATTTACATATGGTTGATAACATAGTTTAATGATTATATAGAATTCATCTTGCATGATTTACGTGTATGACCATTAATGTTTTTAGAGATGTGATTTGAATAACTATATTAAATTTGAGTTTATTAAGTAATGAATTAATCATTAAGTAATTATGATATTAGGGGTGATAATTTAATTAGCAAAGATATTGATCTTTGTAATTGGAAAAAAAAAATACAATATGATAATTAATATTTTGGAGGAAAAAAAATAAAATCAAAATTAGAATGAGAAATTAGAAAGGTTTAAAATCAATAAAAAACAAAAGAAAGATAAGAATAAAAATAATAATAAATAAAGAGAAAAATCTTAAAAAGAAAAAAACTATGCCCTATTCATGGAAGTGAATATAATATTTAGTAGGGGCACAAATCTGTCAAGGAGAAGAGAAAGAAACAGACACAATGAGAGAAGGAAGAAATGGAATCAAGTAGAAGAAAATGAGAGAAATTCCAGGTAGGCACCATTTCTCTTGTAAAAACTTCAATTCTTGTGTGTTCTTTTTATGTATTGTACAGATTCTGTGATGGAAACAAATAGTTTATGTGGTGATAGTAACCATTTACCATATATTTATATTGGCTGTGATGAGTTTATACCAAAATTTCTATTTAAGAGGCAGTGCCTAAGTGTATATAGTAAACTAAACAAGATTGTATATATTAAAAACTTAACACAATACATATAAGATGAAGTAGTTATAGACTTATAACCTATTGATACAATAACATACACATAGGCAAGGATAGCTGATGCCCTAAAATCAAATACATATTAGAAATATATATACATATCTCACTAAGTGTAATACTGAACAACACCAAATCATACTTGTATGAATATGTTATACTATAAAGATAGATTTGCTAGACTATGTAAAAGGTGATGATCCATCAAGAAAATAATTGACATAATATGTACCTTTAGACTAAGGAATTGAGTTATTTTGATCCATAACTAAGTCATGTTAATCATGGCATTAGGGGTGTCCTTTGGCTGGAAGTTAGTGTTTTGATATAAAGTGACAATGAAATATTAAGATAGCTGATGTATGTATTAAACCAATGTTAGATCGATGCATCTACAAATGATAAAACAATACTATAATAAGTTTCTACCTTGATATCATCTTATATTAACCTTTAAGTATAATAGAATGAACATATGTGGTGATACCTATAACATCTTATATGAACTCAGCGAAAAATTTATGTATAATACTTTGACTTGATCTAGGTATAAGTAGATTTAATGAGTATCTATTGGTATGGATCTATGATTAAGTCATTATACCAATAATATACTATACTATCATTTTATTGACCACATAATAGTTATACAAAATATTATTTATCAACCACACTTCCTTTATCCATAGATAAGGTAATCATAATATTTAGCATTAACAATTTATGTTAATAAAGTAGAAGATTTTCTAGCTTGGATCTTTCAATCCATTCATAATATAGCTTTTGGTTTAGAAGATGAAGCATGTGTAGCTTAATGTATTCTCCCATCACTTTCTAATGAGTTTTATATACATGTTATAGCTTATCATAGAAATCATGTGAAACATAATGTGTAGTGTGGATGAATGCCTATAATAGGCTACATATTAAGGAGTTATTAGTATGCTTTATGAAAATATAGATACTCCTATTTGTATATATAAAGGTTATAAATGTACTTTGGCATGTGTGTCAATATGAATGGACTTATACAAGAATATATATATATATATATATATATATATATATATATATATATATATAATATGAATAGGGTTTATGTAAAAAGGGATCGACATAATTGATATTATAGTAAGATGTAGGATAATATGCTTAACTTGATATAAGAAACTAAAGATGTTGGGAAATCATAAATGCATGAAGATTTGAGAGGGAAAATAAATAATCTCAAAATTGACTAAGATGATTTGTTTAATAATATTCCCAAAAATAATAAGACTCATAATTTACAGTCAATCTATTCTATATAATGATTGTTGAAAAACCTTATGAAAACCTTATTTATAAATATAAATGACTATACGAATTTATATGTAGTAATTATTTATCATTGGAGAACATGTGTGCAGTACAAAATAAGAGTAGATTAATTTTATAGATGCATATGCATATATAATATGTATTGGTATATGGTGGTGTATTCCTATAGATATATTAACTATTATAAACTATGCCATGGACTCCAAAAGATTAGGACTCTAGCTATACATCTTCAAAATCTCCTAAAAACATGCTGAGATGTATAAATGAGGTATCATGTTCAAATAAAACATAATTAAGATTGTGAAACTTTAGTTCTTGAAATTTTTATAACTAGTTATTTATTTAGATTAGTTGAAATAAAAAATAATGGACTATGATATTATGGGATGTCATAGGGTGCATTTTAATTGAAAGCTATTTATAGTAATTAAAATTTTTAGTTAGATGTATATTATAACTATATGGTATAAACTATAGTTATTATTTCTATTATATATGTGATAGATAATATTATGAGATTCATTCATATGTTTGATGGAATAAATGTATGCATTTAGATTATTCTTGTACTTAACATATTATATGATTGCTAGTAGGATGTAATCTATATGAATCTATTGGTTATACTATGTTAATCAAATCTTGCATTATTGATACTAAGTAAGTAGTGAGATGGATTTCACTAGCTTACTATCATCATAATGCTTGATGAAGGTAATCTAATCAAGTGGTATGTATGAATTTGACTGATCTTTTAAATCATTAATTATTAAAAACTTTGGACAAAGTATTGTTAGTGAGACATTTTAATTTCATGTGTATGATTTACATGTTTGTGTGATAGCTTGATTAGAATGGGTTTCTTTATGATATAATGCATGTTTAGTCTTAGAAATCATACAACACATATGTACTAGCTTGTCTCTCTAGATTCCCACACCATCACTATCTACTCATCCATGAAGGGAGGGACATTTATTAATGGTAAATATGCATGGGATAAATGATCCATGGTTGGTGGGAAATGTTCTTAGATGATTCTCTCCCTGCCCATAACAATACTTGGAGACAACACTTGATATTACCACAGATACTAGAGTCTAGGGAACTTATGCTCTGTGGAGCCATGTATCTTATATATGAACATTATACTATATTTATTATTAAAACATTATCATGATGAGTTGTAATTACTTATTGTACATTGACAATAGTGGATATATGTTTGTACCATCCATACACAGATATTTGTAATTATCTTGTATAAACAATTATGATGTGTTTCTTATGATGATAGTGATCAATGATATATGATGTAACATACTTCATTTACAATTATCACACTTAGATTATTATATATAATAACTGATTAGATTATTATGGTGTAATCTCATTAAAGTATATGTTTTTTTAAATTAAAAAAATCATGTATTTCTAAGTAGATCCTAATGGGGATGTTACATCTATGATGCAAAGTATAATGTACATGATCCCAAGTAAGTAAATTCTCTCGATGCATTTGCCACCATTGAGTAATTATGACATCAAAAATATGAATGATTACTACTTGATCAATGTTTTAATCATAAAAGGCTTCCAACTACTAGACAAATTCATGGGCCTCCACTTGACCATGGAATCTCAGAGCTTCATCTAGCCTTGCAAGTGGCACAACCATGATTTGTAAATGAAGGAGATGGACAAATTTATGGTATTTGTGATAATTATATCAATTATCATTATGACTACTAATAACACCACTTATTCTCCAAATAAGGTTATAATCACACTATGCACAATAGTTATAAGCATTATTAGTGGTGTTAGAGAGGGATTTTGAATCCATCCATCACAAGATGCCATCAAGGGTGGGGTCATGGTATTCACTACCTAGATCTATGACATTATAAATATGGTCGATATCCTCATCAATTTTTTTTGGTTAAACATAGGGAGTCTCATGAGCATGATATAATGGAATGCCCATGTGATACTCATTATTTTCAAAGCTAATGTACCATTTATTAAAGATCAAATGTTAGTGTAACACCATGGATGACCCAATAGAGCCGAGAAGTCATCAGACTTAGCTAACTCTATGACTTCAAAGTCTGTTTTGAATGTAACACCAAAGATAAGAATGGTGGCATCTTTAAGTACACTGATGGGGAAATCATGAGTTTTTTATCCATGAATGATACATGGGGTGAAGGTTGAAAAGTTTGGATATTCATCTTTCTCCAAGCATACTTTATGATAACATTGACTTTAGTACTGGTGTCAACTATGATATCCTAGATCACCCATCTATCTACAATGGTGTTGACCAATATTTCCTCATCCCCTTCTGGTCTAGGTTGGATGGGAGTATCTTGCCATCATACATGGTTTAACTGATGATATTTAGTAGGTCTTAGTGTATGATGATTTAACCAATTAGTAACAATGGTACAATGTCCTCATCTAATAGTCACTTGCAATCTCTTGAAAGTCATCTCATGCTATGTCATGATATTTTATCTTTGGCATATTGGCATATTGAATGATATCATGATCCTTAAGTAACTGGATCTCCCCTTTCAATTCTCTTACCAAGTTCATAGTGTCCTATATCACCTCTTTTTACTGTTGACCATCACGATACCAAGTAGCATGAGGCTCTTCACATTGAACTTTCTCAATAGGTGAAGTGGATATAGATTGGGACTGTCCACCACTGCATGTTATAATATTAAATTTAGGGCTCATCAAAGTGATAGGGCATGGTTTGTAGTGTGTTTTTTCAATATGTATCATGTTGACACCCTTCTCATTTCTTTCCTTTGTAATGGCCATGTATAAGTCATGACACTCCTATACACAATGCTCATTTTTATAGAAGGCACATGTAGGATAGATTGAGAAATCACATGGTTAGTGCTCAAGGGAACCACACTTATAAAAAGTTCATGGTGGAAAGAATGCACCTCCATGTCCTTGACCTCAACCTTTCCCATGATAACCACTTCCATTCTCTTGGTTGTTTGTAATAGAAGTTTGATGCATACCACATGTGTGCACCTCATGAATGCCACTAATGAGATGGAAATCATTAGTATCATGAGTGTACATGTCACATATCTTATAATAAGTTGACACCTTTAATTGAGTGTCACATTGAAATAAAATACAAGCTCAAGCATCATGCTCTTCCTAGTATATTTCACATGATTACTTCGACATGGCTCTTATGTTCTTATGGGGATAATTATTCTAGTTATGGCCTTCAAACTCATAATCAACACAATATAGGCCACTATGAATGTCATGAACATCATGTAAAGTAAATATTTCTAGTTGAGATTCGATTACATGATCTAAGCCTCCATGAAAGGACTGATTCCCATATCAATACTACTAATAACTTTGACACAAAGGGAAGCTTCTGAGGCCTCACATGGGTTGGTAAAAATTTTCTAAGATAATGTTCATATAAAAGGGAAAAATAAACCTCCCATAAACCATTTAATGTGTTGAGTATCATTTATCTCAAATGAAATCTTAGAAAGAAGTATCTTGAACCATGCATCATAGTCATGCACGCTCTTAGTAAGTTCAAGTTTGATATCTTTTAGTGTAATGATATTTTGTTGCTCAAACTCTATAATGCCAAATTAATATAGGAATGCTACCTTAAGATTATTATAATCTACATCTTTCTGAGGATCGTACTTATGGTACCACTTATGTGCACATTATATAAGGGTGGTTATAAAATGGGTGGATTTTCATTTAGTTATATTTCATGCTCACCATATAAGTTCACCCTTGTGAACATGCTCTATATCATTCTACACAGCTTGATACTCTAGCAAATGGAACATCATTTCATAGTATATGATGGGTGATTTAGGTGCTTACAATGGTGGATGTTGAAGAACACTTTTAGGCCCTATTATTCCTTGGGGGAGAAGTACACCACTACCTCTTACTCCTCCTCCTAGTACACCTCCCATACCATTAGTAAAGGTAGAAACACCTAAGACTTTGGGTGCTGAGGTAGGTTGAGTAACTACAGTTAGGCTAATACTTTGCCCACTACTTATGCTAGGTCCACTAGGCATTATAATTTGGGCCATATAATTACTTTGTAAAGGAAAAGAAAATTTAAATACAATAGTGTCTAAAATTTGTTTGACTAAGGTTTCTCGTATAGGTTGAGTCTTTGACACTATGATTTCTATATGCTAATTATGTATAATTATATCATATAACTAAAAATCATGAGCTTGCACTATGTTTAAGGAACTAGGTTTATCCAACTTGGGGTTCTTTAGCCACCACTTCTTGGATTTCTTCTCCTACATATACTTGAGCTAGTGTTGGTTGTGGTCCAAAAGTTGGAAAGTCCTCTTTACACTCTTCTTCATCCCTATGTATCCTTACACTACTTCTTGATTCCTCTCATCCCCTTCTTAGGTTGCTTCCAGCTATAACCCTTCATCAAGCTTTGTCATATTTATGATTTTGTGAATCTTGCTAACTATCTACCATATCAAACCAAAAATTCTTCACAAATACCCTTGTATTCCCCCAATAACCATGCTTATCATGTAAGGGAAAGTATATCCTTCCCTAGAAAAAGTCTCAAGTATTGAGTCAATAAAGAGCTTCTTCAACTTGAGAGGAAAATGTTTGAGATATATATTATGAAATTCTTAGAGAAAATGGAATTGATATTCTTCTAGATAAGAATAAGTTGAAACTACGTACTCTAAGATGTAACTATTTATCACCCCTTGCCACCAAAGATTAACAACATGCATCCAAGGCACTCCTAATTATGCTAAAGCCATATGATGCTCTAATGTCCAAGATCTCTTTCATCTATTATTTCTCTATCTATCTTATGCATAGTCCATTATAAAAGCATGTAGATGAATAGGTAACTCCATAAATAATGTCTCATATAACAAATTGTATATATTCTATTCAAATCATGTGTATGCAAAAATTCATAGTTCAACAAATGGGACTATAAAGTTATTTTCAATACTAGTAATCCATCTCTCAATGTTTTCAAGTGAAAATCACTCGAGCATTGTACAACATCATGTAAACAAGAGCTATGAGTCCCAAAAATGGAACCAAAATGTTAGGATTGTTTTCTCTATCTAGGCTTAACTTTCCTTAGGCATGCATCAAAATGATTAAAAACCAATGTGATGGTACATTAGAATTTCATGCAAGAATGAGTTCTCACATGCTTACCTAAAACACATAATAAGGCACCATTTCTTATTTGTTTTTTTGTGCAAAGGTGTACTAACATATAATGGTGATCAAATGTATCCACTTTACTCAATGATTAACTAGAAAAATAAATACATAGTAATTTTGGGCCTAAATTGATTTAATTGAAAAAACACATATAAGATAACCAACATCATTATCTCCATAATAATAATAATAATAATAATAATTTAGTTAATGTAGGTTCCATTCATCATATTGAAAAGAGATTCACAGGTTACATAAATAAATGCGTGGTATAACTCAGTCATATAACTCTATTATTTAGTTGAGTATAATGATAATAATATCACAATAGTATCCTCAATCACATCAATGGAAAAATAATCAACAACATCACAAATTTATATCTAGGGGTATTCATACTTGGTTTTCCTTGACCAAGTGTTAGCAACCCAAGTTACACCTTGCCAAAGTAGACTGTTTAGATCTACTTCAAACCTAGACTAACATTAAAATGGTCTAAGGATGTGGGATGCCTGTATCTAGACAAGACCTCTAGATTTGTGAGGCTTGCTCCTTTGAGTATATCAACTTTTCTTAGTTTACTAAAACCTACTTGATTTTAGAAGGATTACTAAATGGGAAATCTACACTATTGATAGTGATACACCTATATACCTTGTTCATCCATTCTATTTAAAATCTTACAACACTCATACATAATATAAATTACTAGATTTAACAACTCGAAGGGACTCCTATGCAACAATATTTCACATAAAGGTTTCATCAAGTGATCAAAGCATGAAGGCAATGATGGAAGGCCTAAACAAGACACTAACTAATCAATATCTCCACTATTAGCTCAGTTAATCAACATCAAACACTATATATGACCTAAATAAGATGAATTACTAGTAACTAGGTGAGATTAGGACCTGCCAAGGGAGAAAATGCTACCACATGTGCAAGTCAAACTAATATAACACACTAAACTTGTATAAAGGAATCTAAAAATAGTCATTTTATTCACAAGAGGTTATAAAGCTCAATCTTGGTAGAGTTTCATCATGCCAAAGAGAGGGATCCTAAAAATAGGCTTGAAAGCCTAAATATATAGAATATGAGAAGATAATTTGGCATAAAGGAGAGAAGGAGAAGTCAACTAATCATAAAATCAAGTCAAATTTCAATTACAATTTGCAAATAATAGTTCTTAGGACTTATTTTTATGTCTAGTGGCTTGCATGATCTCTTTGGCATTGAAAATAAGGTGGTGGGACCTCTTTGTATTATCTAATCTCTTGTTCTAGCATGATATGTAATATCTTAATTTGACAACTTAGCTTGAGGTGAGTTAACTCATGTATTAGAATTCAAGATGAGTTTTTCATGTGAATAGATCCAAAGTTAACTCATCAGAAGGATCAGTTAAGCATGTGGATGAGATCAAATATTGGTTATCCATGATGTGGATCATCTTTATGGCATTATAACCCCACATTATCTCTCATATATAGTCTTCTATGCCATTCTTCTTCACTTGATTAAGTAGATAGGTCTACTAGGCCAAATTAGGTCTTGTAGCCTAACTTTTTATGCTTGATGGCCATAAGAACATGCATAAAACCTTAAAAACCTAAAATTATTATGAATTAAAGACATTAATTAATGTTTTATATCATGAAATTATTCCTTCTTGGCCAGCAACATCTATAAATTAGTCAAACTGGCTGACTAGGTTACCTTTTTCTTCATTTCATGTAGAGTGGCTATTTGGATGAGCTCCCAAGGGAAATTAAAAGTATATTTATGATCATATAATTATTTTATGAGGAATAAAAAGTTCCAAACTTCACTCTCCATGGATTGTAATTCCTTTAAACTACATTGTACCTCTTGTTATATGTTTTTTCTCTCAAAATGCTATTTTATGCCAAGTCCATACAACATCCATACAATAAATGGTCATGGAAATTAATATATTATATTTTAATTGATTATCCAAGTGGTAGTAAGGATGTTTCAATCATTTTTAATGCATATTTATTCAACTCTTCACAAATAGATTTGTAGTAGGGTTTAAGAGAGCTCAGGGTTCTTAATGATTGTTTATAAATATAGGGCCTTGAATGCCTAAACCAATACCAAAAAACATTAGTTTATTATTCCCTCTAACTCCCCTAAAGTCATCAACTTCCCATGAAAAAGGTGTGTGCATGTGAAGTCACCTCTTAGAGTGGAAAACATGCTTTCTAGGTAGTGTCTAGTGTTCTTTGGCTAAGATGATCACTGTTAACCTTCTCTATGGCTCAAACTTAGAACACATATCTATTCAGACTTTATGGTGATTTTCATGTTATTTTTTAGTGCCCTCATGACCTTGATTTAGCTCCTACTACCCCTTCTTAATGGCCTTGTCTAGTGATGTGAAGAGCTGAGTATAGGTGTATTCATAGTAGTTCAAAATTTTGACTTTATAATGAGTTTAAATGATCTTTCATACTATTTAAAACATGAATATACTATATAGGATTCTCTATAGTTATGGTATAAGCTTTATCAATATAGGATGCTCTAGAGTTATGGTATAGGCTTGATCAAACCATTTTTCTTTACTTTACATGTAAACAACTCCTTTCTTTGACTTGCATACCTATCTACCTATGGAAATGACCAAAGTGACCCATATATATGGTTTTTTAAGTGTTATTTAGGTATTTTAGGACCCCATATTGCTTCTCAACCTCATTGAATGTGAAATTACCCTTTCTTCCTTGGTTTCAAGCTTAAAATATCCTTATTTAGCCTAGTCTATATAGTAAAGGTACTGCACGTGCCAATTAAAAGGGAATTGAGGTGATTAATGGAGTTAATAAGACTTTAAAGTTCATTTCATATCTCAAACATACCATTTGGATGCATAATTTAGCTTCTTTCCTCTATTGGGTAGCTATGAGGGTTTTACAAGGGTTTTAGGGGTCCATAGCTTTTCAATGATTATTCATAGCATACAAACCCCTGATGAGAAATATATTCCCATGAATGTGGATTAAATTTACCCCCTCATAAACCATGATCATCATGATCTCCCATGCAAAATGTACATCAAGATGTCTTCCTGGTGAAAATGTGCTTTGAATGGTTATCAAGGGCTATCTATACAAGAAATAAGCTTGAGGGGTCTAACAAGACAATATTACTAAATTTTTTCCACTCTAATACCTTATTAAAGGTTTTAATTATCTTATAAACTATCTCAATTCTCATCAAATTAAGAGAAAAGTCAATGAAAGAGTCCAAAAGATTGATTATGTACTTTAAGGGTTTTAGGCTTCCCTACTTGTTTTATCCCTAAAGGGAATGGTTTGAATTTAAATTGGAGTGTGATCACATATCAATATGTTTTTTAATATTTTAAATCACCTTTTATACATAATAAAACCTTTGATGAGGTTGTAACCCTCTGCCAAACCTTATAATAGTCTAAAAGGTGGCCTGCTTGTTCTTTAACTGTCAATAGACAAGGGTTTGACTATGTAAAAATATTGAATATTTACACTCCTAAAGTGAAATATACATGGTTATATTCAGTTATAACCAAACATGATGGAAAAATCAACCAAGTTTCATACTTGGATTTTGCATATAGAGACCTACAGATGAATTTTCCTGAAAATTAGCTTGAGCTGCCTGCATGTTTGCATGCTTTATAGGATTGAGCTCTTATATAAGATTTGTATTGGAGCCTAAAAGTGTTAAAAAATATTTTTATAATATATTATAACCTTATTTAAATAACCCTTATCTTTTATTTGTTACTCTTTAGACCTATATCACCAATGTTACACCACACCTTCTCAAGAATCTTTATTATGACTATGTCTACTATTGTTGTAGGTGGTTTCATGATAAATGGAGGTATTTGGAAACCATGTTATCATATTTTGTTATTTTTAGACCCATAAATTCACTTTAAACCTCTGACTTATGTATTTTTTGAGTATATTTCTCCTTAAACAAAATTCTTAGGCCTTATATCGATTACTAGTCCATATAGGCTTGTGTAGTACTTTCATAAGTTGGAAATATTTTAGTGGTATTAAAAAGGTATTGGAGATGAAAATTTATTAATTTAATTGAATAATTCATCTCATATTTTCACTCCTTGACTTAAAATTATCTTGCATTTCATTTTGATAGTATGTGACTGTGTAAGAGGAAAGGACATTTGTATGGCTGGAGATGTACTTTTTCATGAACTAGACCTTGAATGTAGCTTGCACAAATTACTATTATTAATTTTATTTATGATTTATATCTGAATTTTACTTTAATAATTCTCTTTAACATGAAACTCCATCATATACCACTGTGCCCTCATCCTTCATGACCTTAGAGATATGCATGTATACTTATGGATATAGGTGGAGTTCATGAGGTGTATAACTATGCGTTGTATACCATTAGAGATTCAAGTCTTAATATAAATAATAAAACCATTATATGAGACTAAAAAAAAATTACATAACCTCTTTTAACCTAATGTATAGGAATATCTTCCCAATAGTCTATGTGATTCAAGTTGTATTCTTCAAGAAACTTCATACCCTATTGTAGGTGGTGATCCCTCTAAAAAAATGACCAAAATTGTGTTTGGTTATCATTTATAGTATTATTTTGATACAAATATTATATACATTTAATTTAAACACTATCTCATTCATACCATCATTCCATCTTCTTGAAAACAGACTTCTCTCTCAATCTTAGCTTGACCGTGCATACTAGTTTAGGCCCTTGTACGGATTGTGACAAGGTTTTAGGATGATTAGAGTGCTTAAAAATATATAACAAGAGGTTAATGAGTCATTAAATTTTATAATGGTATATTATCAATTTCAATAACCTCTCTTTAAGGTCAACATCCTTAAAAGTCTCTTCATTACATTTCCCACTCCTTGGGCTTATGACTGTCCTTGAAAGTTAAGACTGTAGGCTACCTTCCTTTGAGAATATTGAACTTGGATCAACTTGATGATCTTGTTGATAAGACCTTGAAATATTTCCTAGTTAAAAATAGGATATAAATGACCTATCAACTCCAAGATTTATATTAAGGTCTCAATTCTATCTTTAGCATTGCTATAGGTGACTATATATGCTCCATTTGTACAGACTTTGTGTATGTTTTAGACCTTGATAAGGATAAAAAATAGTCTCTATTAACTTTTAACTGATACATTTTACCATTAGAATATAGTTTGGGAAAATACCTTCAATAACCTATATTATAGCCTCTATTTTCTTTGCACTTCCATTATAAACCCTTGACTGTGTTTCTTGATGGCTGATGGTTAGTAAGGCAACATAACCCTACTCTTATGACCATAATTCTCCCCAAAGTACTTAAATCCTTATGGAAATGAATACATGAGATGGAAATGAGTGGAATGTGGTATGATGGTGATAGGATGATGGGGAAATTTAATGGAGGTGAAAATAGAACTTATGCAATGAGAATGGTAGTGAAAGACTGTGATATGGGGATGAACCAAGATGGAGGTGAAAATGGACATTAAGAGTATTTCAAGACCATTTTGAGGATCCTATGTAATCATGATAATATATTATATAATACATATCAATTTTGAGGCATTTGAAAGATTATAAGATGTTAAAATTGAAAACTAGGAGTTTGTTAAGATCCTTAACAAATGTTAAGAAACCTTAAAATATGTTAAAGAGCGACTAAAAAAATATTGAGAGCCATTAATGGATTCCTTGCCATGGATATTTGAAGTAACTTGAGAATATTGCATGAGGTAGATAAAAAATCAATGAAACCCATTGAAACAAGAATCCAAGAAATCTTTGATGCTTCTTCTCTCTCCTAGATCGTATAACTCTCTTTTACATGCTTGTAAACTATAGATTTACACTGTTATGTGTTATTGATCTCTATATGAGCCTAAAATGTATGAAAAATAATTTATGACTACCATGAAAAGGTAAATTATGTTCCTAATAAGCTCCACAATCTTGAAAGTTTCTTTTATGATGCCCTGATGAAGAGAAAACATAGAAAACCAACCTCCTACTTGTATGAAGTAGAGATAGTGAGTGCCTTGAATTCAAAGGGATGGTTCATGAAGGATATATTACCAAATTTAAAACTGATTACCATATCTAAAATCCCTCTAAGACTAATTTATTTGGCCAAAATTATAGACCTTGATTTTCTCTCTCATGGTCATACCATTTGCAAACCTAAAGGGATCTCACTATGTGTAAATAATCTAGATGAATAAAAGGAACCAATTTTGGGCCTATATTGGATAATTTTACCTAAAAATATTATATACCACCTTCAATTTCCTCATATTCAAGCTCTATGCCTCAACTATATGGAAAAGTCTTTACAATCTATAGTCTTGCATGAAAAATACATGTAATAGCCTTTCTTTTGCCTTTTATTCACAAATAAAGACTTTAAATCACCAATATATGGAGAGAAGGAGAAGAAAACAAGTTAAAATCATGTTAAAACATGTTTTAAACATTTTTACACCTTTATGTGGCTAAAATTGGCATGTGTGAGCTGAAGAAAGACCTTTCCCACATTTTAACTTGTGTAAAATGATATTTTCAAATCATAAGATCTTATAATTAAGGTAATTACATGTATTTGAAGGTTTTTCAAAGTATTTAAAATGATTTAATGGACTTTTAGGGTATAATTTAACCATTTTAAAGCCAAAATATTCACTTTTGACCTCATATACATAACTTCATGAGAAGATGTTAATGAATAACATAAAAAATCACCTTATTACCTTCAATTTAGCCCTCCATGAAACTTTTATGTATGTTCATTACCTATATTTAAGGATTATAAATCATTATTATTGAATATAATTAATATACATGAGAGTCATCAACTTCCACCTTTTGTATATCACCATCATAACACTTTTTGATCACAAGACTACTTGAATCTCCATCAAAACCTCAAAATGACACATGACACTATTAACATGACAATGAAAGAAATCTCTCTTCACTTGATAGTTAAGGACACTATGATGGCCAAGAAATGTTTTCAATTTTAGGGGTTGGTATTTGGCCTTGATAGGGCAAATTGCCAACATTTTTAGTGATTGACAAGGGTTGACCAACTTGCTAGTCAAGAAAATTTAGAATCTCTTTGCTATATCAGACCTTGGACTACACTCTAAAACTATCAAAACTTGTAGACTTGACACAAACAAAATAAACTAGACATAATCTAAAAACAACAAAAAAAACTAAAGAAAAATAATAATTAACAAAGCATGTGCAACATTTGAACTTAGAGGAATGCAATTACAACTATGTACAAAAGGATGCCTTTCCTAATAGCAATACTCGAGGAACATCCCATTAACAGGGATAGGGAGTTACTCTCCACTCAATTATGATAATTGGAAATAATTACTTTCCTTACAATCAGTAATAACATATGGACCACTCCAAAGGCTATCAAATTTGAAATGTTTACCTAGTTTAGCATAGTCTTCATCTCACTTGAGTACAATGTCACCTTGATGAAAGGTCTTGGATGAAGCTCTTTTGTCAAAATATTTCTTGACTTAATTTTGGTTGGACCACATGGTATACATAAAATTGTCTCTTGTTTCTTCTAACTCTCTCAATTCATTCATTCTTACCTCCATTGCATCATTCTCCATAAGTTCCAGTTGATGTGCAAGTTCCAAAGTTAGAATTTATAATGAAATGGGAAACCTTGATTCTCTACCATAAACCATAAGATAAGGAGAGTTACCAATGGCCTTATTTTTAGTGATTATATCTTCCCATAAGGTAGTCTTAAATTTTGTATTCCATTTTTTTTTATTGTCTTCCATTGTTCTCTTGATGATACTAATCATATTCTTATTGGTGGACACTACTAGTCCATCACCCTATAGAGAGTAATTTTATGAAAATTTAAGATAAATATCATGATCAAGAGCCCATTCACATACCTTTACACTATTTAATGCCAAATCATTATCTGGTATCATGGCTGAAGGAACTCCAAAACAAGTCACTAGGCTATCATAGAACTCCAAAACTGAGTTCTCATTTGCTTCTTTGAGTGGAACTACCTCCACCCACCTCGTAAAGTAATATGTGGCTGTAAAAACCCACTTATGACCAACACTTGATGGAGGATGAATCATGACAATGAATTCTAAACACCATTCCATGAAGGGATGCTCAACTTGAATAGGTTTCAAAGGCGTGACAACTAGTCTCTATTTTTTGGTAAACATTGCACACTTAGAACATTTTATAACTCATGTATGTTAATATTTGAATAAATTAGGCTAAAAAAAATTATCTATTATGATCTTTGATGCTATATTCTTGGCTACAAAGTGTCCTTTTGAGGGACTATCATGTAATTGCTCTAACAACTTATCTATTTGACTAGTTTCAACATATCTTGAAAACATACCTCCAATGTCTTTCTTGAAGAGAAATATATCAATTAGGATGTAAGGTATAGATTTTAGCTTGAAGCATCTCCTATTTGATCCATCTAAGCCCATATGACACTCTTGTATTTGGAGGAATCTAACTATGTCATGTGTAAGGAGAATTAGTTGTAGCTACATGTTGAGTGTCTTGAACTATCAAAATCACTTCTTTTTCCTCTTTAACATCTGATGAAAGTTGTTAAAATAGTCCTCTACCTCTGACTAGATTTTTAACATCCACTTCAATGTCTTATTACATGAACTTGGTCACCCAACTAGCCCTCTTTTCACTTAAGTCTTTATTAAGGATAAAATCCTTCACACTAGGATGAGCTAATATGGAAAAGATCTTGTTATTAGAGACTAAATGTATGATTTTTTTCAAGCCTCTTATAATAACAAGCACATGATTTTCAATAAGTGAATACTTCTATTCATAACCTTCCAATGCTTGACTAAATAAAGCAATGGGCTATTCCAATCCTTCACTATTTTATTGCATAAGCATGTCATAAATTGTATGACATGTGGATAAATCATACATAAATAAATCCTTAGAAAAATTAGGATTGAGAAAACTAGGAGCTTGGATAATGGCCTGTTTGATGGCCTCAAAAATTCTATTACCTTATTTTCTGCATGTGATTTCTTGATGTTTCTTAAGCATATGAGTGAGTGGCCTTACCAATTTTGCAAATCCAAGAATGAACCTCATAATGAAATTGATCTTTCCCAAGAAGATTTTTAATCCCTTCTTGTGTTTAGGCAAAGATAAAACAAGGATTACCTCTATTCTTTCAAGATCAATAAAGAGTCCAGCTGTGGATACAACATGTCCAAGAAGTCTTCCCTCATGCACTATAAAGATACTTTTTGGTGTTCAACGAGACCCCAAATTATCTACACATATCAAATACCAATATAAAATGTGTTAGATAATCTTTAGGATATTTAGAAAACACAATAATATCATCAAGATAAACAAGAACCATTTCAATCAAAAACCCCTAAAAATCAACATCCATTGCCCTTTAGAAAGTAACTCCATCATTATAGAGTCCAAAAGGTACCCCAATTAGTTGTGAAGGAAATTTTGTATCAATCTTAATCCACCAATATGTGATTATAACCCGAGTAACCATCAAGTAGAGAAAACCTTTATGAACCTAAAACTCTTTGAAAAATTTGATCCATGGAGGGAAGAGGGTAGGGATCTCTCAATGACACTCTATTGAGATCTTTGAAATATACACACAACCTTATCTCTCCATTCTTTTTCCTCATAATACAATATTTTTAACCCATGTATAATTCTTGATGGGAAAGATTATATTGTATTCAATTATCTTTGTAAGTTATTTTCTTATAAGGATCTCAACCTTGGGGTTTATTGGATTTTGCTTCTATCTCACAGGTCTGGCATCTTCTTCAAGATCAATAGTATGTTGTGCTAACCTGAGATCAAAAAATTTCAAATCATTATAATCCCATGTAAAAACATCCATTAAATCCTTGCACAATGCTATGAAATCTTCTCTCATTATTAGCACTTACTTTTCCCAACTTGAGTAGCTTACCTTTAGCTATGTAAATTTGATCATAATGCTCTTTTTTGGTAGAGATGCTTACCTTGTCTTTTCTTAGTATATCATCCTCATTAAATATGCTTTCTAAAGTCACAAAACCTTTAAGTCACTTATTTGAGCTTAATTGAACAATCTGATCTTCATATTGGTATTGTAATTTATCATGATTCTTTGGGAAAAAAATTGCCTCGTTCTCTAGGAAACATGTAATCTATTTGTCACTATCAAAAAATTTCTAAATTAATTCATTATTTAGAACTGAGGGCCTACATAAAACCTTTATTTTGGATTTATCTTTAGTTACTTTGAGATGATCAATAATATTATACTATTCTCCAATGGTGGCTAGTTTATTTGCATGCTGATTAGCTCCTCTATGAATGGAGTGAATGTTAAATGCTTGGAAGTAATTCATAAGGTCCCAAACCTTGTGTTTTTAGGCCTTTATAAGTGTGTTCTTGGATTCACTTAGACTTCTTACTTTATGTACTACCAATTCACTATCTCCTTTAACCTGTAGAAGCTTAATACCCCTCTTTCTTGCCCATTATAAACCATGAATAAGAGCCTCATATTCTATAGTATTAGATGTACAACTGAATTGAAATATTACATAAGATTAATACCTTTTATTTAGAGGATAAATAAACATAACATCATCCCCACTTCCATTTTTTGATCTAGATCCATCAAAGTACAAATTCCACACTCCTTGATCCTACACTGAGATATTAAGACTAGGCATTAGTCACTTCTTCATACATGCAGTAGAAAACAAAACCTAATTCTTCAATAATTTTATAAGGATCATATCCATGATTATCAATTTAAAACTCATGAAGGAGTAGATATGGTATACCTTCAAGTGATTTGGAAGGTTATTGATCTCTAAAATTTTCATCTTCTTCTAAGATTGTGTAATTCACTTTTGACAATTTTTGCATATAAGGTTCTAGATAGAATCTAGATATAGGTTTAGACCTTATAGTGAATTTTATTCCATATATGGGTCTAAAAAATATGTAAGACCAATCTAAAGAAATATATCCACCTATTTTAGTAGTGAAATCTCTCAATAAGCATAGGGCAAAGTAAGGAGGTAGATCAATAACTATTACATCTTGTGAAATGGTAAAATTAGGACAAGCATCAAGTATGACCTTAAGATATCTAAGAACACCCATAGTATAATTATGATACCCATCTAATTGCAACACTCCTTTCTCATGAAGCTCATACTAAAGTCCTAATTTTTCATCTATGGATTTGGACATGAAAGAGGTACTAGCCCCACTATCAATCATATAATTATGAACTAGATAATCTCTTATGAAACCTAAAAGATAGAAGGGAGGTTTTTTAATCACATTTGGATCTTGAGGCTCAATAAATTGATTAAAATTTATTAGAATAACACTTACTATTTCTATTTGTTTATATAAAACATTTAGCTTTGAAAGCTCCTCCAATAGGAGGTCCTTTTGACACAGAATTGGAAGTGTATCCCACATAGAAATAGAAATAGAGGCCTTATTCATTTGATCCAAAATACTAAGAGGATTGGTGGTTATCCTAGGGTCAAATTTATGAGCAAAAGTGATACATAAATGTTATGTGAATTATGGAATGAAAGGACCTTTAAAATTTTGTGTCTTACCATCTTGTACTTGCTGAGTTGATGACTTTTAAGGCACATCTTGAGTGGTGGTCTTTTGAGGTGGTTGAGAAGGAAGAGAATCTACATTTTTAGGACCTAAACCATTACCAATTGACCTTATCTTAGACCTTGTATGGTTTATAACTGAATTATCCACATTGGACATGTTTTGCCTTAATTTGCTTTCATCTGATCAAAAGAATTATCAACTTCCTAAAAATTAACAAATGTAGTGTAGGCAGGTGTTTTGCTACTACCTTCTCCTTATTGATTAGGTACCTCATCTTGAGTGAAAGAAGGAATGTCTCCATGTGGTATAGAAACTTCCTTGTGTCGATAAGGTGGTTGATTATCAAGTGGTGGAAGAGCTAAACCTTGTTACATAAAATATTATTGAGAACCCTCACTAGTTTGAGCCATTTCCATGTCATTTATTTGATCCCATTGATTATTACATTATCTTTATTGAGCATAGTTGATTTGAGTTGGAACTAAGGTTCTATAATTACTTGTAGCATTGGAATTGTAAGAATTATATGGCCTTGATTGTGAATTTTACCTTTATCCTTGATGATTGGACTGATAGGGAGGCCTATTATATTGATAAGATTGATTAGGAGATTGGTAAGGCCTATAGGGTATAAATTATTGCCTATGCAAAGAAACAAAATTGTTATTATAAGCATTAAGTGTACTCTCTATTTTACCTGATTTGTCAACCTGATTGCCCTTTATTTGATGAAGACTAGCTGAATTTGCTATTAGAGTAATGGTAGGACTAGGAGGATGAATCTATGGAAATAAAGGCATAGGTGGTCTAGGAGACAATTTAACTTCTTGTATTAGGAAGTTTTTAGACATTATGGCTACTTCATAGGCTTAAAAAAAAGTATTTCCTCCCATTTATTGGATCATAACCACCACATCTAAATTGAGAGATTTCAAATAGTATAAGAATACATAGTTAGGAGTGGGTTTGATAAATACATGGCTCTTATTCTAGGTTTTATAAAACCTATAGTTTAAATCCACTATGAAATCATGAGGGAACCTCTTAATTATAATAAATTTCTCCACCAAGGAAATATGATCACTTTTGTCATCAAAGTACTTGCATAAGAGTTATCCAAATTCATCTTTGGTGTTAATTGATGTAAGTATCAACCCTCTGTACCATTGGAGTGCCTTGCATTTGAAATAAGTTTCCAAAAACCTCATAGCTATATTTCCCTGAGTCACATTATGTACTAAACATAGATTATCTATATATAAAAAATGCTCAATAAGAGTAACTAGATTTTATCCTATAAAATAAGGAAGGCTCTTTAAGGTAGTACCTAGAATATCATCAAATTGATTAATTTTTAGGGGTATACCACCATTAAAAGGCACAAAATCTTATCTTTTAGGCATAGCCATTTGGGGTATGGGGTTTACAGTAATGTTTGGTTAAACAAAATTCATTTGAACAAGAGGATTTATTTGGCAAACAATAAGATAAAATGGTGTTGTAGGATTTGGATTAGACTGAGAAGCCTTCTTTTTCTTTGCTAATTGAAAAGACATCTCAAAAAATTTAGTTTCTTTCCCTTTTGAGGAAGATCTTGTAACCAATCTTGGCATAAAATTTGAATTTTACTACTATACTCAAATTTGTTGATATATGCTCCAAATCATGTGAATAGGTAGTCCCACCAGGTGTACTAGAACTCTTAGAAACCCAAGTTGTAGCCTACTAAAATAGATTGCTCAGATCTACTTCAAAACTAGACTAACATTGGAATGGTCTAAGGATATGGGATGCCTGTAGCTAGACTAGGCCTCTAGATTTGTGAGGCTAGCTCCTCTAAATATATTGAATTTGGTCAGTTTACTAAAACCTACTTGATTTTTGGGGTAAAAAGGGTTAAAATGATTACTAAAAGGGAAATCTACACTACTGATGGTGATACACCTATATAGATTATTCATTCACTCTATTTGAACTCTTACAACACTCATGAGAAATACAAACCATTAGATTTAACAATTTCAAGGGATTAATATGCAACATTATTTCACATAAAGGTTTTATCAAGTGATCAAATCAATAGGGAAATTATGGAATGCTTGAATAAGGCACTAACTAATCAATATCTCCACTTTTATCTTAATTACTCAACATCAAACACTGTATATGAACTACATAAGATGACATACAAGTAACTAGGTGAGATTAGGACCTATCAAGGGAGAAAATACTACCACATGTGCAATTCGAACTAATTTAACACTAAAATTGTATAAAGGAATATGAAAACAATCATTTTATTCATCTCAAGAGGATACAAATCTCAATCTTGGTAGAGTTTCATCATCCCAAGAGAGGGATCCTAAAAATAGGCTTGACAGCCTAAATATATAGAAGGTGATAATAAGAGAAGCCAATGTGTCATAGAGGAGAGAAGGAGAAGTCAAATAATCATAAACTCAAGGCTAATTTTAGTTACAATTTGTAAATAATAGTCCTTAAGACTTCTCTTTGTGTATAGTGGATTGCATGATCTTTGCATGATCTCTTTGGAATTGAAAACAAGGTGGTGTGCCATATTTTTCTTATCCAAGCTCCTCTCCTAGCATGATATGCCATATCTTTATTTGAAAACTTCACTTGAGGTGATTTTACTCATGTAATGGCATTCAAGATGAGTTTTTCATGTGAATGGATCAATTAAAGACTAGTTAACTCATGAGAAGGACTAGTTAAGCATGTGAATGAGATAAAGGATTAATTATTCATGATGTGGATAAAATTTATGGTGTTATAAATCCACATTATCTCACATATACATTCTTATATGCCATTCTTCTTCACTTGATTGAGTAAATAGTTCTGTTGGGCCAAATTAGGCCTAATAGCTTAAATTTTTATGATTGATAGCCATAGTAACCTAAGTAAAACCTTAAAAACCTAAAAATATGATGAATTAAATACATTAACCAATGTTTTATATCATGAAATGAGTCATTATTGGCAAGCAACACCTATAAATTAGTCAAACTAGTTGACTAGGTTAGCTTTTTCTTTATTTCCTGCAAAGTGGCTATTTTGGATGAGATCCTTAGGGCACTTGTAGGAATATTTATGATCATATGATGATTTTCAAAGGAATATTAAGTGTTAAAATTCACTCTCCATATATTTTATTTCCTTTAAACTACCTTTTAACTCTCCTTCTATGCTTTTTTATTATCTCAAAATCACATTTTTTACCAAGTCTATAATATTCATACAAAAAATGGTCATAAACGTGAATATATTAGAGTGTAACTGATTATATAGGTGGTATTTAGTAGGTTTAAATTATATTTAATTCATATTTATTCAATTATTCACAAATAGGTCTATATTAGGGTTTTATAAGGGTTTAAGAGAGCTCAGAGTTCTTAATGATTATTCATAAAGTCTGGGCCTTGAATGCCTAAAACAATGACACAAAAAAATAGTGTATTAGTCCATATAACTCCCAAAAATTCCTTAGCTTCCCATGAAAAATGTGTGTATCAAGGTGAGCATGTGAATTCACCTCTCAAAGTGGAAAACAAGCTTTCTAGTAAGTGTCTTGTGTTCTTTGGCCAATATGATCATTGATAATGCTTCCCTATGGCTAAAACTTGGAATAAATCTCTCTTAGTACCTGATGGTTATGTTCATGGTTTTTTAAGTGCCTTGATGACCCTAATTTGGATCTTACTACCCCTTGATGGCCTTATTTAATGATGTCAAGAGCTGAGTATAAGTGTATGCATAGTAGTTCAACATTTTGAATTTATAATGAGTTTAAAGGCTCTTTTATACTATTTAAAACATTAATATCTTGTATATTATGCTCTAGAGTTATGGTATAGACTTGATCAAGCCATTATTCTTCACCTTGCATGCATAAAAATCCTTGATTTGACTTGTAGACCTATCTACCTTAGGAAATGACCCAAATGACCCTTGTAGATGGCTATGGAAGTGTTATTGAGGGAGTTAAAGAACCCATATTTCTTATCAAACTCATTGCATATGCAATTACCCTTTCTTCCTTTGATTTATAGCCTTATTTGTCCTAGTACATATATTAAAAATACTACACATGCCAAATAAAATGTCATGATGGTGTCAGGGGAGTTTAAAAGACCACTTTCATTTCATAACTCAAACATTCCATATAGATTCATAATTTAGCTTTTTTCCTCCATTGGGTAGTTATGAGGGTTTTACAAGGGTTTTAGGGGTCCATATATTTTTAATGATTGTTCATAGTGTATGAACCCCTGATGGGAAACCACTTTCCATAAGTATAGAGTAAATTTAACCCCTTATCAACCATGATAATCATGATCTCCCATGTAAAAGTTTAATCAAGATGTCTACATGGTGAAAATGTGCTTTGAATGGTTGTCAAGGACATTACATGTAAGAAAAAAGCTTGAGGGGTCTAATAAGACAATAATAATGCATTTTTTCCACTCCAAGGCCTTATTAAAGGTTTTAATGATATTCCACACTATGTCAATGCTCATTAGTTGAAGAGAAAAGTCCATGAAATAGTCTAAAAAGATGACTATGTACTTTAAGGGTTTTAGGTTTGTCTGCTTGTTTTAGCCCTCAAGGACATGGTTTGCATTGAAATTGGAGTGTGATTAGATATCAATAGGTGTTTTAAGATTTAAAATCACATTTTATACATAATAAAACCTTTTATGAGGTTTTAACCCTCTATCAGACCTTATAATAGTCTAAAAGGTTGCCTATTTTCTCTTTGACTATCAATATATAGGGGGTTGACTATGTCATAATAGTGAATATTTCCACTCCTTACATTACCTATCCAATGTGATAGGCAATTATAACCATCACGATGATAAAATACACCTAGTTTCATACTTGGATTCTTCATATAGAGACCTATAAATGTATTTTCCTGAAAATTAGCTTGAGTTGCCTGCGTGTTTTCATGCTTTATAGGATTGAGCTCTTGTATCATTATCTTGGAGCCTAAAAGTGTTAAAAAATATTTTTAGAAGCTATGATAACCTTTTTTAAATAATACTTATCCCTTATTGGTCACTCTTCAGACCTATGTCACCTATGCTACACCATACTTCTCAAGAATCCTTATTGTGACTGTGTCTACCACTACTGTAGGTGGTTTCATGATAAATAAAGGTATTTGGAAACTATTTTATCATAATTTGGTGATTTTATGACCCATAAAGTCACTTGAAACCTCTCACTTATCTATTTTCTAAGTATATTTCTCCTCAAACAAAGTTCTTAGGCCTTATACAGAGTCCTAGTCTATACAGGCTTGTGTAGTACTTTCATGAGTTGGTAATGTTTAGTGGTCTTAAAAAAGTATTGGAGATTAAAATTTGTTAATTTAATTTCATAAGTCATTTATTATGTTCACTCCTTCACTAAAAATTATCTTTCATTGCATTTTGATAGTATGTGACTATGCAAGAGGAAATGATATTTGTATAGCTATAGGGGTACTTTTTCATGAACTTAACCTTGACTATAGATTGTATGGATCACTCTTATTCATATTATTTATGATTTATATATACATTTTCCCTAAATAATTATCTTGAACATTAAAATCCATCATATATCACTATTCCCTCATCCTTCATGACCTTGGAGATATGCCTATGTACTTATGGCTATAGGTGGAGTTCATGAGGTGTATGACTGTGTGTTGTATACCATTAGAGATTCAAGGATTAATATAAATCATCACACCATTATATGATACTTATAAAACATGACATAACCTCATTGAACCTAAAGTATAGGAATACCTTCCTAACAATTTATGTGATTCAACTTGCATTATTCAAGAAATTTCATACCCTACTGTAGGTGGTGATTCATATTAGAAAATGAAAAAAACTAAGTTTGGTTCTCATTTATAGTATTATTTTGATATAAATATTATATCCACTTCCTTTCAACACTATATCCTTCATACCATCATTCCATCTTCTTGAAAATAGACTTCTCTCTCAATCTTAGCTTGATTGTGCATACTAGTTTAGGCCCTTGTACATATTTTAGTAGGGTTTTATGATGTTTAGAGAGTTTTAAAATAGGTAAAAATAGGTTCATGAGTCCTTCACTTGTATAATTATCTCTTAAAAACTTCAATAACCTCTCTTGAAGGTCAACATCCTTGAAAGTCTCTTCATGACATTGCCCACTCCTTGGACTTATGACTATCCTTGAAAGTCAAGACTGTAGGTTACCTTCCTTTGAGAATCTTGACCTTAGATAAACTTGATGATATTGTTGATAAGACCTTGAAAGAGTTCCTAGTACAAATCAGATATAAATTACCTATCAACTCCAAGATTTATATTAAGGTCTTAAGATTATCTTTAGAATTTCTATAGGTGACTATTTATGCTCCATTTGTACGGACTGTGTGTAGGTTTTAGACCTTGAGAAGGCTAAAAAATAGTCTCTATGAACTTTTCATTGATACATGTTAGCCTTATAATATACTATGGGAAAATACCTTAAATAACTTATATTATATCCTCTATTTTCTTTGCACTTCTATTAGAATCCTTTGACTGTGTTTCTTGATGGTTGTAGGTGATTATTCTTGATTGTTTAACAATGTTAGTAAGGCAACATAACCCTAATATTATGACCATAATGCTCCCCAAAATCCTTGAATACTTATGGAAATTAATCCATGAGATGGAGATGAGTTTAAGGTGGTATGATGGTGGTAGGATGATGGGGACATTTAATAGAAGTGAAAATGGAGCTTATGCAATGAGAAATGGTAGTGAAAGACTAAAATATAGGGATGAACCAAGATGGAGGTGAAAATGGACATGAGGAGTATGTTAAGACCATTTTGAGGATATTATTCAAGCTTTAGAATATTTTATACAAGACATAGTATTTTGGAGGCCTTTAAAGGATCATAAGATGCTAAAATTAGAACCTAGGAGTCTATTAAGATCCTTAACAAATGCTAAGAAACCTTAAAATATGCTAAAGAGTGACTGCTTGAGAACTTTGAGAATCTTTCATGAGGTAGATAAAACATGAATAAAACCCATCGAAATAAGAATCCAAGAAATCTTTTATGCTCCTTCTCTATCCTAGACTGTACAACTCTCTTTTACATGCTTATAAACTATAGATTTTCATTGTTATGTGTTCTTAAGATTTTTATGACCTTCACATGTGTGAAAAATAACTAATGACTTCCATGGAAAGGTGAATTATGTTCCTAATAAGCTATACAATCTTGAAATTTTCTACCATGATGCCCTGATGAAGAGAAAACATAGAAAACCAACTACCTACTTGTATGAAGGAGAGATGGTTGTTGCCTTGACATCAAAATGATGGTTTATGAAGGAGAGAAGACCAAATGGATAACCAATTTCCATAATTGTAATCCCTTTGAGACTACTTTCTCTGGACAAAATTTTAGACCTTGATTTTCTCTCTCATGGCGATACCACCTACAAACTTGAAGGGCTCTCACTATGTACAAAGAAGATATATGACAAAAGGGGACAATTTTTGGGCCTATATTGGATCCTTTTGCCTTGATATTATTTTATAACACCTTTTATATCATCATATTCAATCTCTAGTCCTTATCTATATTGAAAAGTCTACATAATCTATACTCTTGCATGAAAAATGCATGAAATAACCTTTCTTTTAAATTTTATTCATAACTAAAAACTTGAAACTACCAATATAGGGAGAGAAGGAGAATAACATGAGTTAAAATCATGTTAAAACAAGTGTTAAACCTTTTTACACCTTTATGTGGCCAAAATTGGCATATGTGAGTTGAAGAAAGACCTTTCCCATACTTTAACTTGCATAAAATGATATTTTCAAAGCATAAGACCTTATAATTAAGGTAATTATATGTATTTTGAGGTGTTTCAAAGTATTGTGAATGATTTAATAGCTTTTCAAGGTATAATTTAATCATTTTAAAGACAAAATATTCAATTTTGACCTCATATACAAAACTTCATAATAAGATGTTAATGAATAACATATAAAATTACCTTATTACCTTCAATTTATCTCTCCATGAAACTTTTATGTATGTTAATTTCCTCTATTTAAGGCTTATAAATCATTATGCTTGAATATATAGAGTATACCTGAGAGTCATCAGCTTCCACCTTTTGTATATCACCATCAGAGCACTTTCAAATCACAAGACTACTTAAAACTTTGTCAAAACCTTAGAATGACACTTGAAATTATTGACATGACAATGAAAGCACTCTCTTTTCACCTGACAATTAAGGACACTATGATGGCCAAGAAAATTTTTCAATTATAGGGGTTGGTATTTGGCCTTGACAGGCTAAATTACCAACACCAAGTAGCTACAATAATAATTACACTCATAATGTCTTGACAATGATCATCAATTGACTTAGAGTCATGGAAGCTAATTACATTATTTTCCTAAAGACTCAGGCCTTTATGCCACTATATTCTCTCTTTGGTGCTAGATCCTCATCACTGAATGCCTATCTTCACACGGGATGATTTTAGATTTGTGCTTGAATTAGTTTTTTAAATCCCTATAAATCACTCCCTAAATGTCTCCCACTTCCCGTGTACTCCCTAAGTCTTCTACTAGTGCTCTGAGTCCATAATTAGCGTGTTCTCCATTTATTATGCATATTTAATCTGACTGGGTCTTCTCATACCATGGACTCTCACATCATGATATTCTATGCTATTCTTATTTTATGTTGTGTTTCTTCTGCATTGTGCATATTTATCAAAGGACTTAACCAAAATTTGGGGTCCAACAAGTTTCCTTCTTAGAACCTTAGCTTTGCACATTTTAAGATTCTAATATATTATTTTATGCAATTAGGTTTAATTTTTACTTTTATATTATTGTAATATGTTTAAATCTAAATTATGACATTATTTTATTATTAGGTTTAGTGCATGTTGATGTCAAACCTCTTGACTATACTATAAAAAGGGTCCATGCCACATAAATGTGCACTCTGTGTTACAACCCCTTAGGGAAACCATAAAAGTACACTCATTTTTTCATTAACATTAGATTGTTGTAATTATAAGGAAACATACTTAATAGTGTGATCTATTGTATTCACCATTCATAAAATTATAAGTTTGTTGACGCAATTGAAACATATATCTACAATAAAATTTATTAAACTTTATATTTCATCAATTAATAATAATCACCCTTGTGAAGGTACATACAAAGTAGATATATAGTACATCTCAAGTAGTAATCCAACTGCAACCAAGAAAAACATAATGTAAAAGTAATGAATGCAACCATTGTTGTAAATCAATATAAATAATGCTTATACAAGTTATAGCCTCAATTGCCTTAGTAGAATTGTATAAATTTTCCAAATTACACTGTATTAAATACAATAATGCATCACTGTAATAGTAGCTCTAAGTATATCTCTATAGTAATTAAATTCAACTATAAAGGGGGAAAGAGCATCATCTAGGAACTTTTCCTCCAACCACTAACCGATGGTTCTTTGCACACCTCCCCATTGGGAGTGGCCCTTTACTAAAGGAAAAATAACAATGATGCAGGCATCAAGAATTAATCTAGAACAATGTGTTGTACATTCCCATATAACAATTATACATAATATGGATACGCACACTATCAATAAAGCATCACACATGCATGAAATATAAAAGGCACATGTGGATTGATAATATATATGGCTATAACATTACTTTGGAATTTTTTTTCATTATAGTTATTAGCTTACTATTGATTCAAGTCCACACACATTTATACTCTCTACTACACACATTATTTTATACGTTAATCAACATTGAGTACCATTGTAAAAAGACCCTCCTCTATTACTCATTTTCCTTTATCATATAAAATGACACAAAATAAGACCTTATAAAGACTACATGTATAAGAACACATTCCAAGCATAATAAACAATTATAGTGCATTATATGTAGATCTATACCCAATTTCAACATTATTAAAATTACTCATTGAAAGTAAAATTTAATATAAATAGTAATATAACTATTATGTCACATGCATTCATTTTAAAATTCACCAGAGTCACACATCATAACTTTAAGACATTCCCAGTAAATCAAGCCATAAGTTCAATGATAATCATAATGCATATGAAATAATAGGTTTCTAACATATAAGCCTAGGCACACAAATCATATATCAATCCTTTCAAATAATGTCAAATATGGTGGACCCAAATAATTTCCCTTTGTTACTCTCTTTTATAACCCCAATTAACCAATATGCTAGATAGATACCACTTATAGGTCCCACATAACTCATAAAAGGATTATGCATGTTACTTATTTTGTTGCCATACTATGTAAAGGCTTTAGTTTTCCATGTCTGAAACCTCATAGTTAACTTTTATAATGTTCAATTATACTGACATCAAAACCACTTCAAAATTTTCCTTTCATTAAAATTCATTTAGTACTTTCTATTATTGTATTTGACATCCCAAGCCATTAGTATCAAGACTCCTAAAGTATGCTACAACTATTTAATAAGGTTTATGAATGACTAAGTTATTTCATTTAATGTAATAGAATACAAATAAAATCAACTAATTTTTCATTATTTCATTTATCTATTTTTTTCTACAACTTGTCACAGACCATAGCCATTGGACCAATCATTTAGTCATGCAATTACAATTTTTCCTCTTAATGAATCAAGGAAACAAGGTTTACATGTATGTTCTATTAGACGATTATTTTACATAAACAACAATCATCAAGGCCATTCTCATTTACCATTACTACTTTAATTAACATTGTGTTAATTTATGAAATCCTACTACATTATTAAACCATTATCATTAAGTAAATAATTAATCCTCTATACCAACATGTTTTTCAATCATATAATTAAAGAAGAGGCTGATATTTTATTAAATCATGTGATTTTTGACAAAGAGATTTACACCCACAACTATAACTTATGTAAAACTATGATAATAATGACCCAGATTTAATAGTTCAACTTAGATTTAGAAAATGGATAAATATCTAATTCTAGTAGCCAATTTGTGTTAACATAAAAGGTGTACAACTAAGTATGAGGAATTGAAAGTGTAGCTACAACAACATACAACCTTTGCACCATCGTTTATACTATGGATTTTTGTCAAAAACATGTCTTTATTATAAATAAAAACTATTTCCTTGTTTAATTGATGTAATAACTTAGTATTAAGAAGTGTCTTTTTTACTTTGAAGGTTTGTGTAATCAAGCTACATGATCTTATTAACATCATAAGGTGAATGAGGCCAATTTTTAGCCATATAGGTGGCTGTTATAGCCATTTATAGGTCTAAAAATAAACCTAGAAACACCTATAAGTGGCAAAAATATACTCATAGATCAACAACTTAGATTTATCAACTAACTAAATCAACATATTCATTTCTATAACCTTCTTATATAGAGTGATTTATAGGAAAAATAACTGGGTTGAAGAAAATTTACATAATGGCCATGTGGGTAAGGGTGAACCCTTACCCATAGGCCCATAATGTGGATTTCTAAGTGTAGTCATATAAAATGAAAAAAATGGTAACTTGAGTGTGGATAATGACATCCAACCCATAGTTCCCTCTTAATTGCTCTCATGACCCTTCTAGGCACCTTTTCATTTATTTCCTATCATCTATAGGCTTTCGATACCTCATTTTAGCTTAGTTAGGACCCTTTTTCCATGATTATTCCATCCCCTTAGGTCCTATACCCTTAGGATAATAGCATCCAACTTGGAATATAGCACTAGACCCTAGGGTATCCCATTTTTGGTGGTCCTATCCAATCACATTTTGAGCCTAAATTACCATTTTTTATTATTCCTTCTCTTCATTATGTCAACCTAACACAATTGCATTTAACCCATGACCAATAGATCCCTATATAAGCTCATTCAAATATAATTGGAAAGGGTTGGAAAATATCACTAAGTAAGAAATAATACAAGAAAGACTACTCAAGTAATCTTACCTATTCTCTGCATACAACCAACTAATATAATTACAATCTTATTCAAATCCTTACACCAGCCCCTAGCCACCTCAGACACACCCAATTTTAGCATTTCTTATATTCTCATATCTTAATTGCACTAAGCACTATCAAAGGGAGAACTACATATGGCTTGATCCCTCTTTGAAGTATTGGTATGTGGGTAACATGCCCACACATGGGGTGTGAGGCACGTTCAGTGCATCTTACACACACTAACCCACCCTCTTTTCTCAAAGTCCTATTCAAGCTTATTGGAAACCTAGGATCAAAGATAAATCAGATCTACAAGGATCTTCATTGAGAGTTAAGCTTTTTAATTTCATAGGCAGGGTCATACAAGATTGGTGGATAGAACCTAAAAAGCTCAGACCTCTGTGACTAGTTTGGACAATAGCAGTAGGAGCAAGACTATAACATCAGACCCTAAAGTGTCCTATTTTTGGCACTTCTATCCTTTCACTGAATGAAATATAGATCTAGGTTTTTGATAGTATCCATATCCTACATAGTCAACATCAGCCTTCATCTTAGTTAGATCAGCATAGTTCTAAGCTAAGTTATATTTCTCTCTATATAATTGTTATTTAAAAAAATTCTAAACAACAATCAGAGTTAGAAAATTAGTAGGTTAATTATGGAATAATTATTGAATGATTTACTATACTCAAAATTTTAACTAAATAGGAATAAAAACCCCAATTATTCCAAAAAAAGTTAAATCATTTGGTAAACTTGACTTAATTCATTTGCACATAAAAACCATAGAAACCCTAGGGTAAATTTCCTACTAATTTTCCCATGTTTTTTTAATTTTTTACCTACATAAAAAATTAAAAAATTAGCATTAACTTTTAAAATTTCATAGTAATTTTAAAATTTTTTTTATTTTAAACCCTAGTTGACCATACTAGGTCCCAGTAATTTTCCATTCATTTTCTGAATTGTTACTTACATATTTAAATCAAAAAATCCATTCAAAATTCAAAAATCAATAATAATTCTAGAGTAAATTTTATTTTTCAAAACCATAGTTGCATTTAATAGATCTTATTAAATCACTAATTTTCCAATAAATTTCTTATTTTTTACTTGCATATCTAACTCATAAATGCACTTTCAATTTCAAAATTTCATAGTAATTATTCAAATAATTATATGTTAAAACTCTAGTTGCCCATACTAGGTCTCACTACTTTTTGAGGTATCACCTTACATGTTTATGAGCTTCGTATCCTTTTTATATAATTTCTAGTTACTATTTTTAGGAATTTACATTTCCTATATTTAGTATTTTCTTTAATTGCACTTTGCCTATTATAATTTTTTGCAAAAAATTTAATCAAATTTCAACTTGTTTTTCTACTTTACCTATGGCCCAATATATCAGTTTTGATGAAACTGATAAAAGGGACCTTCAAGAAATCTTAGTAAACACTTTGACATGAAATATGACATGCTTAAAATACTATAATAATAATAATAATAATAATAATAATAATAATAATAATAATAATAATAATAATAAAGAGTGAACAATGGTAAATCTTATCGAACCATAAATAAACCAATTGCAAATGACACTATGGGGGCAACTATATCTCAACAACCCCCTATAGAAGCCCAACCTTCTTCTTTACCACCAACTATGTCTCTTGATGTGGCAACCCTTGTGTAAGAGATAAAATATCTTCAATCCAAGGTGCTACATCTTGAGCAAGGTGTCTCTATACCTACATAGGATTTGTATTCTATTGTTCTTCTACATACACCATTAACACATCACATTACTTCGACACCCTTGCCATAATGTTTTGTTCAACCCATGATTAATATATATGATGGCAAGGGTGATACAGAGACACATTCGAGAGACTTTCATTTAGCATGCTTGGACTATATACCAAATGACTGGTTACTTACCAAATTATTTCCACAAATCTTAAAGGATTATCCTTTACAATGGTTCTATAGCCTATCAAATTAGTCGATCAATGCATTCAATCCCTTATCCAACATGTTCCTAGCTCATTTAAACATTAACATTGGTGATAAAGTTTTATATGCCTAAGTTTCACAATAGAAACAAAGGGCCAATGTACATCTCAGTTATTATGTTCTTTGATATAAGACTATCTTGGCTAAGATGAGTAGCCCCAAGGCTGATTAAGAGTTACAAGATCTCTTCAAATAGAGTCTTCTAACATCTTTGCATGAATCAATTATGTTCAAAAGATTATCTTCCTCCATTGAATTATGTCACACACTAAAGGAAAGAGAAGTAAACTTAAT
The DNA here is from genome assembly GCA_037957365.1 of Torreya grandis. NCBI lineage: Eukaryota > Viridiplantae > Streptophyta > Pinopsida > Cupressales > Taxaceae > Torreya > Torreya grandis. The sequence goes on along the minus strand of JARHVA010005004.1, from coordinate 817,533 downwards.
TTCAATGGGCAAACTCAAGTACACAAGTATCTTAGACACGAAAAATAAGAGTAAAGACAATGTCCCATACAAAGTAAATGTCAATGATAACAAGAGTCATAATCAACCTACAATTAATGTAGCTTTAGAGCCCCCTCAATGAGTGGTTTTATCAACACCTCCTTAACATACCTTTACCAATCTACCATTATATCTAGCCAAGTTTTTATAATAGCTATTAGAACGTAACATCATATATCTTCCTCCTATTGAGGAAGTTGACCCAACAAAGCCTCTTCCATGGGGATATGATCAACATGCATTTTTTGAGTTTCATAGGGCATTAGACCATACAAAAAATGGATGCATCAGTTTGAGACATAAGATATAGGATTTAATAGATGGAAATCATATTGATCTTGGAACTTTAGTTGAGCCTCCTTGGGACAAGCCAACATAGGATAAAGCATTGAAAATATTTTCAGATCCTTTTCCCTAGCATTCCAAATAGTAGACATAAGATACATCAGGGGTTCCTCATGAATATCATGCACATCCCCCACTAGATACATACAAGACACCTTCAGTTGAGTTACATCCTTTGAGAAACATGATTGGTGTATACAATTCTAGAGTTCCATATACACCTTCCATCTCCTTATCAGAGTAAGAGATCATTGAGAATGATTTAGATTATCATTTACTCTTTATCAGAGCTTACATTCATAATCATCCTATTCATAGTGTTCTCATAGACAATGGATTTGGTGTGAACATGTGCATTGTGACATTAATGCAGCATTTGGGATATTTAGAGTAGGATATTACCCCAATAAACATAATTATCAATGGATTTAGTGGGTACATATAGAGTTTATTGATTGAGATTATACTTCCTCTATAGGTTGGTCCAACACACATGGACACACCATTCACTATTTTTCTTAGTGTATGAGTTTTTGATATGCTACTTGGTCAACCATAGATTCAAAAACTTTGAGCAGTACCTTCTATAGTTCATAGATGTATGAAATTCATTCACACTAATCAGGTTGTTATAGTTGGTGGATTTCTATATGAGTTACCACTGCCCACTTTAGAGCCATCTTCTACTTTATAGTCACCAATTTTAGTTTTGCCACCAGTTTTAGTTTTACCACCAGTTATAGTTCCTCCTTTAGTTTTGATTTAGACACAGTTGAGGCATCCATTTCTAGCAAAAAGAGTTCATACACCTCCATAGATTTAGGATTCTAGATAGCTTCTAGCTATAGTGTTCACACCCAGGGCAATATCATTGAAATCTCATGCATCTACTCATATAACACATGTTTAGAGAACTTATCCTACTACTAGATGGGTCCATAAGAGCCCTACATTCTCAGAGTTATAGGGAGAACCCATATTTGGTTTCTACTCTATAGATTTTAGAGCATTTACAACATATACAACTTTTAGATCCATAATCTTAGCATTTCTATCATGTTTCATGATCACACATGATTTCTTTCCTTGATATATGACACCATGATAAGGATTCTCCCATGAGACTCATTGGTTAATATCATCCTTTCCCTATTTACTTATATATAATTTCTTATGCTTGATTGTACATAGATCAAACATACCAAGAATTCAAAAACATTCAAATATTTCAAAATACAAATACATTCAAATACATTCAAAAAAACCATAAACATTTTTATTGTATGAATTATCCATGCTTTACATTTCTAATACTATACGAGACTTACATTTGAAATTTTATGCTATTGTTTGTCAATTTATCTACATTATCATACTTCACTTAATATTATTTGAGTGTGTGTAGTGACATCTAGATCAGTGATTGCTTCACTCTACCCATCAAGGGGGCATCCTACTTATACATTTGAGACATACTTCAATATATTTACCCACTAGGGGTATCTTGTACATGACGACATCATCCAAGTTATGTCATTCTTACACCACACACTCTAGTTATCATGACGATGTAAATTATTTACTACCTTACACAAATTACTCTATCAACATTTCACTAGTATATAACACTTATGTATATCTTATCATATTCATAGTCTTATACTAATATATCTTGCATACCTTCACATTATTGATTTGATTAGGTAGATCATGATTGTATTTCTAGTTATTACATACTTTCCTTTCTTGCTTTGTGTAGATAGATATGATTGCATTTCTCAATTATTTATTATTTCTTGTATGTGCCTTAGGACATTTTCTCATGTACTTTAATTCTATTCATGTGTATGACTTAGGACATTTATGAATGCCATTTTTTTGTCCTCTTCTATGTGATTTTGGCTTCCACACCAACCTTTCTTGTTTCAATTATATGTGTATGTGGCATTTGAACATGCCTTGTATGTTTGCCTTCCAATTTGAGTGATGTGTGCCCATGTCCCTTATTTCTGTGGTCCTTTGGTCACCCTTGTATGCTTCTTTCTTCTTGCCTTGTGTGATTGTTGCTTGTTTGCTTCTCATTGTTTATAATGCCATGATTCTTAACATGCATTATCTTGCTTTCTTAGATGCTTTGATGGACATCATACTCCATCCCTCCATGACAACTAACAACTAACAAACTAACCAAAATTTTCATTTTAGTTCTAGTTTACTACATTACATTACATTGTTATATATATATATATATATCTAGTCATACCACTATGGATCTAACAATCTCTCAATACAAACCATGCTATATCTAGATATATCTTATCGATTATCATTACTATATCATGTATCTTTGCAACATAACACACTTGCAGGGATTTTTTTTAGTGGAATTCATTAGAGGGTCTTCATTCCAACCCTTAGAAGAGGGGGCAACAAACATGGGTTTTGTCATAGAGATCAGAACTCCTTATAGTCAAAATCCAGATTTTAGAATAGATCAGAACAATAATCAAAGGTCAAACTAGGTAGAACAAATTAGAAAAATAGTGATGATTCTAGCACACTTTTTAGTTTCAATAAAGGAAAATAATGTCAGACATGGACAATAGCACTAGACACCAAGGTGTCCTATTTTTGGCACTCCTATCTAAATAATAGAAAACCTAGATTTTCTAGAAGCAGGAAGAAAAGTAGGTTCAACTATAGTGTTGCACATTCATACCAATTTAAAAACAATAGTTTTTAGTACATTTTTGCTCAAAGAATATAGATATAGGGGGCATCATGCATGACATGATGGATCTCACTTATAGTTTTAGATAGGGTAGTTGGTATAACTTTTAGATCAAAATCCATGTTTTAGACACCAGTGATTGGGGGCAATGTACACGACACATTTATTTTATTTTCTTTTCAGTTTCAACATTACCTAGGAATTATCAGTACTTGCATGCCTTATTCCATCTGTAGGTGGTTAACATCATTTTATAATGGCTTTCATATAAGCCTAATCTCCACATTCCCAATTTCTTGAGTTCTTGAGTGGCTTCCATATAAGCCTAGGTTTTAGTTTTAGAGTGGCTTTCACACAAGCCTAATCTCCATATTTCAGAGTGGCCAAGAGTGGCCTAGTTTTTAGCATACATTTAGCTATCCATGCCAACATTATTAGATTATAGAGCATTCATGGGCTTTATGATCCATCTCATTTAACACACATTTCATATTGATATCCATTTAAAACTTCACTTCACAAGGCAATGATGGAGCTAAAGGACTAGCTAGCCTTTGTATTCTTGAGATACCTATTCAGAGGGATTGGATACATAGTCCAGACACTAATTAACACATGCATGACCATATAGCTTCAATTATTAGGTGAAAATGGAGCTAAAGGGATAGCCTTTACATTCTTGAGCCACTCTCAAAGAATTGATATCTCAACTCTATTCATGATATTACTCTGGGTAAAACACATACCCAACATTACTCAACATCATCAAACATCACTCAACATCACAATAGGTTTTGTATTGGTTCACATATCCTGTGAGATGTATTCATTCCTTTCTTTTCTTCTCTCTCTTACCCAACTTTGTACATTCTTATTTTAGATATAACATATCTATTAAAGAATAATCTACTGTTTGTTTTTCTTATAGATTTATACTTTACAACATGCTCTCTCTCTATGCACACCTAACACCACAAAAAATTTATGAGCTTCACCCTTATAGGTAAGTTTAGGTAGACTTTCTATTTTTCCTTTATCCTAGTATTTTGTTTTACAACATCACTAGAATAAAGGGGGTAAATGTAGTCATATAAAATGAAAAAATTGGTAACTTGAGTGTGGCTAATCACACCTAACCCATAGTTCCCTCTTGCTTACTCTCATGACCCTTATAGGCACTTTTTCACTGATTCCCAGTCATCCGTAAGCTTTCAATATCTCATTCTATCTTAGATAGGACCCTTTTTCCATCCTTATTCCATCTCCCCAGGTCCCATATCCTTAAGAAAATAGCACCCAACTTAGACTATATCACTGGACCCTAGGGTGTCCCCTTTTTAACACTTCGATCCAATCACATTTTGAGCCTAGATTACTATTTTTTCTTGATTCCTCTTCTTTATTATGTCATCCTATCATGATTGCATTTAACCCATAACTAATAAATCCCTATATAAGCCCATTCAAAGATCATTTGGAAAGGGTTGGAAAATATCACTAAGCAAGCAAGAATAAAAGCAAGACTACTCAAGCAATCTTCCCTATTCTCTGCATAGAACCAACCAATACACTTACAAGCCTATTCAAATCCTTACACTATCCCTTAGCTACCTCAATAACACCTAGTTTTAGTATTTCTTTCATTGTCATATCATGATTGCACTAAGCACTTTCAAAGGGAGAACCACATATGGCTTGATCCCTCTTTAGAGTATTGGTATATCAACAACATTCCCATAAATGTGGTGTGAAGCATGTTTAGTGCATCTTACACACACTAACTCCCCCTCTTTTCTCAAAGTCATATTCAAGCTTTTTAGAGACCTAAAATTGAAAATAAATCAGCTCTACAAGGAGATATATTGAGAGTTAAGCTTTGAAAATTCATAGGCAGTGTCATACAAAAGTGGTGGATAGAACCCAGAAAGCTCAGACCTCTATGACTAGTTTAGATAATAGCAGCGGGAGTAGGACTATAGCACCAGACCTTGAAGTGTCCTATTTTTAAAACTCCTATCCTTTTACCAAATGAAAGATAGATCTAGGTTCTTGATACTATCCCAGTCCTTCACAATCAATATCAGCCTTTGTCTCAATTGAATCAACATAGTTCTAAGCTAAGCTATATTTCTCTCTATTTTAAGGTAATTTCAAAAATGTCTAAATAGTCAAAATTAATAAATTAGTAGGTTAATTATGGCATAATTATTGACTAATTTAGTTTACTTAGACTTTTAACTAAATATGAATAAAAACCCCAATTATTCCCAAAAAGGTTAAACCACTAAGTATGCAATTTGTGCAACAAATAGAAGAAGAGGTTTAATAAAAATTTACAACCTAATAAAATAATAACCAAACCTTTTCAATCATTTTCTTTTATAGAAATGAAATCAGACAAGATTCATTAGATTGAAAACCCATAATGATTTTTTTAGCCAGTACGCTATGTTTATGTGCATTTATAAAAAAAAAGTTTTGCTAGTTGTTTTTCTTTCAACAACAAGATCTCAGATAAAATATAACTACACAAAACCCCCCAAATTAGAGAAATACGCTATGTGCCTACCATAGAAGATAGAGGCTAAGAATCTCCTTCTAGACCATGCTATTTTCTTTCTTCTACTACCAAAATGCCATGTTTGAGATAAAAAGTATTCATTATTTTATTCTACAGTCCCCTGCTTACCACCATTACTACCTTATGACCCTTTTACTCATCTATAAATTTTCCATTTTCCCCATCATGCCATGACCCAAGGCAAATATTCTTCTTGCTCTACCAAAGGAAAATGTGTAGGGCGTTATCATCCAACAATGTCTAGCTTGCCTCCCTTCTCTTCCCAAAAATAATGTAGATAAAAAAAAATCAAAAAATTTATAAACCCTAATCATTTATTATCTTTTTCCAAAACTAATAATATTTTAATTATTTCAAAAGCTATGTAGTAATATTCCCTTCATTTCTATGCAATCTTTTCATAAAACATTTTAATTTTTTTAAAGTATGTTTTTGTTCTAAGGATCTAAAATCCCCCTTTGGGGTCCAAGAATATAAGAAGGGGTTTTCTTATCTAACATGAATTCATACACTAGAGTCTAAAATAAGGCAAACAAACAACCATACTGAGCAACAAGTATTATGCGTGATTTAATGACTTAGGGTTCTAATGTAAGAAATGTTATTATTTTCATAACTTAATACACTCAATAAGTAACTCACACAATCAAAAGGATAAATAATCATCATTGAGTAATCATGCATGGATATAAACAAATAATGACATATTAGGCAAATGAGACATCAAACAAAAATCATAGTGAGCATGTGACTATTCTAGATTTTTTTCTTGTAATTATTGTCATTTACTACCCTCTCCTCTAAGATGCTCTTCCCCCTATATTTATCATGGGGATAGGTTCTCCTGCATCCATCATACTAAAAATAGTTAGTTAGTCTAGGTCAAGTAATAAGGAGATAACTAAAATAAATATAGTAACATATTAATTAAATTTTCACTAAATAATGATACAATAATAAAAAAAATTATACATATACACATGCAAACATCACCATAAGTAAGGCACCCATATGCTGAATTAAAAATGAAATAAGACAAACAATATTTTCATGATCCACTTATTAGTTGATTCTAATATTTTCCTAAAATTGTTGTTTGTTTATATGGAGTAGAACTAGATGTAACATCTTTTCCCCTTAAAAGGGTCATCATCCCGATGATGTACAAAAAACATGTTTGAAAATACATATATTTTTCAACATAACATATCAGTAAAAAGATGAGGACATAGTTTTTGAAACTCATTCAGGTCATCCCAAATGGTACTTTCTATAATACCCTACATTATTCTATATCTCTATTATGCATGCATGACTTGTGTTTATCAAGCACTCTAATTGGTTCCACTATTATTTTTCTTGGATCTAAAACCTAAATTCATTCCAATTAAGAACATGTAAATGATTATCCTTATACTTTTTTGGATAAGATACATGAAAAACATTGTGAATTTTAATTTTCATGTTAATTTGAGCTAAGGCTGGTGTAAAAATAAACTTATATGCTAAGGATTGATCACTTATATAACCTCAAAGGGTCCCTCATATCTATGGGCTAGTTTGGCTGATTTTCCAAACTCAATAAAACTCTTTTGGGGTTTGATTTGTAGAAACACTTTATTTCCAATTGAGAACTACATTGATGTTATTTTTAGGCCAACATAGATTTTATGCCTATCATTGGATTTATCCTACCTTCACCTGATTATCTTCACCTATTCTTCCATTTTAGCTAGTAGATCATGTCCAAAAATCACCCTATCCTCTAATTTATCCTAGTTGATAGGTGCCCTATACATTTTTCCATACAATGATTCAAAGAAAGTCATTTTTAAGGCTGATTGAAAGGAATTATTGTAGGAAAATTCTACCAATGGAAGGTATTATTCCCATTTATATCTTTTATTCATGTGATACATTCAAAAAATAAACTCCATTACTTGATTCACTATTTAAACTATTTACCCATCCATTTTTGGATGATAGGTTGTACTAAATTTCAGTTGTGTGCCCAATTCTACATTAAAAGTCTACTAGAACCTTGAAGTAAATCAAGGATATCTATTTGAAATTATATTTTTCATAAGCCCATGCAATCTAAAAATATATTTCACAAATATTTTTGCTAAAACTAGTGCATCATCAGTCAAATTTACCAAGATGAAATGAGCAACCTTCATGAGTTTATCAAAAAACACCAATACCATATCATGCTAGTTCCTTGACATGGGTATCCTTTGGAAAAAATACATATTGATGAATTTCCATTTATAATGTGGAATACGATGTGGATACAATAATATAGTAGGATCTACATGTTCAACCTTCACTCACTGAAATTCTAAGCATCTTGCCACAAAATCAACTATATTTTTCTTGATTCCTATCCAAAAATAAAGAGGTTGTAATTATGCCATGTATTTGTTACACTATGATGACCTGAATAGGGAGCATTATGTAACTTTCTAATCACAATCACCCTCAAGTTCCATACATTAGTTATATAAATCCTTCCATTGAATCTCAAGATCCCATCACTCTCAAACTAAAATCCTCTATACTTATGATCTCAAGGATTCTTTGATAGAGCCTTCTTGACCTACTTGTAAAATTCATATTCTAGATAAAACTTCAAAACTTAGTCTTAGAAGGTACTTATAATAGTATCCATTATATCTATGTACCTTATATAGATAAGAACATCTAAAACCCTATTTTCTTTTCCCTTTATATAGTTGATGTTGAAATCATAGTCTGAAAAAAACTCCAACCAATTCCTTTATTGCATATTCAGGTTAGGTTCAGTAAATATGTACTTGAGACTTAATTTTTTTGTTTTGAAATCAAATGGTTTAACAAATAAATAATGTTTCCAAACTTGTATTTCATGCACAATTTCAGCCAATTATAAGTCATGTGAAGCATAGTTTTCCTCATAGGGATTCAGTTTCTTAGACTCATATACAACTACTGAATCTCCTTGCATTAGCACTCAACTTAAACTATCCCCAAAAACATATATTATAATAATAAAATGACCATTTGGGACTGGTATCCATAAAATTGGTATAATATTAAGATTTTCCTTTAAGGTTTGAAAATATTTTTCACACTTATTACTCTACACAAAAAAATTATCCTTCCACTACAAGGAAGTAATTAGGTTAGTTATTTTGGAGAATTTTGGTACAAATTTATTACTAAGGACATAAATTTATGCACTTCATACACATATTGGGTGTTTCCCTTTCCAATATGGCTCTAATAATTATGGGATATATTGAAATTAAATCTTTTGAGATTATATGACCTAGGTATTGCACCTTTTTTTAAAATAAAACACATTTTAGCAATTTATTGAAGGTCTTATTCACTCGTAAGCATTAAAAAACCAAATAAAAGTTCTAAATGTGATATTATTCACTCTTAAAATAGATCAAAATTTCATCAAGGAAAATAATTACAAATCAATTGAGACATTCCCTAAACACACTATTCATGAGGTTCATGAATGCTACATGTGCATTTGTTAGTCCAAAAGGGAGCATCATGAACTTGTAGTGCCCATACCTCATTTTGAAGGTTTCCATAGGAATGTATTACTCATTTATACTTAAATGATGGTACTTGGTCCTCAAGTATATTTTATAAAATACCATTACACCTCACATTTGATAAAAAAATCATCAATGTGAGGTAGGGGATATCTATTCTTGATGGTTTATTTGTTCATCATTCTATAGTCTATACTCATGTAAAGAGTCACATCCATATTTATGAATACCACAAGTGCACCCCATGGTGAAAAAATTGGTAGAATCAATCCCTTGGCCAACATTTGACCTCCCAAGATGCAAGATGCAATTATGAACTCTTGAGCTACTTTACGAATACCTTATTTTTCATTGACTTTTAAGAACATTATTCCAAGTGAAACCCATGCTTCAACATAAATTAATTTGTGGTTTAGGTCTTCCTATAGACCATTAATAAATGAATCCAAGATGTATCACACTTTTAGATATGGATTATTCCACCATATTCTCATATTTTTTATTCAATAAAGACTAGACCAATTTACTCAAATAGTGGATCAATTGTACCAATAAGAAAAGGGAAACACAAAATTATAGGTCCTCTATGGGCCTATATTTAACTACACCACAAAATATTTGATGTTAGCTATCATAGTTCTCTATCTAAAGTTTGGCCTTGCCATGAAAATTGAGAATACACCCTTCACAATAAAAATCATTTCAAGTGTTTATAATTGGATTAATAACATTTGATTAGCTAAAAACCACCCAAGGAATACTTGTGTCAAACCTAATGGCCATATATGTTTCCCATTTGACATATGAATGGTCAGGTTCTCCATAAGCATTTTTGAATAGTTAATACTAATTTTAAACTTGACACAAGATAATAATTCCACCTTAGGATGTGAAAATTTTTCTTCCTTAATCATACTCATAATATTTATAGTAAAATTTTGCATTTATCTCCATATGGTACCTTGATCTTGAAAGGTTCATTCTTTGTTTGACACTCAATTCTAGGAATGAAGTGTAACCAAATAGAAAATTCCCAATAACTCCTCTCTACACACACATAAGGGCCAATTCATAGGCATGTAAAAATTCCTAATTGATGCACCATTTTCAAAAACCTCACCAAATCAAGTTCTTTTCCAAAATAATATTAGCTTTGTATTGCTCCATGGATGTCCTAAAACTCACAGGTGTCAATAACATCTAAACCAACATCTTTGACCTTTTAGATAAGGTCTAGACACATCTTTGGAGTGATTTATGGGTAGTGAATACTTCATGAGATGATAATTATTCATTTTTCAATTTTAAGGATGGATCTATGATCATAACTCATAATGCCACCTGATAACAAAGTGAGATAATTTTATTTTGGGTCAAGATGTTGATGGAGTCATGGGTTTCATGTCAGTTTATATTACTCTTTTTCCTCATCTTAATTATATACTCTAAAGAATCAATATGTTAAACATACATCTTGGATAAAACCTCATTTTAGGGTATCAGAACTACTTGCAAACCTGACCATAATACTTGATTTTTAGTAAACAAAGGTCAAGCGTTATTTTTTGAGCCACTATCATTAGTAGTCCTGTGAGGAGATTCATGCATCTAAACCAAGCCTTGTATATTAGGTTACAAATTTATCATATTAAAAAAATAGAAAACTTATTATCCCTATCTTCATGACACCCTCAATCACCTATAGGAGTACAATTGGGGGTGTTATCATGAAATACAAAATTTCATGACAACTTTAAATAAATAATTGCAATAATAATTGAATACCATTGCAACCATTAATAGTTTCTTGAAAATATTTAAGATTCAAATAAGGATCTCCTCTTCTATCAAATGTATAAAATGTATGGATTTGGAAATTAGAGGGTAAGGGTGCATACAAAATATTATGCACAATGGTATTACCATGAACTATATTAGAGTCAACCAAAGCATGATATGCTTTAATTTATAAGGATAATTGGTGTAATTAGGATTGAATATCACCTAAAACATTAATTAATGATATTTATTATTTGGAAGACATGTTTAGGTTCTTAAGAGGCCAATTTAAGGGTTGCTCACTTTATTATTAATTTTAGCCATTGGTACACTATTACAAATAGGAGAAGGAAGCTTAGAAATAAACTATTTTTTAAGAACAATAGGCTTGGGAGGTTCATTGGTATTTGGAATAATATTACTTTTAAAATGCATATTACATTCCATTGAAAGAGAATAAATTGCATTATCATCACTAAAATCAACATGTTCACACATTTTATCTTTTAAAGGGGAATTAGAAACATCATCATGATATGCCATAACATCATTGTTATGCACTTTATCATTTGAATCATTATGTAACATATTATAAACATGAGGGGAAAGTGAATAAGAATATATATTAGGGTTAGTATAAGAATTTTCTTGATAACTATATTTGTAATAATCATCATCATATCAATCCTTGTCATGACCACTGTAATTTTTATAATCAATATTAATATTTGGAATAATAATATTGTAATTTTCACAATAATAGGAAAGAAAAATAGTATTGTTTATATTGATATAATTTGGTATTCTAGTGGAATAAAAAGGGATTTCTTTCCTATTGGTTAACAAGAGGGAAGAAATATTACATGTAAGCTCAATATCCTTCTTTATGAATATCTTATGTGAATTCAATTTATAAGTCTGAATGCAATATAATGTGGTAGCAAAATGGATATAAACGTGGTGTGTAAGGAAAGGGTTCCTCCATGGGGAGAGTAGGTGGTAATATAATATATACTATGTATTCATCTTTATAAAGAGTTTTATGCTCTAATAAATGATTTAAGCAGGATGGTAAATAAAAATCTTAGATGGACTTTAAAAAGACATCCATAGTTGACACTAGAGAAAGATCTAGGGAGTATTCCAAAGGGGAATCTAGAGATGTGAGCAAAGAGGAATATATAGGACATTCTAAGGTGAAATATATAAAAAAATCCAAAGGGAAATCTATAGGTGAAACCAAAGGTAAATCTTAAGAAGGATCTAGAAAAGAACCCAAAGGAGGAATCTAGAGGTATGACCATGGGTAAATCCAAAGAGGAAGCTAGATGTATGACCAAATGTAAATCCAAAGAGAAATCTAGAGAAGAACCCAAAGAATATTCTATAGGTATTACCAAATTTAAATCTAAAAGGGAAGATAGAGGTATGACCAAAGGTATATCCAAAAAGGAAGCTAAAAAATAACCCAATGAGGATGCTAAAGGTATGACTAAAGGAAAATACAAAGAATAAGATAGAGAATAACCCATAGAAGAAACTATGGGATAATTCAAAGTGGAATATAAAGGTGTGACCAAAGAGGCATCTATAGGTGATTCCAAGGTGAAATCTAGAGGAGAATCCAAAGCTGAATCTAGATGAGAATCCAAAGCTGAATTTAGAGGAGATTCCAAGGTGGAATATAGAGGAAAGTTCGATTGAATAAAAACTTTTTCCCAAGAATTATCCAAGTCACTTTGTTAATTCATTGTAAAATTATCAAAATCATAATCATTATTAAAATAATCTTCCATAAGTTTTTGATTTTGATTATTTATCCAGTCATTGTCATAACTAAAAGTTATAACATGAAAAGAAAACAATTTTATCTAGAGATGTATATCATTATCATGTTGTCTTAGACTATCCATGATATATATAATGAAAATAAAAGAAACAAATAAAATGCTTGTAAAAAATAATTAATCTAGTATGCACAAAGAAAGTAATGACTATGAATACAATATGATAAAAAATCAAGGTATAATGTTGAGCTAAGCAATGTTTTGAATGATTATGTGGGCTCTCAAATATGCTTGCTCATTCATTGATTAGTGTTAGCCCAATGTTTCATATCACTAACTACAAAGGTAAAACCATGTCTATATCTCACTAACCCCATTTATAAGGGTACCATGAGAGTTATTTCCATAGGCGATGTGGTCCTCTCAAGTGCACCACAAATCAAACATGTAAAAGATGTTTCTTATAGTATATAAAAGTGATCCTAGGTGTTTCTTATAGACTATAAGGTACATGGAAACTAGATCTTGTGTTTAATTTTGTACAATGATTGAGTATTGGAGTAATCCCTTCATGCCACAATATCTATGAGTAGATCACCATGCAACCCTTTAAAATAGTCATTAATTAGTTTCAAAAACTGTCGAAACATAATTTATAAAATAAACAAAGGTAATAGAAAATAAAGAGAAAAATATCAAAAGATTTATGTATAGAAATAAGTAAATTTCCACTCAAGGGTGAGAGAAAGAACTTCTATGTTGGATTTATCCAAGGTGATAAGACAAACTTCTTTAATGTCAGATTAAATCCAAGGTTGAAGAATTTAAATCAACATGTGTTGGATTTTATCCAAATTTAAAGGCTATTTTCTTTCAGTGTTATGAATTTAAAAAATAAAAAATAAATCCTATGATAAAAATCAAGCAAACAAAAAATAATGCTATAAAAATAGTGGGTTCAATAGAATGTTTATATCTATCTTAATTGAAAGAACTCAAATGAATAGATCTAAACTATTGAAATTAGAATTCTAGAATATACAAATATGATAGTAAAATACATTATTCAAAATATGATTAAAATAGTAACTTTGACAAGGGTATGCAAATATATCTTAGATTTAATTTATGTTGACTTACGCTAACTATATAGGCTCATCACTAATGGGAAATTGATAAGAATCATTTGTGAATTATGTCATACCTGAATTCATAAATTTTGATGTATTGGGACAAGGTCACATTAGGGGATATAAATACACCATGGCCTTGGCATTTGAATGTAGTACTATTTAGGTTTACTACACAGGTGATTTTTTAATCTAGGTGTGTATTATTACTTTAGAGGGTCTAATAATAATCTACATATGTCAATTTTATGCTTGGAAGAACTACAAAACCAAAACCCTAATTCTTACACACAACAAATAGGATATCAAATTCTAAAAGGGGGGAATAAGGTGAGGGTAATAGAAAATATACCCTCATAAATCCTTTCATAATATGAGCATTTCTTACATATCCTAAATGGGCCTTAGGCCAATTCAATTCTCTCTCTTAAGGTGATTGTGTGATATGTGATTATGCAACTATATGAGTGTAACTAGAAGATTGATTGAAATGCTTAAAAATGGATACCCATGACCTTAAATAAATAAAATTAAAACTTGGCATATGGTTTTTATAATGTATTAGAGTTTAAAATGAAAATAATAGTGCTCTTTTGCTCAATATACAATGCTTTTTGTAATGTTATTTAGGTGTTCTAATGACTGGCTTAGATGTGATTTTATAAAGGACCATTCAAACATTTTTGATAACCAAAATTTCCAAAAGTTTGGAAGATCCATTATGGCACATACCAAATTTAAAAATTATCCATTGAAGTACTTTTGACAAGGGCACATTAGGGGACAGGACTGGCCTATGGTCTTGTTCACCTAGTGTAGTCTTGTGCCAAATGTACAGAAACTCTTGAAATTTACCTATAATAATGTACAAGAAAAATAAGAATGTTTGAATGATATTTCAAGTGTTTTTAAGATAGTGAATAGCATAATGAAGGCTATCATATATACATATTTTAAGGAAAATGTGGAAAGACCAAGCGAGATAAATATATCAAGATTAAACATTGTGAGGCACATAATTATTAATTTTATGTGTCTATAAGAATTTTAGAGTGGTTCAAATATCAAATGAGTTTAGATATGAGATAAATATTCACACATTAGTATATATTTTAGGGACATATGTAATACATATGCACTCACTTCATAGAGACATGAGCTATAGATTACAAATTCATATATACTTGAGTCCATATGCCATGCAGGTGCATATGGGTTACATAAACACAAATTGAAGGTTTTCATGAATATATACATTTGAGATACATGTTTTTAGATTTATCATATGGATGCATAACATTACAATATTAGTTGGCACAAATTCCATGAGGCATATTGTGTGTTCATACACATTTACATTTTGTATAGTGAGCATTGTTTTAGTTGTTTATTTGTTAACACAATTTAAAGGCACCAAGTAGTGAGAAAACTTAAATATTCAAGTTTGTTTATAGTGATTGATTCATGATTTTTTAGGTAATGTATGTTGAGGTTCAATGACACTCAAAAACCATGCCATTACCCATATAAAACCCATCACGTGGCTCCCACCTTACCATAGTGAGGTTTAAAATCACATCTATTTTAATTATTTAAGTTATTACAAAAGAGGTTAAATGATATTCAACGGTCTTATAAGTACTCAAAATTCATGAGGGTTAGGGAATTTATCTTCCAAACCCAAGGGCTTGTATAATTACATAAATTTGGGGAACTATCACCCTAGTTATCCATGTGATTTAGTAAGGAATAATAATTATACAATGATTAAATAAGGAAGCATCATCTACAATAAGTTACAAGGCAACATAGATTTATAATTAGGCTAAGAGATGCATAAAAGGGACATAAAAATGTCACAACAAACAAGGCCAAGGGACACATATAGGAGGACATAAAAATGTCACAAACAAAAGGATATCAAGGATGTCACATCAAGAAAGGCCAAGGGCCACACAATATAGTCTCACTAAAAGCAATCTATCATGAAAAAAAGTAATAACATCAATGGGGTATATAACAAGAAACTAGTCTACACCATTCAAATGTATCAATTTCACATCACACTATAATGACATATCATGTATCACTATGTAATAAATGAGTAACCATAAAGGCATATGCAAGAAATATAGGTGGATCAACATGGTATACATGTTATTAAAAGATATAACTTGTAATAGTGAGACCTATGTAATAAGATGCCCCTAGTATTGGCATGATTCTTAGGTAAAGGGAAAACCAACATCTATATGTCCATGTGTAACCTATATGTCATACATAACTCTTAGATTATTGAAATGAATGTGCATATGCATAATATACCTATGAAGTGTCCTTATTTTTTTTTGATTCATGTTTAAGAAAAAGAACACTAAATAGTTTCAAATTTTAATTTATATTGTGTTGTGGTTGAGATTCCTATATAGGAGTACCTAAATAGATAATGTTGTCATTTATGAGATCCTGTATCCCATATATTAGATTGAAACATTTGTTTATTGAATACCCACAATATGAATTTACATTATAGTTATTTGGTCTAGGTTTGCTTGGATCAAGCTCTTGTGAAGGAAGGAGTGTGATAAGGTGACACTCATAAACTTATTTAGTAACACATGAGGAAGTGGTGGTAATAATGAAAATTACCTCTTTGGTGGAGCTATCAACTATAAATGATTTGTGGGTTGTGACACTACATTGACTATGGTCTTTACCTCATTATTTTTATCTCTTGGTTTGACTTTATAATTTGGTTTGATTTGAAACTTCATTATTGAAGTAGTTATAGAAGTTGATGTATACTTAGGTTTGTTCGAAGTAATTAACTTGACATATTTATCCCTCAAAATATGTATAACTCATCAAATGATTTGAATCACTTGAATATGATTGATTCATGGAGTAAAACTAAAAAAAATATTTAAATATATCTTGAAATTCATTATCAACCATAACATTGGTCATCTTGAATAGAATGGTCTTGTATCGAAGCACATAGTCATTGATTAGTTCATTGGATCCTTATTTTAGCTTAGCAATTTATGCATATGATAACTTCTCATCAATGTTATTGGTAAAATGTGATAGGAATTGGTTGGCCAAAGGGTTATATGATCTTATAAATAAAAAAGGGTTATCATAAAACCATTTAAATGCATCGTCTTTAATACTTCTTAGAAATAACTTGGTAAATATGATTTTGTTATATGTATAGTCCAAGCAAGATATATGGAATGATCTAAGATATTATTTGGTATCATCTTTATCTTCATATAATTAGAGCTTAGGAGATATAAAGCCTATTTTTAAGGGGTTAGATACTATTTTAGGGCCTATTGGGTTATAGATCAAGGCATGTGAATCAATGACATGGCTAGATCTTGATGCACCTTATTATAATTACAATAGCTTGGTGAATGTGCATATCCATCATGGGAGGAGTGAATAATTCTTGCATATGTATATGTATCATAATTTGTTGAAGTCTTCATGTTGTCCCTAGAGTTTGGGTAGATGTCACATAGGTCAATAAAGGTGTGGGAATGGGGATTAGTACTAGCAATAGTGGTATGAATACTTGATGTATAAGCTTGAGCTAACTTTTTCTACTCATCTCTTGTTATATATAAACATTGCATCAATACTATGTAGATTCATGTTAAGATATTAAATAAAATTTTCATCCTCTAAGTCATCTTGTTTATCTTTAGTGGTTGTTTCATTAGTTTCAATATTCATGTTCAATCCATCAATAGGGTGAATATGATATACTATATAATCTGTAGTAGGAAGAATAAATGAAATCATACAAGTGCTTTGATGTCTATTAGTAAAAATATGCATATCATGTTGGATGTTACAATAATAGGATTGAAATATGGCTTGGGATTGTTCATTAGTAACGTTAGCCTTATTAGTGAATTTATATTTGATATTTGTTACCTATTTTCTTACATAATTGATCTAAATAAGATACATTACCCATGCAAAATAATATGAAAAGTGTAATTTCATTACTTGTGTTAACCAATAATATTTATTCAACATGATTATGATTAATGTGTATTATTAGGGAAAAATAAGAGATAAGGTTTGGAAATAAAATCCTAACATTGAAATTTGAAACCCTAAGGGAAAATTTAGTGATTTTCATTATTTAATATCTGCATAGGTTTAACAATATGTCTTACCATAATTTAGATTAGTGGGTGAGATTAGTCTAATAAGGATTGAATTTTGAAATGTAATTCAAATAAATAGATATGGAATTAAGCATCCATCTAAATTTAGGAGGTTGAGATTGATTAATATAATTTTATAAGGGCATATGCTAACTATGGAAAGTATTAAAGATATCACAATACATAGTTTTTCTAGTTGACTATCTAATTGTGACTATATTGTAGAAGTGAAAACCAAGGATAAACACACTTGTGGATCATTCAGTTATAGAATTGATATGTTATCTACATTGGGTTGCTTTTTCAAGATTAGGTCAACATCACTAGTAAATGCTGACATACTAATCAACACTAAACTACATGGTTATATAGTACAATGAATATATGATTACATATAAGTATATTTAGTTACATTATATTTATAATCTTGAACCTGAACTATGCACATAGATCTATAAATCAATATCCTCTTTTTTGAACCCTTAGATGTGCTATTAGGGATATAAACTTTCCAAAATAAGGGAAGTATAATTGAATGAGGTATCCCCAATCACCCATGTCTAATGATTGGATGTTTTCTACATTTTAATACTCTAAGGATGGAAATTAGACCACATGTAGTTCTCCCACCTACTATGAATATGAAATTGTGTTCCTCTTTAATGTGCATGTAACTAATGATTGATCTTGATATTTGATAATGTTTAATTTAACTCAAATTTAGAGTGATTCAAGCTTAGAGTGTGACCACTCGTAGTGATAGGTTTGAAAATTGGGAAGAATATGACATTTTTTCTCAGTGTGCAATAATGTGTATATATATATATATACATATATATATCACATAAGTACCAAGAATGTTTTGAATGAAACCATGATTTATTTATATAGGGGTTCAATTGAATAACTCCTCATGCCAATAACAAGTTGGGATTATGGGCTAAACCTAAGGATGGGCTTGATTTTATAAAATAGCCATTCTTGGAAGTGGGTCAATTATAACTAGGTTAGTTAGTATCAAATTCTAGTACTGACCACTCTTATGGAATTGAGTTATGAACATACAAACTAAAGTAGGACTCTAGAGATGTCTATGTAGGACATTTAACTATTTTTAAATAGATAATTAGATTCATGTATGTGCATAACAATAGAATAAAATGTTTGAGTCATAAGATAACATGAAACTATGAAAGGATAGATAATGAGAACCTTGTTTAAGCTGTCAAGTTATGCATCATAAATGTGTTTCAAGCTTGTAATTATTGAGTACCAAAGATGATATTTAGTGTCCACAGTGTGTGAGTGTTAAAATATTGTATTTTAATAATTTGACTTCTTCCTTATGCTTTTAAAATAGGTTTGTTATGAAATTCCATTTGGTGTTAATGTGATAATATTATTGAATAACATGTGATAAAATTTGCTATTCAATTTTGTATGTGTGGATTTATTTGCTATATTCTTGTTTTACATGATAGATCATAACATATAAGACCATATTTATTGGTGATAATAAATACTTATTATACCATATATGAATATATGCTCATACATTATTTGCATGTATATTTTGGTTACCCTAGTCAACATTCTAAGTCGATAGCACATTTAAGACTTTTAATAAAACATATACGAAAGAAATTTCAATAGATTAATGACCTAAAAACATGAGAAAAAATCCAGAAAAAAAGAATATGATTTAATCAATTTAAATAATTCTAATTTAGTATAAAATTAACATAAAAAAGGATTAGAAAAAATATTAAAGAGTATGTTTGAGTTAGCTAAATGGTGAAGAACTTGTGATCTTGAAGTGGGGGATTAAGGATTAAATACTATTATCATAGAAGGTTTTACTTTATCTCAATCATTAATTATATTATAAAAGAATAGAGGTATAGATATTGAAATAATTCATATATTTAGATTATAAATATATTATTATTGAGATACATATATATAAAACCCTATATTATTAAAATAAATATAAAATTATATTATTTGGAAAGAGATTTATGGATCCATTATGTTTATAAAACATAAATCCAATATTCTAGGTTTGATATGTGAACACATCCTCATAGAGAAGGTTAAAATGAAAAATGATTTGAAGAATCGTAGCCTTAGTGAACCCATAAATAGTCTAAAAATATGCACATTAATCTATAATTTCAAATAGACTCACATCATCAGCGTTTCCATAAAATTATTATTTTTAATTCTATTAAAATAAGAGAAATAATAATCTTATACCCAAACCAACTCAAATATGAGAAAGAACACCTTACATATGTCTTGGTGGTAAATGGTTGTAAAATATAGGAAATTGAAAGATGTTTCCATAAAGAAAGTATACAAGGACATACAAATAATAATGGAGATGAAAATGAACACTTAGAGGCATCTGATATCACTATCCCATACGTAATAGGAATCTCATAAACATTAGTAAGAATTTTAAGGAAATATTGGTTCACAAATGATCTTTAAATCATATAACACCCTTCACACTTCTCTATATTCTATGAAATTCTTTTGGATCCTAAGGTAAACAATACATTTAATTAATTCCTTTTTCCTATAAAACACCTTATGTGGGTGAAATAGTAGGTCTTTTGAAACAAGGTTCAAATAACACTCTAGAAATAATCATAAGTCTTGAATTGATATTTTTACCTTAATATAACACTCCCATGTCACCAAACACCTTATTTATATGAATAAAGAAAAAAATATTTTCAAAGAAGTGTTTTATTGGAAAAGAAAGGTTAGGGAAAAAATTAAAATTGAAAAGAGATTGGTCTATTTAAACAGTGACAATGTGCTTGGTATTGGTAGTTATTTGTAACTTATAACAAATCATTTAAGAAGGTAAGATAATATAGGTACTAGCTAAAGTTCGGTTGAGCTTCAATAATTTATCAATATTTAAAGTTAACTTGTGGTTAGTGTTAGGTATATATTATATTTTTGGTTTAAGTAGAGTCATCTTTAATCTTTTATTATCAATATTTTTTGTTTTTGTACTATTTATAAATTCATTAAGGTTGTAATTTATTAAAGGTTTTTTATGTTTATTAACTATGAGGATGGGTTTACATATCAAACCTCAAACATTTAAAAAAAAATTAATATGATCTATTTAGAAATCTCTTTTCCAAATTCACATCATCATAGAAACTTATATAATATCCAACTTATATTATTTTATTGGAGACTTCTTTTAATTGAAAGATTTAAAATTTTATAATTGGATAGAAAACACTTCATGCATAACATGCACTTAATAATTAAAATATAAAAATATGGTAATTATATTATAAATGGAATTAACCACTTTGATTTTTAAAGGATAAAATTTTATCATGTTGAGAATTAAAACTAGAACTATAAATAAATGTTGAGTTTGACTTCATTAAAAAATGACATAACAAGATAGGGGAAATTATAATTTGCATGTGAAAAGATAAAAATATAGATATCATAAGTGACACTTCACTTCAGTACATAATAAAATTGGGTTTGTTTGCATGGCCCAAAAAAGACAAGGAAGTGTTTATAAAAGACCATTGTTAATAAAAAAGTTAAATGTAGCATATAAAAGTATTATAGAACAACATAGAATATTTAGAATTTTGATACTATAAAAAATAGAGGCAGGTTTTTATGACTTATGTTACTAACAAATCTTATGAATTTATTTATATTTTGAAATGTATTCTTGTCCTTAAAGAATACATCATTCTGCCTTAGTGTTATAATATTTTGAATTGAATATCATATTTTACAACTGAATAGGTTTTATTATTATATTCTAGCATGAATTAATTAGGTTCAAGTTGATGCCTTGCCTCACTTCATCACCTCATATTTTATTTGAGTAGATATAGCCATAACTTTATGTTCTAATTTTGATATATGTTAATGATAGGACTTGATAAAATAGTTTTTTGGGTTGAGGTAAAAGCTTTTGATTAAATTTATGAACTGTGTACGAAAATTTTAACATGGTCCCTACCTATTAAATATTTTCATAAGATATACAATAAAATTCATAAGAAAAATAAGGTAATCAAGTTTGAACAAAGAAATGGTAGCTACACAATAACAAACTGTCAACAAACAAACCTAAAACTCTCAACCTTCTTTTGAACCTCTTCTGAACTTCAAATAAGGATCTATCTAGAATGTCTCTAAAGCCATAAAACATATAATAAGGAGAGACTAATGTTGAGTTTCCAAACCCTTTAATCCCACTCTTCATTCATAAAATAAATAATAAAATCTAAGAAAAATATTTTGGACCAAAACTATAAACTAAAAATTAAAAAGTTTAGACCAAATTCCCCATCCATGAAAGAGAGCTATTACCAAAAAATATCATAAAAAAATAAAAAATATGAGGAAAAATAGGGCTCAAAACATAAATAAAATAAGGCTTGATTAGGGACAATAACCAACATGACTAACAAAACTCTACAAATTAACAATAATAAACATACATAAAATTAAACCCAAAGAACACTCCACTGATTTTGAAGATAAGTTTAAGAAAACATAATCACCAGGTCTAATCCATTAACATAAAGAGCAACCCATACCCATACCTATACCCATGCCCATACCCATACCCATGCATCATCCCTTCACTTACCTCAAGGCCAACCATGGATATTACAAGAATAAATAGGGTACAAATGAACTTCAAACCACCACTTGAAAGGGGAAAAGGAAAGGGTACAAACCCCTTATCCCAACACCTACTAGATAAACAACAAATAAGTTTCCTCACTTCATAATGCCTTGCATTCTAGATTTGCCTTAGATATGGGATGTTGATGCTCAAACATACCTCCTTGAATACATCAAATCATATCCTTCAAAGCTCCAACTAGATCAAGAAACTAGGCAACACAAATCTTTCACTTCATGCTTGAGGATTCCTCTCCCATAGACTCAAATGAGCTTAGATGATAAACCTCAACTTTAAGATCCATTTCTATAGATAAAAATAAAACCAAAATATTTTCCAAACTAAAAAAATATAGATTTGAGTTGTTATGAATGCTTCTGGATATATATCTAGAAACATTCACAACAATTTGATGGAATCAAAAATACTATTATATATTTAATCTCTCACCAAAAGGCTAAATCATGGTAAAACCATATGAAACAAAATATTATCAAAAACACATCCCAACATAATGTGACTTTCCTGAAGAGAAGCCATAAAATAGGGTTAGTGAAATTCAAAATAGCTTTGAGCGGGAGTGGCTTATGAGTGCCATTAATAGAAGTTTGAGTTTGCACATAAATATGTTTTGTTTTAAATTTCACTCCTCTCACTAAGTTAGAATACAAAGATCATTAATGGTCTGAGAAGGTTTTAAATAAATTATGCATTAGTGGAGCTACTCAATCATTTCTTCTGGTCTCAGTCTATAGAAAAGTGGTGTTATCCTCGTTAAATTATAAATTTGGTCACATAGCCTCCATGGTTGAATGAACTTGTAGATAATTTAAAACATAAAACTATGGAATAATGTATGGTTGCATGATGAATTAATATGCATTAAATGTTTTACTTATCAAACAAGTTCATCTGAGTGTAGTAAATCATGAATGTGAAATATGTGATATATCATATATAAAGTATGAAAAATAATATTAAAATAAACCTATAATATATTTTTTATATTGAGATTATGATAGAATTAAAAAATAGAAAGAGATTCAAATGATTTGAAGATATATAAATAATGGAGTATGAATTATGAAATATGAAATACGAGATTAAAATATAAATGAAACATGACTTGAAAAGCTTGGAAAGATAAGGTTATTGAAAAATAAGAAATAAATAATGAGGGGTCAAATGGGATTTTCATTCTCTTTAATTATGTCCTTTAAAATATTATAAGCATTGAATTACATAAGTAGTACACACATAATATAAATCATGGCACCATAGATGTATGTAATAGATATATAATAGTGTTTGATAAGAATCATGGAACCATAGTATCTAATAAGGAACATGTAAGAAAATTCACACACTGTCACACAAGAAGGCCCAAAGGCTACATACAAGGGACACATAAAAGTCACATACATTTATAAAGTTTAGACAAATGTCAAGCATAAGGTCCAAATATTGAATACAAGGGAATCGTAAAATTTAAACAAATATAGAAGGCCAAAGGATGCACACATATGGTATAATGATGATATACAAGAAAGAAAGTGTATGTTGAATAGACATAAGACCAATGACAACATTTAATAAGCAAACAAGTTAAATCATGTTATGTAATGAAGCAAGTTTATAAAACAAATGAATCTAGCATATTTGGATCATATGATTTTATGTTCATGTTATAAAAATAACATATTCCACATGACACATGTAAAGTATAAATGAAGAATAAGACATTTATTTTCATTCTAGCTCAACATGGAAAAGAGGTTGTGCATGAAGATAAATTATAAAAATATGTGTATAGAATGATGAGATGCCCCTAACTAAGCAAGTTTGTAGGGTAAAAGGTTGGTACTACATCAAAGTCATGTAATGTATGTATTAACTTTAAATTTGATTGATATCTGTATATGCATTTTGTTATGTGATAAAAAATTGTATAAAATGTCCCTGTAACTATGTTGTATTTAGAAACAAAGATTTAAAATTCACAAAGATAGGTCCATAATAGGAGGATAGGTACACAATATACTATTATTTATCTTGTGTTACTTTGTCCAAATTTATTGTATACATAAATTTCTTATCATGATAACTTATTCTATGTATTATTATTTTCTGGTTTTGTAAAATTATGTCATGTTTCACACTCAGATACCTTATGAGAAGCACTATGTATTAAAATGTTAAAATAAATATACTATGTATTGAACATAAATGTAAATGGAATATGAAAATATGTAATATAGAAACATGAAAATATACTTATAGGTCTTAATTTTAGTTTTTTGTAAATATTTTGATTCTTTTGATACTTTTTAGAATATATGAATGCTTTTATATTTTTTCCATATTTGAAAAGTAAAATATGCATGAGCAAAAGTTTAAAAGGATTTGAAAAATAAGGTAAGCATCAAGGTTTTGAATATTGAAGAAGTGGGGGGGGGGAGGAGATTTGAACAAACCTCAATAATATGCTGAAGCATAACATGGAAAGAAAGAAGGCAAGTGAAATGCCTCCAATGTAGGTGTACATGTAGTGTATCAAAGATAACAAGCATGGCCATACGAACTCATGTAAAAGTAGATAGACATGATAATGAAATTAAAAATGAGAGATATAAAATGTATAGGTGTGCAATAATAAGCATATAAGTTTCCATAAATAATATGCATTAAAATATTAGTGAGATAATTGTATTAGATTGTTTCAATTAGGTTGAAAGAGACAAGGGAGAAATGCCAAAAAATGAAAAATATAACCATGGGATAGAATAATTTTTTTTATAAGGTGTAGAAGAATAAGAATCAAATTAAATAAAAAATAATCTATGTAAAATTAAGGTCTACTATATGCCAAGTATCTCATTAAGGGGATGTCTATATGAAGATGGAGAAGGATGAACATATGTACTCTCAACTGCATGGTGTGAATGAAAGACTTCATGTGAAGAATAAGTGACAACTATATATGCATTTAAATCATCATAATCATACCCATATTGTGAATATTAAGGATCATAATCATCAATGTAACCATCATGATAAGATATAATGAACTTCTTAGGTTGTGATTTAAAGTATGAAAAACCAAATGTGACATATATTGGAACTATCTTCATGAAAAATTGTTCATCATTGTCAAGAAATCACATTTTAGTTTGAACTAGAGAAGAATAATGTAACCTTGATTGAGTACTAGGAAGAGAAGTAATGTGTTCTTTGAATTCTTGAATTGGAGATACAATCATAAATTTTGCAGTATTTACCCTATTTTTTCCCTTTACACATATGAGTCAACTTTTCATAAAGGTGTTTTCTTGCTTATATTGATGTTGGTATTGCAAATATACTTTGGGTAATTGAATTTTATCTTGTTTTAGCCTTTCTTGCTCTAATTTTTCCTTGTGTATGTTTCTTTTCAATTTTCTATTTTAATAACTTCTCTTTGCCATCTTGTTCCTTTTGTAATCTTACTTGCTTTGATTTTTCATTTTGAAACTATTCTTGATTTAACAATTTTTTCTTTGCATTATTCTTTTATATCCATACTTATTATTTTTTCTTATTTTACACTAACTTTGATTTTTCCACTTTTTTTACTTGGATTTGTGCTTTAAGAGATGCATATGAGTGGGTTTTTGAATTAATTTATCTATTATATGATCCCCACTATCAATGATACTTTATATTTTATTATTTAAAAATGAATAATTATCTATACAAATAATAATATTTTTATATTCTTAGAAGAGGTATATAAGGTAATGTAATCAATTTATTTTGAAGCATTTCTCTTAGAATCTCACTTGAACTCTTATTAGTATTTTTCACCCTTGTAGGATCACTATATAGATATGGATGGTGTTTTAGAGCCTTGACATATCTAGTAAATGTATATACATGATTAACACTAATATTATCTAAATTTATTGTATTTTCTCATGATGTAATCTTTGCATTGAAATATTGATCTTGTTATTTCAATTCTTATATTGATTTTCTTATAGTGATGTTTGATCCTGAAGGGATTTACAGTGGAAAATATTAGGAAATTCTAATTTATCATGCCTATCATTTTCAAGTAGAGCTTGAGATGTGATAAGGGAATAAGGGAGTGTACCTTGGGTGGTATGAAAACTATGTCTATGGTGGATACTAAGTGGGATGCTATAGATGATTCCAACGAGGAAACTAGAGGTGTCATCAAGGAATAATCTAGGAAATATCCAAAGAGGAATCTAGAGAGAAAATTCAATGAGGGTCATGAGGTGAAACCAAATAAGATAAAGGGGAGTCCAAGGAGAATCATTTATGTGTGAGAAAAGGGGAATCTAGATAGAAATCTAGAATAAAATCCTAGGATTAATCTAGGGGTGTGAGAAAATATAAATCCAAAGAGGAAGATAGAAAATAATCCAAAGGGGAATCTAGATTTATGATCAAAGGTAAATCCAAAAAATAATCCAAAGAAGTTTCTAGAGGAGGTTATAACGAGGAATCAAGAGGTGTCTATGGGAGAATATAAAGGAGGTGTTGATCAGTTTGACCATAAGTTAATATGGGTCAACCCCCTATAGTAAAAAACTTATATATTGGTCTAACATAGTGTCATAGGGTGTTTTTAGTTCATTTTTTGTAATTTATGCCATTTTTCACTCGATCATGGTTTAATTAAGTCGTATGTCAACTTGAGTCACTTAGGGGCCATTTTTGGGTCTTATGTGAAAGTAGTAGGTTTTCAAGGTGTTTGAGTAGTCAGGATCATGGAAATATTTTTCATAGGCCTCAATAAGTTAATTTAAGATTTCAAAGATCAAGCAATAGCTCAAGCACAAGCCTAAATCAACTAGACTGTCATCAAGATGTCACAAAAAAATGAATAGGTTAGTTACTTATGTATTTTATAAGTTTGATTAGAAAGCATCCCAAAGCCAAAGGACCATATGGAAATTTTTCTCTTAGGGTTAAGATCATCCCATACAAATTTGGTGCCTTCATGTTTTTTCTACTTCCTAATATAAGCCTTCAAAGTTGAAAAAGTAGATGAAGACAGTCACACAAATGTCAAAATCAAGCCCTAGAAAAAAAACATTGGAGTTCAAAAAATGATGGTCTCATGGAAATTGATGATGGACCCATGGATGTGAATGATGGGTTTATGGATGTCAAAATCAAGCCATGATAAAAAATGGTTGGGTTTTAAATTATGATGATTACGCATGCATTAAATACATTTATGTGGATGCCAAAGATGGGCATTTGGACATCAATTTTAGGATTCATGAATTACCCATTTGAATTTAAATGGAGGTAGATCCAATGGTTGGAATTCAAACATACATATAGATTTGATGGTGTGAGGACAACTTGATAGAGTTAGTGGGTCCAGGTTAAATTAATGGTACATATTCAATCATAGCAAGCAGATCAATGGTGTGAACTAGAGTCAAAGGTAAAGGAGATTATGTTGAGGAAAATGCTACCAAATGTCATAATATCAAGAACTAGGATCAATGATCAATAATCAAAATTTAAGGTTAAAGTAAAGAGACTCCAAATGAGATCGAGAGAGTAAATTTGATCAAGTTCTAGATGGATAAGATAAGGCTATGTGTCCAAATGATGACATGCATATTTAAAAATGGAATGAATGACATGGAAAGGGAATTCCACATAAGAATACATGTAGGATCAAGTATTTTACAATAAAGCAAACACTTTTGACTCATAGTTTGCCATGAAATCTCAATCAAGATCTGAGATGAATAGTGACCACCAGATGTAAAGATTCGAAGTCCAGGAGACCAATGAGTGAATATGAATTATAAATACAAGTGTCTAAAATAAAGATATTATCTATGAAAATGTCCTATGACCATTGTATCATCGGTGTCAAATCTCCCCAGTCTAGTTTTAAGTGCTTGATTTGATGATCCATGATGAAAATAGTTTTCTATGCAAGTAAAAGGAGTTTTATACCACATTTTAGGAGTTTTTATGCTTAGAGAGCCATTTGTCCCATTAGACTTTGCATGGACTATTTCTAAATTCATCCTCCTATGTATGTAACTCCTCCTATCTATTAGACATGTGATCTAGTGATCTTTGAATTTCATTCTTTTCTCCTCTCTCTAAAATTCTATAAGTAGATACCATTTTGGCCTTTGTAAAGGAGACCACAATTGGTATGGATAATCCCTCCTAGTTTGATGTAACATTTTTCCTTAGAATAATTCAAGAAATCTAGTTGTAATTTCAAGAATATATTGTTTGATTGTGCAAAGTGATGAGTGGTTAAGTTCAGTGATTCTATCCTTTGCTTTTCCTTGTCCTTTCAAGTTATTTGCAAGAAAATATTATTCTAACAAGTAATATAGAGTGTAGTTAAGTGTGTTATTCTCATTTAAAGTGTATGATTGTACTTGGAGTGTGAAATTTTCTCTTTAGTTCATTTTCCTTGTTTTACTTCATACATCTCACCTCTATATTGAAACACTCATGTTAGAATCCTTTAGGACTTGGAGACTAGTATGTATGCTTTATTTCTTAGTGAATGAAATGTGATGGTCATGTGGAAAACATCTTGGTGTATCATGCCATTAGAATAAGTTAAATTCATGAAAATTATATCTCTTTTCCCCATAAGCAAGCATTAGCATAGGTGAAATCACTTCAAGATACATTCAAGGAGATATCCCTTAAATCTAGAGGCTCACTTCCACTATAGGTACACCCACATACTTGGAAGTGTTCCCATTATTCCAAAATTTAAAAGAGGCTTGAACACCCTCTTCTAAGGTACAATATTTATTGACAATAGTTCTAGCATGCCTGATGGGACCATTGTCTTAAAGACAACTTGTCAAGGTGAATGCCAATATTGACAACATCAATTGTAAATTGATGTGTTACTTAGCATTTGGCAACTCCATCAAGGTAATATTTGCTTTAAGACCATTGTCCTATTCTAAAATTGCTCTCATAATTCATGATTCTCATTATGTCATCCTCAAGTAGAGTTCTCAACCCCATTAATCCACCTATTCATCTTGAACTTCCCCGTGAAGTTCAATATCTTTGACCTAATCTACCCTTTGGAGAACCAATAAATTTTGTTAGAGAGGAAGAGGTTAAAGAAATTGAATATTTGAAGGAGTTTGAAGAATATATGGCTAGAACTCATGATTTCCCTACCTTCAACATTAAAAATCCAATTCACCTTCAAGCATATGATTCTATTCTTCCTAATGCCACAAAAGGTGTGCCCATATTCAATGGAAAGAGTCATGTTACACCTAGTGAACACATCAGGGATGTCTCCAATTTTTTTAGTTTCCATAATATCACTCAAGAGAATATTTATATTAGACTCCTTGCCATGTCCCTTAAGGGGAAAGATCTTGATTGATATATGAATCTAGAAGGTGGAGGCATTACATAATGGGATGATTTTGGAGTATTGCTGACCTCAAGATTTGGAAATGAAAGTGATCATGCCTCTCTCATACATCAATTAAATGTGATCAGAAGAGGATGTAATGAAATGATGCATGATTTAAATGAGAGGTGTCAAAATAACTAGTTTATATTGCCTCTTCCCATGAGGCCACCTCCTAGTTTTATGTTCCCTACCTACTTGAGATCCACTAGTACTAAATTTTTTGTCATGATTTAATCTATGGGGGTTTCGCTCTCCATAAAGCATATTAAATTTATATGAAAGTTGAGAATGGTCTCATCCAAGATAGAATATTTCCTCCTAAGGTTTTTATACCTCTTTTATCTTATACTTCTTCTATTACTCTATATATAGCCTTAATTCGTAATACTAATACTAAGCCTAAAGATGCTCCTAATAAGGGGAAAATTGTCATGGATCTATATGCAAAAAATCAAATGATAAAAGCTTAGCTTAAGTGAGTCAATATGAAACTATTTGATCATCAAAATCCATACCCTTACCAACAATAATTTGGACAATAGTATGGAAGGGGAAGAGGTCAATGGTATCCCAATCCTAACTCTACCACCAATGCAAGAGAGATGGTACTAGTTCATAGTAATTTGGTACAAGGAGAAGATTGGAAACAAGGCCAATTCATGGATGATATTGGAAGTGGAGAACAATTTATTTTTGCTCAAGGAGTATTTAATCCTCTCTTATTAGCTAAATATGAAGTCATGATGTAGACAAGTGAAGGTGGGTAGCCTCAAGTAGAGATCTTCACAAACTTCCTAGTTGAGGACACTCTTGTGATTAATCAAAGAACCTCTATTGTAAAAAAAACTAGAGCCAAGAGGAAAGATTTAGGTTGTGATAGTAATGTGCCTAAAATCTCATTCAATCCTCATACAAAGTAACAAGGTATAACTATAGGTGTGGCAACCTCAAATAACTCAGCACATGTTCCATATCAGAATGTTGGAAGGATTGTTCAAGGCACTCTGACTCCTCAAGTTTCAAGCACTTCCTTTCATATAAGAATATAAGATAAAGTAGGTATGTATTGTTTAAACATTTTAGATTAATTTAAGAGTACTAAAACATCCATTTCCCTTTGGAATGTTCTTCATATTCCTGGTTAAAAAGAGCTCTTCTAAAAATAGTTATCTACTATCCCTACTAGTGTCCCTCCTTCAAATCAAAGTAATAGTCATGTTATACTTAAAAATTCTCCTAACACTATTGTTGAACAATACACTAGAGCTGAGAAGCCTCCACCATTCTATCTCACTCTCATAATGGGTGACAAGCTAGTCCATAATTACATAGTTGATATTGGATCTTCTACTTTAGTCATGCCCAAAGTGGTAGCTAATAAATTGGGCCTAAAGTATGAGAATCATAGAAAAGGATTTATATAACTTGATGGTACACATACCAAAATGATAGGACTAATAAAAAACTTGAAGGTTTTATTGCATGATTGTCCTAGTTTTCCTATCCTTCAAGATATAGTTATTGTTGACCTCCCAACTCACTTTAGAATATGCTTATCAAGGGACTTCACAGCCAAGATTGGTGGCCATCTCTCAGCTAATTGGTCCTTCTTGGCCTTTAGGACAAGGTATTCAACCAAGGTGACAATTATGACACAACCTCTTATAACATTTCATATAGAACCTTACATTAGAACAAGTTCTACTATGTGGTTCATGAAGAAAATGATTTTATTATAGATGATGGTACTTATTCCAAACTTGCAGGCATTTATAATTTATTTATTGATGAATATGGTACCAATACTTATGATCATTATCCTTATGCATTTATGGAGGAAACTAATCTAGGAATATATTTTATAAATGAAGAACGAATACCAACACCACTACTTGCCAAACAAGAAGGTGAAGATGATGAGATGTGGGAAATGTTTTTTGATGGTTCAAGAAGTAGAATTGGTGTAGGATCTGGTGTTATGCTGATCTCCCCATATAAAAAAAATATTATGCTTCATATATATTCCATTTCAGTTGTACTTTTAATGTGGCTAAGTATGAAGGTTTAATTCATGGCCTTCAATGGGCAAGGAGAAAGGGAATCGTGAACTTGAAAGTATATGGAGATAGTGAATTGGTTTTTCATCATGTTAGGAATGTGGTTGCTACCAGAAACCCTTTGATTAAGTCATATAAGCATAAGGTATGGGATTTTCTGTAAGACTTCAATGCATTCAACATTCAATCAGTCTCAAAGGAGAAGAATAATCATGCTAATAGACAAGCTACCATAAGATCTCAATTTGATACTCCTACTACCATAAAAGAAGAGGGGAAACAATCTCATATTAAGATCATTATATGACCTAATGTACCTAATAATGAAGTGTCTTGGTAAGTGTTTGATAGTGAAAAACATATTTCATGCTTCTTGTAGAATGATGCCAAGTTTTCTTCAAGGAATCAAAGGAGACTCTAAGAATAGTTTGGTGATCATATTGTGTAGCTAAAGAAAAATATGATACCTAAGGGTCTAGTGACCTTAGAATTCATCTTCAATGAGAATGATCAAAAGAAGAAGGAATAAGTGAGTATGTATACAAAAGAGGAGAATATTGAAAGAGTCTTGATCTTCAAAGATAGACTCCTCAAACTAGGTAAGGTATGTTCTAAATTAGAAAAAATAAGCATTCATTGAGTTGTGTAAAGAGTTTCATGAGACTAAAAATATCTCAAAGGATTTTATCCTAGCCTAGCACATCATACCATTGAATTAGAACTTGTGGTTAAACTAGTTAGATAGAAATAAAAACCTATCAATCCCAACATTGAACAACTCATGAGGTTAGAGATCATTAAACTTATTGAATTTGAAATAATCTTTCCTATCAAGCATTCAACATGGGTAGCTAACCTTATGCATGTTAAAAATAATAATGGGGAGATAAAAATTTGTGTGGACTTCAAAGATCTTAATATGGAATCACTCAAAGATCTCTATCATCTACCTTCAATAGAGTATATTTTTCAAGTGGTTTTAGGTTCTCAATATTTCTCTCTCTTAGATGGATATTTAGGTTATACTCAGATTCTAGTGAATGAGGATGATCAGTTCAAGACAACATTTACCACTAAATGGGGAACTTTTTCTTATAGAAATATGACATTTGGTTTGTCAAATGCTGGTGTTACCTTCTAAAGGGCAATGGACATGACCTTCAAAGGTTTGATTAATGAGATGTTGGTTTATCTAGATGATATAATAGTGTTTTATAAAGATGATAATAAAAATATGAAAAATTTGAGACAAGTGTTTGAAAGATGTAGGTATTATGGAGTGTCACTTAATCAAAAAAAAATGTATCTTTGTTATCCATGAAGGTAAGCTCTTAGGACACATTGTTTCTAAGGATGGTTTGGATATTGATCTTAAAAGGATAGAGAATATTTTAGGCCTATCACTTCCCTTACATAATAAAATTATCCAAAGTTTCTTAGGTAAGATAATTTTTTTAAGGAGATTCATACTTGGTTTTAAATCTTTGGTGAAACCTATCAGAACCATGCTCAGAAAGAATTAGGTGTTTTCTTGGACTAAGGAAGGAAAGAAAAAATTTGAGGCCATTACAAAGGTAATTTCACAAGCTCATACTCTTGTGAATCTTGATTTTTCCAAAGACTTCATGTTGTATTCATTTTCTAACCTTGATACTATCTCATCCATGTTAATGCAAAATAATGATGAGGGCATGGAGCAACCAATTGCAATTTTTAGTCAAGGTTTAGAAGAATATGAAGTAAAGTACACCTTTATGGAGAAACAAGTCCTTGATATAGTGAGGGGACTAAATAGTTTTAGGTATATGGTTTCAAATAATAAAAGTCATGTTATGGTCTCTCATCCTAGTACTAAGGAGTTTCTTTTTAGCAATGATCTTAATGAAAAGAGGGCAGGGTAGATCACTAAAGTAATGGAATATGATGTTGATATCAAGGTGAAAAAGTTGATAAGGGGTAAAGGCCTTTGTGAACACCTAAATTTATATCTTCTTGAGTTAAAGGAAAAGGCTCTAGTTAATCATGATTACTACCAGCCAGCTAGTTCCTTACATATACAAAGTTGGACATAAGATGTGATTAAATTCATTTAAAGTGGTGAGTGTCCTAATGATATGAGTAGATCTCAAAGGAGATATTTTAGACTACAATATATTACCTTTTGCCTTATAGATGGTGTTATTTTTAGAAGGGATAATAATGGTTCATTATTAAGGTGCATTGATAATGACTGATTTGGAGTGTTTGTTGAGAAATTTCATGATGGAATAGTAGGAGGTCATTTCTACCCAAGAACCATAACTACCAAGATCATAAGGGTAGGATATTAATGGCCTAACCTCTTCAATGATTTCCTTGATTAGGTGAGAAGGTGTGTACAATGTGCATTCTTTATGGGAAAATAGAAGCTTGCATCTCTCCCTTTGAAGCCTATCTAAGTAGATCAACCTTTCATGCAATGGGGTCTTAATTTCATTAGCATGATAAACCCCCCATCAAGTGCTGGTCATAAATGGACACTCACAAAAACTAACTATTTTACAAGGTGGGTTGAGGTAGTAACATTGAAGGAAGCAAATGATAATTTTATCTTAGAGTTCTATGAGAGAATCATAATAAGGTTTGGTACTCCTACTATTATTTTAGACAATGCTTTTGATTTTATGGGTGTTAAGATAGCTGATTGGGCAAGTAATAATGGCATATTATTGAGTAATTCATTTAACTATTACCCTCAAGGTAATGGGTTGGTTTAATCTAGTAATAATAATATGATTAGAATCATTAAGAGAAATTTAGAACATAACTAGAGGGCTTAACACACCAAATTAAAGACAACCTTATGGGATAATAGGATAACTCCAAAGAGGTCAATAGGGAATTCTCCTACTTGTCTATGGAAGAGAGTCTAGGTTGTCTATTTATTAAGATATTCCTAATTTAGAGTTGGCACATCAATTAGAGTTGCTTTAAAACACTCCAATAGAGGTGAGATTGATAGAATTAATGGAGCTGCAAGAGACTAGAGAGAAGGCTCATCAAGCCATAAAACATCACCAAATACTAATGAAGATATCTTTTGAAAATAATTCAACTTCAATAACATTCTAAAAATGTGATATAATGTTGAAATGGGATGAAGATAGATCAAAACTAGGGAGGCATACCAAATTTGATACCCTATAGAGTGGACCATATGTCATCATCAAGTGCAAGCAAATAAATTATTTATAATTAGAAAGGATGAATGGAGAGGAGATACCTATCCTTGTGAATGGGATACATTTTAAGCCTTGCTATTGAGGTATTGAGGATTAGTTTTGTAAATAGTAAACTATGTGTGTGTTTTGTTTCAATTGTGTGTGTTGTGTTCCCTACGTGTTCTAGTTGGACATGTGTGTTTTTGATTGTTGACTTATTCTTGTTGTTTTCTATTGTTTAGTGTGTCAATTTAAGGTAATTTATGTGTCAATTGGTGTACATGTGACTCCATATCCAAATAGATAAGATTAGGTAACTAGCCGTGGCATAGTAAGCATACCACCCTTAGGAAATTGCTAAAGATGTTGATCATATTGACAAGTCAAAATGGGTCAACCTCCCTATAGTCAAAACCTTATATAGGGGTATAACATAGTATCATAGGGTGTTTTGTAATTCACTAGATGTAATTTTATGCCATTTGTGCCTTGATCATGGTTTAATTAAATCCTATGTCAACTTGAGTCACTTAGGGGCCATTTTAGGGTCTTATGCAAAAGTAGTAGGTTTTAATGGTGTTCAAGTAGTCAAGATCATAGAAAGAGTTTACAAAAGCCTTAAGAAGTTCATTTGAACTTTCAAAGATCAAACAATAGTTCAAGCACAAGCCTAAGTGATCTAGGGTGTCATCAGGGTGTCACATAGAAATGAATAGTTTGTTACTTATGCATTTTATAAGTTTGCTTAGAAAGCATCCTAAAACCAAAGGACCACATGGAAAATTTTATCTTAGGGTCAAGATCAACCCCTATAAATTTGGTGCCTTCATGTTTTTTCTACTTCCATATATAAGATTTCAAAGTTAAACAAGTAGATGAAGATGGTCACACATACAAAAAAATCAAGCCATAGAAAAAACCGTTGAAGTTAAAATTGTGATGGTCTCATAGACGTCAATGACAATCTTGTAGAAATCAATGATGGGTACACAGATGTCAAAATAAAGCCATGGAAAAAACCATTGGATTTAAAATTGTGATGGTCTCATAGACGTCAATGACAGTCTTATAGACATTAATGATGGGCACATAGATGTCAAAATCAAGCCACAACAAAAAACCATTGGGGTTTAAATTATGACAGTCATTCAAGCATCAAATAAATTCATGTGAAAATCAAAGATGGGCATGCAAACATTAATTTTGGGCCTCATAAATTATCTATTTGAATTTAAATGGAGGCAGATCCAATGATTGACATTTGAATGTACAACTATATCTGATGGTGTGAGGACAACCTAATAGAGTTATTGGGTGCAATCAAATATCAATGATATGCATTTAATCATACCAAGAAGATCAATGGTATGAGTGAGAGTCAAAGGTTAACAAACTCATATTGAGTATAATGATACCAAATTTCATAATCTTAAGACCTTAGATCAATGATCAATGACCAAAGTTGAAGGTTGAAGTAAAGATACTCCAAACGAGATTGACATAGTAAATTCAATCAGGTTTCAAATGGATCAGATGAGGCTATGTGTCTAAATGATGATAGGGATATTCAAAAATGGAATGAGTGATGTGGCAAGGGAATGCCACATAGGCAACCATTTGAGATTAAGGATTCTATAGTGGAGAAATAACTTTAGTCTCATACATCACCATAGGTGTCAACTCTCCATAGTCTAGTTTCAAGTGCATGAGTTGATGATCCATGATGAAAGTAGTTTCTTATGTAAGCAAAAGGAGTTCTATGCCATATTTAATGAGTTTTTATTCTTTGAGAGCCATTTGTCCCATTAGTATTTTCATGGTTTGTTTCTAAATTAATCCTCTTGTATATGTAACTCCTATTAGTTGGACATATGTTCTAGTGACCTTTGAACTTCATTCTTTTGTCCTCTCTCAAAAATTCTATAAGTAACTACCATTTTGGCCTTTGTAAGGGAGACCATAATTGGTATGGTGAATCCCTAATAGTTTGATGTCACATTTTGCCATAGAATAATTCAAGAAATCTATTTTTGATTTCAAGAATATCTTGTTTGAGTGTGCAAAGTGGTGAATGGAAGTTTAGTGATTATGTCCTTTGCTTTTCCTTGTCATTTTTTTAGGATCTAGGAGCACAATTGATTACCTTTGTATAAGCAACTAAACACGAAATTCAACCAGAAGTAATAAGTAAGTAGAAATAAAAAATAACACAGAATATGAGAGACAATACAACATTTGTATTAATACTCTTCCAGAAGGAAATACAACAAAGAAGATGCCACAATATTCTTCACACTCCTCTAGGGCTCGCACACCTCTAGGGCATACAAATAGTAAATCTCTTCAAGAGTTCTCTCTCTCAACTACAGTCACAACAAACAACTCAAACACAGAGTTGTTGTTCACCTCCAACCAGTTAGTATCACTACTGCTAGTACTATAGAATATACACACATACTCCAAGTCTGAGTACACAACACACTCCAAGTAGATCTCCCATGAACTTACAACAACCTACAAATCAAACTGATCTTACTTACACATGTAGATCTCACCTGATCTTGCTATACCACAGATCAACCTGGCCTTGCACACCTGCTGACCGAGATCTTACACACATGAAGAACCCTTATGATTCTCCAAACCATCACCCCTATGAATTTTATACCAGATCTTGCTCTCCCATAGATCTACCTAATCATACACACTTGGTATTGTGTCACTATGAGGAGCTAACCTTGCTCTCTTCCCTCTTAAGGAGCTAACCTTGCTCTCTCTATCTAGCACACTTTACAATACAACCCATGAGTCTATTAAATAGATCTCATATAAAAAATAATTAGACTTTCCAATTACAATAATTAGAAACTGTAGCTCCAAGACTAAAATTAGTCTCTCACATGCAAACAAACTATCTATCCAAAAATAAACCAGTTCAGGAGTCGCATGCAAATGCATGCACACACAGGCTACCGACGTTAGCTCTTATCTGACCGATGTCGGTTGACCCATAATCGACGTCAATTATTGTGAACACTGAAGATGATCGATGTCGATTGGCTTGATCGACGTCAGTTGCCTACAACTTAACAACCTCCTCTTGTTTGCATTCTAGTGAAGCTTTTAGCTCCACAACCTAACAATCTCCCACTTGGAGATAAATAGCTATACTTTTACATCATCTAATTTGTTTCTTGGCTTGTATCCCTCTTCAAGCTCAATCTTGAAGACCAACCACCACACATCCTATGGTGCTCCACCTGTCATCCAAGTAACCTGCCGTATCCGTATCTACAAACCCATGTAGAAAAGAACTTGACCCTGAATAGCATGAATCTCTACTGCTGGTCCCTCTCAAATACCTGAGAACCCACTGAACTTCTCTCTAGTGCTTCTTTCCTAAATTGGA
This sequence comes from Torreya grandis, assembly GCA_037957365.1. Classification (NCBI taxonomy): domain Eukaryota; kingdom Viridiplantae; phylum Streptophyta; class Pinopsida; order Cupressales; family Taxaceae; genus Torreya; species Torreya grandis. The sequence goes on along the minus strand of JARHVA010005004.1, from coordinate 778,567 downwards.
TATGAACTTGTTGACAACACCTGCTACTGGGGTAATAACAGGTCTAGTACACATGTACTTAACCTCATCATGTGAATTGGGACCCTATTCTGTGAACTATCCATCCATAAGTGTGTAAACTAGTTCTGCATCCCACATAATGAACCTCACCACTACCTTATCCACACAATCATCTGGAGACAAAATCAACCTGTGACCTTCCATGTCTCTAGAAAAACTCATGCCAAAGAATTTTGCTGCTCTCAAATTCTTCATGACATACCACTGAACTAACTTTACATTTAGCTCAGTAAAACCCTGCATGTGTGACCCTGCAACAAGCATACACACAACATATAGTAACATGATAATGTTGCAATCATCATCCAACCTGGTAAAGAAAACACAATGGTTACAATGACACTGAATAAAGCCATGCTTTATCATACACCTATCAAACCTGTACCACTATCCTGCAGCTTCGTCAAGACCATATACCCTAGCCTTCCATCTCACATGTCCATTCCCTCTCTTCTTTAACCAAAGAATCCATTTGTCTCTTAGTGCTTTCATCCTCGCTGGCAACTCTACCAAATCTCTGGTTTGGTTCTGTTTTGAAGAATTCATGCCATGCTCCCACTGTTTCCTGAATCCTACCTGCTCTACAGTGAGCAACAAGTATAAAGAAGGGGAATAACAAATTTGAGGCTTACTTACACTTTCAATCCTCCACATGGGCGTTTGAGACTCCTTGACAGCTTATTGTCCACCCAAAATCCATTCCAGTGACTAATGTCGGTCACCACCCAGTCTACATCCGATCAACATCAATTCTCTGTGACTGACCTAACTACCGACGTCAGTTCCCTGACCGATGCCAGTGTCCACCTGACTGATGTCGGTGTCCACCTACCTAACATTACCAACTTTGCCTATCTGCACATGACCAATGTTGGTACCTATCTGATTGATGTCAGTTCCACTTGACTGACGTCGATAACTGTGTTTTCCTATGAGTGATGACTTTTTACCCACGAGCTTACCTTGGATCAAAACCCTATCCAAACTACCCTACTCAAAGTTATTCAGTCCCATCCACTGATCTCTATCCATCATCTCCTCCATAAACACCAAGGCTTTCCAGTTCTTAAGTCTGTCAAACACATCTAACTTCCTCTTAAGAACATGCATCTCCTTCTTACTCATGTGACCAAGCCTATTAATCCACGTCTTCGCAATAGAAGAAGAATCAATAATACAAGTAGGTAGATAAAGAATACCTATTTTCTTACCACATGCTAATTCAAGTGCATCCACTGTGAGAGTTATTGTGCATCTCTCATCACCCAACTTTTCTGAAGAAATTAGCCTCATCTTCAATACTGGGACCTACATGACATCCTTTAACACCCATGTGTTGGCTGTCTGCAATTTCACCTACACTTTCCCTTTGCCAATACTTTGACAAGGCTCACCAACCCCTAAATAAATATTTCTAAAGTCTCCATGGACCTTAACATGGAAAAATACTCTATTTGGGGCTGCATGAAAAGAGGCAACAAAATCTATAAACCAAGATTCTACTTTAACCAAGGAACATATAAGAACAACTAGTGCAATAATACTTGCAACACATGCTCCTTCATGCTGATCTTCTACCAACCAACAATCTTTCCTTACCTACTCTTTCTTTCCATAACACTGTAATTGACCATTCTTGCTTTTGAGTTCCTCCATTCTTAGTGTACTTTCTTCTACCATTGCTATACTCCCACTCAATCAGAAATCCCTGAGAGTGACATGTAATCAAACACAAACTTGCTCCCTGCAACCTCACTCTGATACCAACTGTTAGGAATCTAGAACCACAAATAATTAGGAATCTCATACAAAAAATAATTAGAATTTCTAATTATAATAATTAGAAACTACAGCTCCAAGACTAAAATTAGTCTCTCACATGCAAACAAACTTTCCATCCAAAAATAGACCAGTTTGGGAGTCGCATGCAAACGCATGCACACACAGGCTGCCAACGTCGGTTCCTATTTGACCGATGTCGGCCAACCCATAATTGATGTCAGTTACTGTGGACACTAAAGATTACCAATGTTAGTTGGCTTGATCTACATCGATTGCCTGCAACTCAGCAACCTCCTCCTGTTTGCATCCTGGTGAAGCTTTTAGCTCCACAACCTAACACCTTTCATGTATTGTATAAGAAAATCTCATTCTAATAGGTTATATAGATTGTATTCAAGTGTGTTATGATCCTTTAAAGGGTATTATTGTCTTTAGAGTTTGCAATTTTCCCTCTATTTCATTTTCCTTGTCTTACTTCATACATCTCACCTCTATATTGAAACACTCATGTTAGAATCCTTTATGACTTTGAGACTAGTCTGTATGTTTTATTTCTTAGAGGATGAAATGTGATGGTCATGTGGAAAACATCTTGGTGTATCACCCCATTAGAATATGTTCAATTCATGAAAATTTTAACTCTTTTCCCCACAATTAAGCATTGACATAGGTGAAAGCACTTTAAGATACATTCAAGGTGCTAGCCCTTAAATATAGAGTCTTACTTCCACTATAGGTACACCCACATACATGGAAGTATTCCATGTCTCCCAAATATGGAAGAGGCTTGAACAACCTCTTCTAGGGTGAAATATTTGGTGACAATAGGAGGATCCAAAGATGAAACTAAAGGGGAGTCAGGAAGTGCAACCAAAGAAGATAAAGGGGAATCCAAGGAGGAGTCTATCAGTGTGAGCAAATGGGAATCTAGAGAGAAGTCTAGGATATAATCCAAATATGAATCTATGGGTATGAGCAAAGATATATCCAAATAATAAGATAGAAAATAACCCAATGGGAAATCTAGTGGTATGATCAAAGGTAAAATCAAAAATAAATATTGGGATAAATATGAATGGTATGATCAAAGGTAATGTCAAAAATAAGTCTTGGGGTAAATATGAAGAGTGATCTGGAGATGAATCTAAAGATGGATTCAAGGATGAAACAAGAGGCACCCCTTGCTCCTATTGGGTAATTAAGATAGGTGATTGGATAAATTCATAACTCCAAGATGTTTTATATTCATATGGTTTATATGTATCCATGTTATCAAGATCAAAATCATTCATATAATCATCTTCTATAAAATTTTACTTATTTCTATTTGTCCATTCAACTTGATCATAATCAAATGGTCTAGTGTAAGTGGAAAATAATTCATCAAAGGATGAATACCAATAGAATATTGACTATCCATGATATATGCAATGAATTTGAATATAATAAAATGAATTTCTTAAAGATAACAAGTACTCTAGCATATATTAAGTTAACCAGTGATTAAGCACATAATAAAAGAAAAAATCAAGGTATGATACATAGTCTAGTAAAGGGTTTTGAATGATTTTTAGGATCTTAAATATAATTTCTCGTTCATTGATTAGTGTTAGCCTAATGTTTTATAGGACTAAATACTAAGGTAGAACCATTCCTATAGATCACTAACCCCAATTTTGAGGGTAAGTTGATAGTAATTTATATGGGCAATATGCTCCTCTTAGGTGCACCACAAATTAGATGGATTAAAAAAATATTCCTATTGATGTAAATAAGATATCCTAGACATTTTTATATACTATGAGGCTTGTGGAACTAAATTCCATGTTTAGCTTAGTATTATGGCTATAAGTAGTGGAATAAAACCTCTCACACCATGATGTCTATAAATAAAACACCACATATCCCTTCATGGTAGTAACTATGTAGTTTTAAAATTATCAAAAGATAGTTTCTAAGATGAGTAAAGATAAATAAAAATAAATTAAAATAAAGATGAAATATTTGAGTATGAAAACAATAAAATTCAACTTGAAGTTGAAAGAAAGAGCCTTTATGTTGGTATTTATTTGAGGTGACAAGACAAACCTTTTCAATGTCAGATTAATACAAGGTTGAAAAAGTTGAATCATTATGTTATGACTAGTATCCAAGGTTGAGCACTGTATTATTTTATGTATATAATTAAATTAAAAACCTAAGCCAAAAATCAAAATGTGAAAACAATGTTCTAACTAAAGTGGGTTGACCAAAATGTTTACACTAGAATTAATTATGAGTTAAATTAACTCTAAATAGAAATGTAAACTATTGAAATCTGATCTAGGATGATATATAAGACAAAATATAATAAAATACAAAGATATATAGATTTTTTTTTAATAAATTTTCTAAAATAGAAACTAGGGTTAGGGTTAGAGAATTGTTTTTACAACTAATTTATTTTAGAATGTATTAACTTTATACAGACTATGAATTTTTTCAAAATACTTACAAACACAAATTTATTAGAAAAAAATGATTCATTATCTATTTGGATAAGTATATAGAAGGTAGACAAGAACATAGTACATTTTTGTCTATGTATTATCACTTTATGCTATCAAACTATGTGATGGATCTAAAAATCTAGGTTTGTTCACCTACATCTATAAGAAACCTATTTATGTGTATGGATATTAAATTGATGCACAAAAGACCTATAAAATTAGAACCCTAATACTACACAAGCACACAAAAATGAATCAAATATGAAAGGGAGAAAATTAGGGAATTGGTAATGGTTGATCTATCTTAAAAAAACCTCTCGTTTGTTGAGTTTTGCCTATATAACCTAAAAGGGCCTCATGTCAATGTAGTTATCCCTTTAGGGAAGATCATATGAATGAAACTATAAAATTTTATTAAATGCTTGACAAGGTGTGCCATCATCTTGAAATAAATAATGTTAGACTTGGCAAAGGATTGTAAAGTTGTAACAAAAATTGTAATAATGATCTTTACCTAGAAAAAAATTGATTTTGAAATCAGAAAGACAAGTTATTTATAAGAAAGTGCTAGGTCCTTTCAAGTGTGACTCTTAATGTTATTTTATAGATAAATATTTGAAATGTTTTCAATAACTTACCTATTTATATACACATGATGGTCATTAAGAAGTGCGTATTTTTTAAAATATAGTTGTTAGAGTATGGGAGATAAGTCTACACTACTAGACAAGTGCACAATACATTCATATTTGCCTAGAGGAGACTTGTCGTAAAAAGATTGAGGCTTCTAAAACAAGACCAATAATAAAGTATTTATTGAATAGGGATAAAATAGGGAAACTTGGAAGATATTCTTAGTAATTACAATAAATTGAAGGCTTTCTTAGATATTGCAGATGTCAGAATGGAAAATTGGCCAAACAGAATAAAGATGTCAAGGATAGGCATTTTCAAACATTTATTGGTTAAATTTCAATGTCTTTAGGAATAAAGAACATGAAAGCTATATGGCTTTCATAAATCCCTAATTAATAATAAATGGGTTGTGTAAATCCCTTAGTAATTCTATGTGGGTTATGAAGTCCCTTAGTTTCCCATTGTTTTTGTAGTGGATTATAGAGTCCACATGCAACAGGTTGGACTCGTTAATTCATAATTATTATGGTCATAAACATGTATACTTAGTATATATATAATACAAATTTATTTTTCACTATTCTTATATATATTATGAATGTATTATTTCCTATTCTCATTCAATTTTGAGATTCACATTATGTTGCATGGATCTAGCTATAATATCAATTTTATCTACACATTATTCTCTTCTTGCTTTCAATTTCATATATACCTTTCATATGAAGGGTAGGGTCACTCTATGATGATGAGAGGTGTAAAAATGATCTAATAGGCTCTAACATTAGAGGTAAATCCTATTATGGTGATTTTACTCTTCTTACATAGTTATTAGTAACACTAGATATCTCTTGTGTTTGCATGGATTTTACTTTGGCATAATTTAGTTATTAGTAACACTAGATATCTCTTGTGTTTGCATGGATTTTACTTTGGCAAGGCTAAATTATGTATGAATATTATGGATAAATGATTATATAACACTATATATTAATTTGAAAATATGAATCATGTAAATTTTGAAAATAAATGCTATAAATACTAAAATTTGTTACTATGTACTTGATAATGACAAGCTTGGCATACATTTACCATACATGAATTGCATGCACAAATATGGTCCTAACTCACCATCTCACCCTATTTTATCAAATTTTATAGGTTTGACCCTCATATTATGTTGTTACACACCTACAAGAACCTCACCATTTATTTCAAAACTACATACTATCCTATATAGACATGCCCAGATGGTTATTTCAGTGCCCACATGTCATGTATTGCTAGCATCAGGATGGGTCAGTATAACAAGTTGATACTAACCTATGCCTAATGATAGTGACCCTCTCTTAACAAAAACTAATTTTTAAAATCAAATATTTCATCAAGGTTGGCCCATTTTCTTAGCATGTTGGTGGGATGAAAACCTACGTAATTGGACCTCTATATATACAAATCAAGGCCTCACTTGATAAGGGATTTGAAATTTATATGGTGCACATATATAAACTATTGCATATTAATAAAAACACCCGTATTCCTCCCAAATTTAAAACTAATCACTAAGAGCAATAATAATCCAAGTTTGAAGTATACCAAAGTCAAGTTAAAATAAGCATTGTCAAGTATCAAATTGAAATCATTAGTTACATTAATATAATGAAGGAGCACAATTTCACAATCATATTGGGTAGGTGAAATACATGTAGTTTGATTTCAATCCTTAGAGTATCAGATACATAGGTAGTGGTCAATCATCAATGGGGGTAATTGGGGTCAGCTCAGCTCATTACACTTTCTTAGTTTTATAGGTTTTTATCCATCACAAGTAAACATAAGGTTTTAAGGTGAAGGAGGAATTATTATAAGACACCAATAACCAATTAACCATATTAAAAATAGGGTCAATATAATAACATAGCAAAGGAAAGAGAAACACCAAGTCTGGAGAATTTTGCAGAAAGGAAATGTCACGAGTTATATGGAAAGTCTTCACGGCTCTAAACCGCACATCACGACGGCCTTCTTCAAAAATTGGTCTGACGACAGGGTCACCCTGCATGGTGTAACTGTTAATTTAACTGAGGAGTTTCTTGCTGAGGTTACAGGGTTGTTAATGGAAGGAATCAAATTTTCAAAGCAAACCAGCATATCGAACGAAGCATTCTACAAATTCCCCAAAACGGATGAGGAGGAGCAGAAATTGGTAAAAAATGGGGATTTTTATGAGCTGGATCAGATAAAAGGGATTTGGAGGGACGTCCTAAGCTATATTAAGGAATAATTCATTCTAGATGGTAGAAGTAAATGAGTGCATAAATTCCATTTCATTTTCCTCAACCACTTCAAGCATAAGGTAAGCTTATCTTTTCCTTCCTACCTTCGCTACTCCTTGATTCAAAGCCTTTATGCTCATAAGAAGAAAGAGTTGCACCCTATTCTTCACGAAGGCCTTATCCTGCTCATTGAAGGCTTTTGCAAGAATAGGGCACTGGTAAAGCATCCCAAATAGGGGAAAAACAAGTTGACAGGGAATAAAAAGGATGAAAATGAAAGCCAAAGAGATAATATTAAGACCCCTATACTTAATAAACAGAATGCAGTAGGAGAAAGGGGTCAGGAGAGAATAGGAGAATCCATGGAGGAAAAATCGGAGGAAGAAGAGAGAACAGAGAGTTGGGAAACCAATTCTAGTAATGATAAAGAAGGATCTGAGGATTTGGAAAAAGACAAAGTAAATACTGAGGAGGACTCTGTTACCAGAACAGAAGAGAAGGAGGAAAACCAGAAAGACGAGGAGGATGACACAGTCCAAGAAGATTTTGGAGAGGACCCAACGCCAAAGAATGAAAAGGAAATCCCAGTCCAGGAAAATATTCAAAACATGGAGATGGAAATTGAAGAAGGTTTCAATGAGCGGGAACTAAAGAGCCAAGAAGACTTCTTTGAAGAAGCTAGAAATAGCCCAAAAAAAAAGTCTGAGGACTAGAAAGGGAAGAAACAGAATGAGGAAATACATACTCCTTTGATTTGGGTTAACAGTAAAGCTGAGTCTTCTTCCTAATTAGACTCCTGGTTGTGTAGGGAGATCATTGATCTCAACAAAAAAGTGGAAACTTTGGATGAATCTCTGAAAGCTGCCCGAAACAAAGTAAATGACATGGAAATTCAGTTAAGCGAGATTCCTGTGAAGCTTAAAGGTTATGAAAACAACCTCCGAGAGCTTATAAAAGATAACAGAAAGAAAATGGATGAAGTAACATCCAGCATTTGTGCAGCTGCTATCAATATTGGAAAATGTGCCAATGAGGAGACGAAAGTACTAGAGGGCCCTTGCAAGAGGACAAGGCAAAGTTCTAGAAAGAAAGACACACAAAAAGGAGCTCTGCTGGAGGCTTCCACCCAGGAAACTGCTTTGAAAGAAAAAGAAGCCATGAAGTTGATTCTGGAACTGGATGAATAATCTGGTCCTTTTAATCGGTTAAGAATCTGGTACTGATCTCTAGTTTTATTTTGCAAGATTCTGTTTGTTGTTCTACCAGACTTTTGTTTTTTGGGTTTTGATCGGCTGTATCTCTATGGTTTCTAGACCATTCTTGTTCTATTTTTACTACCTCTCTGTAGTGTTTTTAAGGCGTTGCCTGTGGGCTTAGACTGCTCTTTTTTTTGCTCTTTGTTATAGCTCTTCTTTCTCCTCGAGACTTAACGTCAATGGCAACAATTCAATAGGTAGCTCATTGGGATCCTGCTTTTTCCTCTAATCTAAAACATAGAAAAGGAATTTCACAATAATTGATATCAATCCATATGTAGATACCCTAATTAGTTCAAACCTAATTTCTTCATGTTTGCTTTATTATTATCTTCTATTTTGATACACATACATATGTGCTTACATAAACCATTATTCTATCCCTTAGATTTCATTTCATTCCACCTTTTCCTTTTGATTATTTATCCTAATCTAGACCTCCATGAAACTTAGCTTACATGAATACTAGTGCACACCCTTTATGGAATTTTACTTTCTTACTCTTGCATATTGAATACTTACACATTCTAAGGCTTCCATTAAGTTGACATGATCACATACACTTACATCTACATATTACATGACCACATATTGATTATTGCCCAGTGGGGGCATGCATATCCTTATCTCCACATATGATATTGAGCCACATTGTTGTGATACACATATCCTCTAGGGTTGTATTACTTTCTTTCACTTCCTCCACTATACCTTGTAACATGTGTATTTTTTAGATATCTCCCATTCTTAAATTTTTAAAGCCTTTCTACTTAGCCCCACTTGATTATATCAATGTCTATAAAAGATAAAAAATAAATAAAAATATAAAAACATTAAACATATAAAAAAGATAAAAATTAGGATTTGACCATGACATGATTTATAGAACATACTATTTACATAATTCATTTCTCACATATTTGGTAGATGGAATTTTATTTTCATACACACGTGCATTTGATGCTATATGAGTGTGATGCATGATGTATATGTTGGAGTTTCCTCTACCAAATGGATACATATATGTTGGAGTTTCCTCTACCGAATGGACAAACCAATATTGGGAACATATTATTCCACATGATTCACTATCATAGGTTATACATTTATACGAACTCTCTACCATGTTGAGTTATCTAGATTGCTTACACATTTATTGATATCTACTCATATACTACATAGTGATACATGGAAATGCTATTATACCATGATGTGTCACTAATATATATGGATGGTTAGACTAGTATTTACTTATTTTATGCTTCACTGATGTTGTTACTTGCATGACAAGCTTGTTTGTGCTTGTCTACAGTGTGTATCTTCTTGGCTTGGTTTACAACATTTTTTTGTCTTTTGCATGTGTCACTTGGCCTTATTTATGTGACATATTTATGTCATTTATTTTATAAATATTTATGTCCCTTGCACATGGCCCTTGGACTTGTTTATTATGGCATATTCATTTCCCTTATATGAAACCCTTAGAATTATGTGTGAAACTAACTCTTACCTTTTTGAGCTTGCTTCACTTGTTGAATCTGTTGAAATTAGGTGGTGCCATGATACATATCATGCACATTTTATATTTAGTATTTTTTAATGATCTTTTCCTTGATGGTTACTACTTTATACTTCATATATATATATATATATAAAGATGGCACTTATATGCCCTACATTATATATGTTACATACATGCCTTAGTTTACCTATACATTACTATGATGGCATACTCTCCACATGTTCACATGATTATACATGATGTTATATTTATATATGACATGATATAATTAAATTTTGTTTTAGGATGATTAAATTACATGAAAAATACCTCATCTTAAAATGGATGCATTAAAGTGGGATTTTCATAGAGACATAAGCCTCCATGAACAAAAAATTAGATGTAGGAATTAAATTATATATTCAATAGATTCATAATGGTTCAAATATCAAATAAGTTTAGTTACATGAGAAATATTGTCACATCAATAAATATTATGGAGGCATATTTCATGCATATGCACTTACTATATAAAGACTTGAGTGTAGATTCACACACACTTAAGTTTAGATCCATTGACATATGTAAAAAAATTATAATAATAAGGATTATAAGTTTTTATATATACATACATTTTAGAAACATGTTCTTATATTAAACATATAGATGCATAACATTATATATCAGTTGGTACATATTCAAGGGGCATGATACTGATTTATGCACATTTACAATTGTTTTAGTGAGTATTACTACAATTATTTATTTGTAAAACACCTTTTCAATCCACGCCAAGAAATGAGAAACCTTGAATATATAAATCCATTTGCAATGGTTGATTCACGTTTCTAAGGGTAATGCACATTGAGGTTCCCATCATATGTTTCCCATATTTATTAGATGTGACTAGTTATTTGAGTTAGTACATTGCATAATTATTCCCAAATTTATGGGGGTCAGGGCATTTCATCTTCCCAACCCAAGGGCTTGCATAGTCACACAAAATTGGAGGTTTGATCACCGTCATTTTAACCATGGTTCAATAAAAAGAACCAATCTCCATGTGCTCTAACATAAAACACATGTCTCCAATGCTTCAAAAAAAGAAACATCATCTATAACAAGATGCAAGGGAAACATGGATTTCCTTAACACACTAGGATACTCCTTCCTTGCTCTTTAAATTTAAAATTTAAATTTATAGATATAGACTACTATAAGTTTGTTTCAAGCTTTTTATTTTGTGTGACCATAATTAGATCTTCCTAAAAAAATAAAAGTGTGTTGTACACACTCAAAAATAATTTTTCATTTTACTCTAGAAATATAATTACTAGAATAAAAATGGGGCATTTATAGATACTAAAATATGATATTAAGTACTTGATAATGGTATTATTTACATATATTTAACATGCATGACTTTCATGCAAAATTATGGTCCTAACTTATCATCTCACCCTATCCTAGTGTTTTCAATAGGTTTAACCCTTATGTTTTATTATTACACACCTACATGAACCTCAATATCTATTTCAAACTTGTATATTATCTTACATATACATGCCTAGATTCTTATTTTACTCCTCTTATGCATGTTTCACTACTGTCAAAATGGGTCAATATTTCGAGTGTATACTAACCCATGCATAACGATAGTGACCTTCTCCCAACAATGGATAGTTTTCAAAATTAAATATTTCCCTAGGGTCATCCCATCTTCCTAATGTGATAGTGTCCTAAGAATTTTTGAAATTAAAATCATATATACAAAAATTAAGGCCTCACTTAATAAGGTACTTGGTACTTATCTAGTACACATCTATACATTACTACACAGTGAGAAAAATTTCCCTATTCCTCCCAAATTCAAAAACAATCACTAGTAGAAATAAAAATCCAAGTATGAAGTATACCAGAGTCAATTCAAAAGTATAAAATCCAAATCATTAGTTACATTCATATAACAAAGGAGCACAATTACATAATCACACAAGTGGGAGAAATACGTGTAGTTTGATTTACCTCCTTGGAGTATTAAATATGTAGGCAATGATAAATCATCAATGGGGGTAATTGGGGTCAATAAAGCCCATTAATTTATTATTTTTTGTAGGTTTATATCCCTCAAAAGTACAACCATGGTTTCAAGGTAAAGGATGTTGATTTCTATAGTTGCACACATCATCAGGGTTTGGAATCACACATACAAAGATTTCAAAAATTGGAAAAGGTGAAAATATGTTCACATACCTTATTTTTAATATGGTCACATACCTTATTTTCCACATATATCACTATCAATCACTATTAGTTAGTATCAACAGTTGATATTGACCCAAAACTAACCAAATTGACTCTCGATGAATCACATTCTTGCTTTAATTTATTTTCCACTATCATAAGCCAATCACAATTATACAGTCAATTAGAAAATATAAGTAATTATCTTTTTTCTATACTTAATATATTTATCACATGCCACTTGTTAAATATTACAATATATTTAAATATTTTACATTCAGATTCATTATTAATTGTCATATTTAGTAATTTGAATTCATGTACTAGTTTATATCTAAATAAGATTAAGTAGTCCACATTAATATTAATTAGGGTAAAACAAATGTAACTATGATATTTTTATAGACTTAGAGATTGATTTGATAATTATACTTTTGGAAATTGATGAATAAGGATCTTAATTTATGGATTTTTTAATCTCTTTATTGTAATTGGATGTTTACTCTAATTTTTGAAAAGAATGGATGATTTTGTGTTAGCATGTAATTAATTGCATAACAAATGAATTTTTATAGATTATTGATGTAAATATAAATTAATGTATGTTATTTACAAATGTAAAAAATACATTACCTTTATTTTATTTATTATTCTAGTTGTAGTAGTCTATTTATAAACTTAGAATGTTAGGATTATTTAAGGAACCTTTGGAACTACACAAACAAAAAAAATTGGGATATTTTTAAGTATCTAATCAGAGTAGTTCTTATATATCTCAGATACATTTCTTATATATTTTCATTAATGGAAACATGTTATCTTTCTTAGATACTACTAATATTTTACATTACATGAGTATACTATATATACACCTTTTTCTTAGCCTTAAGGGATACCATCCTCATTTACTCTCCTTGAGAATTATTTATAATATCATATATACATGGATATTTATTGCCTATTTACCTTGAAATATTACAATTGTGGGCCCATACACCATGGATGATACTATTATATATTATCACATTATAATTATACTATATAAATACATGATTATATATTATACACAATGGTGTTCATGGCTTATACACTATCAAAATGTGCATTATAGTTGCAGTTTTTCATGACTTATTTCCTTGTCATATCTTATGCCAACGAGGACATACTTACCATAAATACATTTATTTATACTATGGATCTTTCCTATAGCCTCTGGGGGTATGATTCTTGTATCTCCTCCCCATGAGTTTCATTGATTATACATATATATATATATCTCCTTTACCACTTGATGGAATAATACCCACAAGTTTCTCATTCTCTATTTACTAGTTATATATATGACACCAACAAGAACATCATATTCTCTTGATACTTGACATGGTATAATCATTTATTAATACCTATGAGGGTATTGTACCCAATATTAAATTATGAGATTCATTGATTGAATTTATATTTACCTTACCATTTAGGGGAAATAAAACCATATACCTCTCCATGACTTTCACTGATGATTTCCATATGGGGCCATGGTGCCTACATAAATTTATATTTGAGTTTTAATAAAAATATCTCCTATGGAGCCTATCACAACATTATGTCGAACATAATTACATTAAATTTATATTAAGATATTCATACCATTTAACACATGTTTAATTTTATTACATTTTACACACACACACACACATTATATATATATATATATATATATATATATATATATATATATATATGTATATGTATGTATGTATGTATGTATGAGCACCTCTCCACATTGGGGGATCATGTTTCCCCACAACATCTCATCTTCACTATCAAAATGTGCCCATATACGGACCTTTGTAAGATGTTATCATTAATTCATGATTTCATATGGAAATATTATTTTTCCACATCTCCTAGTAATCCTATAGTGGGGCATAAAATTTTCCATCACATTAGTTTATCCTCATAGGAGGATGTGCACACCTATCAAGAATTAAACAATTTTTTTCTATTCTATATGGTTTCACGTGGAGGTAATCCTTGTCTATCCTTTTGGTTACAAATTTGGCATCTAATTAGCCTAGAATATCGATCCTCATACTCTATAGAGTTGTATTTTTATTCAAGAGTATTCCGGTCCAAAAAGAATCTTGCATCAAAGTAAAACATTAGTAGGTTAGTAGTAATAGTAGTGGTGAAAAACTTAGATGTTTTGATGATTTATGGAGTATTTATGAACATCATGCACTTTTATATGTTACCCCATGTTCTAGCTCAATTATGTAGTCATAAGGATGAACATGTTATAGATATTTTTGGTTAAGTTTTATTTCTCACCATTTCCCACCACATTCATATGGTGGTAACCTAAATTGAGCATGTAAGTTTGTTTTGACATCAACTAGTGGTGTAGTTTAACTTGGTCCATATGAGCACTTGGAAGTAACTTGTGATAAGATTAGAAGATATACCCAAGGATATGGTTGATAATAGAAATAAAAGAGATATGATACATCACATGGTAATGTGTTTTGGGTCATTGGGACTACATTGCATATTTAGTGATGATAGTGCATCTTGATGTATCAGGAGAATTTAATATTTGATGCCTTAGTGGGTTATTGTGATTAATTAGTATAAGTTGGATCTTGTGACTATATAAAAAAATCCATGCACTTTTGAAATGGAAATAAAAACACATGAGGTAAAATTATAGAGTACAACTATTAGTGAGAAAATATAGTGAATATCTATATGCAAGTCTAGGGAAGGGACTTTGAGTTGAATCATGTCCATATAGGGACTTGTGTTATAATTTTGGTGTTTGTAAGCAATCAGGATGTGTGTGTTTATATGTGTTTTATAATCTATATTTTAATAAATGTAAGGTATAATTTTATGATTAATAAAGTATTTTATAGTTGTTATTTCATTGTATTAAAATATTTATAGGTGTTATGGTATAAAGAAAATTCATTATGATCCCTAACCATGACTGCATCATTTGGTATTAAATAATAGAAAGAACTATGGGTTTTAAGATATTAATGGTTATGAGTTCTCAATCTTTACAAAGGTGGGTAGAAAATATAGAGTGAGTGAAGTGTGTGATCTATAAAGGTTTTCAAGAGGTGAAACAATATAACTAAGGTTACAAGGAAAGTCAAGATGTCTATATGAAGAATGATAATAGTAGTCATGATAATCATAAAAATGACTAGAATACTTGGTGAGATTTCAAAAATATTATGAGTAATGTAGAAAATGTAAGTTTCTATATAGGAGGGTAGAAGGCGAGGATTCATATCAAGGGGTGATGTGAGTGATGTAAAGGTTGAATCACAAGAATTAGATGATGAAGAAGGACTAGCGCATGAGGGACTACATAATGGTAAAAAAGGATTATCAAATCCATATCCAAGATTACAAAAGGAGCACATATGGATATTTAACATTTTTAAAGAACATTAAACTAAGAAGAGTAGGTGTACTTCAATTTTTATGAACTATTGGATGTGTAAAATGATTTAAAAAAGGTGAAGTGATGTGAAGTTGTTGGAGAGTTTTCAATGATATCTCTAAGGTTACCAATGATGTTGATGAGGTGTCATGTGTTCTATAATGACAATGACAAAGTGTGCTTTAATAAGCTTCAATATTCCTACATGTTTCTTTAGTGTTTCAATTAGTGAGGTAATTGATGGATTATATTAATTGTATATACATGTTGTAGAGACCATATGGGGTGTTATGAGTGATTGGAGTGCTTATGGAAGTGAATGAAATTCATTAGAAGTAGTCATATGTGTATCTAGGTTCAAGTAGCCATCTTGGAAGACAAGGCTGAGTAATAAGTTTGATGATGGTATATTTAATACATGTGAAGGTTTTAGGATCAATTTAATTCATATATGGATTCCCCTATGAAAGGTGATCCTGTGGTTTGAATTTTAGGTCATGAGGTTGAGTGTAGCCAAAGTTATTAAGGTGAAAGTTAGCCTTTTAGGAAGATTGCAGTGGTTCCCATACCTAGCCAAATTTGCATTATCGAATATTTATGATGAGAAATTTAATCAAGAAATGAAGATATATGGTTTGTAATTAATTTGAATAGATAAGGATATAATGAAGCATGTGATCTTGTCAAATAGATATCAACAACATGCATGAAGTTAATTTTTTGAAGGTTCTTAAGATTGCATGTGCTAGTGATATGTGTGTCAATCATGATGATTTGATAAAAGATAAAAAACACATGGGTGTTCATATAGATAGATATCAATGGTGTAATTCAAGTCAAATAGTTAATGTGCTTAGAAGGAATGTGAGGGTGCCAACTATCTTAATCATAGAAGCACAAATCAATGTTCAATGATGAGCATTAAAGAGTTAAAGATAGGAAGCTCACAAGGATATAAATGGAGTGTATTTATTAAAAGTTTTTAGGGACATGATATGATGACAAGTGTTATATGTTTTGTATTTACATAGTGGCCATTATAATTTGAATATTCAAATTTGTGAAGGAAAATCAATCTGTAGTGTTTGAGCTATAACTTTTGATATATGTAGAATTTGATAATGGTGTAAAAGGAAAAGTTGTAGATAATTTCAAGAGATATCCATAAAAATTAGTTTGGAGGTTTGAATATCTATATAGATTCATTTATTTTAGTTATAATCTGACTTTTTGTTCATTGATGGTGTTCTTGTGTACACAATATGATTTAAATAATTTTTGCTTTTGAAGAAGAGTGTTTTAGCAAGAGTATTCATTTTAAGATGTCTTAAAGGTCATATGGAGTGGAACCATGCATTTTAAAGTGATATTATGTTCTTATTTTTCTTGATGAAGTGATAAAGGGGTAATACATCTTTATGAGATCTATAAGGGCTACTAAGGCCTAATTGAAAGGCATAGCTACTTAAGTGTGACCCATGGATGCTATGGCTGGCCTATGAGGATGGTATTGAGATATGTGTTAGAATGATAGAATTATTAAGGGTTAATAAAAAATTTTATGGCCAACCTAAATGTTGATATTCATGAAGACTCTATAAAGAGTGAAGGCTAAGATAATGGTTTTAAGACTAGATGTGGATGTGTTGAGAGAGTAGAAGATAGAGACAAAGGAAAGAGATCAGAGGGAGTATGATCAATGGATGAACTAAATTACATAGAAGATTAAGGATGAGTGAAAAATAATAGAGAGATCCAAAATGGGTGTTTGGATGGATTGCTTGTATGATCAAGTTTGAGTGTGTGTGACGAGTTGAAAGAGAGGTATTATACATTATTTCTCTAATTAGATTGAAATGCAATCAAAGTTATAGATTTTTTGATTTCATAGGTGTTGTGTGGGTGCTCAAAATCTATAATAAGTTGGTGTTTATTCATACTTAGGGATGGGTGCTCCTTATGAAGTGGGTGCTTCACTAAAAGGTCTCATATTTGTGATCTTCTTATAGGACAAGTAGTCCATGCATTTTTAGGTTTGAGAGTGGGTTTTATTCTCCATGAGGGTTTCCCATAGAATTCATGTGTTGTGTGTTTAATATTACATCATATTTATTATTCATTATTATGAATATATTATATGCTTTATGAATTTTTGTAGTCATTGATTAAGAGTTTGAAAGGATTACAATTGAAGTTTGAAGTATATTGCATCACTGATTCAACCCTGTCTTAGTGATTTTACCTCCAATAATTGGTATCAGAGTAGGATATTCATTACAAGTTTAACCACTTGAAGGTGATCTAAGGTATAATATGGAAAGTCAAAAAAATCAAGGTTTCTCTACAAATCAAGTACCATTATTCAATGGGTCAAATTATACTTCATGGAGTGTAAGGATGAGGACATACATCATGTCTCTAGGGATTGGTACTTAGAAATATATCATAGATGGTTATAATACACCAACTACTCCTCCAAATAGTGTTGATGATAAGAATTTGAGTGAGAATAATTCTAAAGATATGAATGCTATAATTTGTGGTCTATCCATGGATGAGTTCACCAAAGTGATCCATTGCAAGTGTGTCAAGGAGATTTGGGACAAATTATAGACTATCTATGAAGGAGACTTAAAGATAAAACTAATTATTATATACATAATGAAGGTAATTTGAATGTCTCAAAATGAAAGAAGAAGATATTATGGCATCTTATCTTCTAAGGGTTGATGAGGTAGTAAACATGATCAGAGGTCTTAGAGAAGTAATTGATGAAGCTACTATAGTACAAAAGGTATTGAGGACTCTTACTCTCAATTTTGATTCAAATGTGTCTATTGTATAAGAAAGTCATGATCTCACTCAGCTAAATATGGATGAAATACATGGCATCCTTACTACCTATGATATGAGAGTTTATGAAGATAAACCTCCTAAGAAGGAAGCAACCTTCAAGGTGATCAAGGAGACAAAATATAAGAGGAAAAAGTGAAGTCTTGAATATTTTGATCTTAATGAAGATCGAATTGAAGCCATGATTGAAAGAATATTGAATGTAGGATGAGGTAAGTATGAATGAAAACTTCATTTTAAATGTTTTTCATGTTGTAAAATTGGTCATTTTGTAGCTAAATGTCCAAACAAGTTTGAAATCAAAGAAGCTTATAAGGAATCTCATGAGGATGAACACAAGAAATTTGAGGGTCCCAGTAAGTATAAAAAGTTATCCAGTAAGACAAATGGAAAGAAGGAATTATACAAAGGAAATAAGAGCCTTTACCATGAATAATATAGTAACTCATCTATAGAAGAAGAAGTAAACACATCTGATAGTGATGATTATTTTCATAATGAGAATAAGGAGACATTGTTCATGGATTTTAGTGATAATGAAGGTGAATGTTATTTAAGTAGAGATTTCTTTGGTAGAGATATCTTAGAGGAAGAAGATGAGAAAGTCACTCTTGAAGATAAATATCTAGATACTATGGAAGAAATGAAGATACTACAAAGAAAGAATAGAAAAAAAGATTTCTTGATCAAATCTTGTGAGGATCAAATTGGAATTTTTGAAGGAAGGTTGAGTAATGAAGTTAAGGAGCATGATGAGATCACACATCTTAAAAATTATATTTTTACTCTTAATGGAGAAGTAAAGAGTAAAGATGAAGAGTGTATCATGTATCAATTAGAGATAGAGTCTTTGTAGATGAAACTAAATCAAGCTATGAGCAAAGATATAACTGATGATTTAGATAATAAGGATAAATTGATGAATGGTCTTGAAGATATAAATATTGAATAGAAAAAATAAAAAGAAGATGATGTCACAAATCAAGGACTATGAAGAGAAATCTAGTGTGTTTTAAGAAAGAATGAATGATGACACCAGGGAACATGAAGATATTATAAAACATCTCAATAGTCAATTAGAAACTATATCTACAAGCCCAAAAGCCAAAGAAAATCAATGATTAAGGTATGTGATTGAAATTGAATCATTAAGAGATAAGTTAAATAAGACATCTTGTAAGGTGAAGTCATTTGTGAAGTATGAAAAGAACTCGAATGATATTGACAATATTCTTAGTAGTCAAAAACATGTTAATGATAGATATAGTCTAGGATACAAAGAAGAACAAAAGCATGTAACTTAATAAAATATAAAGGATTTGAGTATCAATCATCAGCCAAGGAACAAAGGTATTGATAGAATGAAGGCCAATCAGATCAAACAACCAAATGCTATAGATTATACAAATTTCAATGGTCATTATTACTCTTGCAATCAATTTTGTCATAGGTCAAAAGATTGTAAAAGATATTCAAGGAGTGACTTTTCATGGAAATATGAACAAGACAATGGTAAGTATGAATAACATCATCACTCAAGATAGTCAACATGTTCAAAAGGAAAGAGTGACATCTTTTGCTACAGGTGTCAAGGATTTGGTCATATTTCAAAGTTTTGTAATATCTTCATCAAGAGACCAAATGGTCAGGTGTATGAACTAATTCATGAAACTTCAATGAATCATCTTATATCTCATTCAAAAGGTATGTACAATATAAGAAACCTCATTTTTTTCAAATTTCATGAGAGAGGTCACATAACAAGGTTCTGTAATAATAATTAGTATTCTACTTCAAAAAGTGTCAATCCTATCATGAAGAGAAGGAGCCATAGTGAATGGAGGCCTAAGAAGGTAAATGAAAAATAAGCTCAAAGTGGATTATTTTCCATGATATAATATGGAATAAGTTCAAGTATCAAAGAACAAGCATTATCCTCCAAAATGGACAAGGAAATAAAGTAGGATCCTGAGATAAAAGAAAATAATAAGGTTGAGAACTTATTCAAAGTCATTATGAAGATGAGGAAGGATTGCAAGTCAAGTAAGAGCATGGAGATATGGGAGTCTCCTAAGTTTTGAGATATTTCGTCCCTCTATGACAAGTGGGTGTCTCTACCTATGCTTCTTAGGAGACATATTTCATGTATGGAAGCAAGTGTGTGCACTCTAAGTAATGATCAAAATGTCAAATCAAAACAAAGGTATGTTCTCTTCAATTTGATAATATGCAAGGTGTGCATGATGGTAAGGGAACATATGTGAGATGTTCTAGTCATGGTGGAAATATGAAGAAGTCTACTATAGATGTGAAATCAAGCATGTTGATATGATGACTTGATCAAACCAAGTCAGTTTCTTTGACAATGTATTGAATCCTCATGCATAAACAAAGGGGGAGCTTTGTAAATGGTCACATCTTAGGATCAAAGGACTCTGTAGTTAAATCTGAGAGAAAATTTATGGAGGAAAGCATGCTATTTTTTCATGGGTAGAGATGGTAAAAAGGTGATAAAATGTTTTTTAAGATTAGGTGACTTAGGGGGAGTCCCTCTTAATGTTTTCAAGTCTATTCAAGTCCTCAAGATCAGAAGATGAGCCCACTTTATCATTGTGTCAAAGGGGGAAAAGTACTTGAAGGGAGAGACAAAGTCTAAGCATAAGATTTGTATTGGTGTTGACATCAATGAAAAAGGGGGATATTGTTGGAGAGTTTTCAATGATGTCTCTAAGGTGACAAAGGATGTTGATGAGGTGCCATGTGTGCTAGAATGATAGTGACAAAGTGTGATTCAATAAGCTTTACTATTCCTGCATGATTATTTAGTGTTTGAATTATTGAGGTAATTTATGGATGATATTTATGGTATGGACATGTTTCATAAACCTTATGGAGTGTTATGTGTTTTTGAGTGCTTATAGAAGTGAAAGGAATTCATCAGAAGTAGTCATATGAGTGTCTAAGTTCAAGTAGCCATCTTGGTAGACAAGGCTGAGTAAGAAGTTTGATGATGGTATATTTCACACACGTGAAGGTTTGAGGAGAAGTTTCATACATGGATGGATTACCATATGAAAGGTGATCATGTGGTTCAAATTTGAGGTCATGAGGTTGAGCATAGGAAAATTTATTAAGGTGCAAATTTGGCCTTCTAGACAAATTATAGTGGTTTCCATACTTAGGCAAATTAACATTATCAAAGATATATTGGTGAGAATTTAATTAGGAAATGAAGATATAAAATGAGAAACTAATATGACTAGATAAGGATATAATAGAGTACATGATCTTATTAGATAGAGATCAATAGCGCATGTGAAGTCAATTTGTCAAAGGTTCCTAAGATTTCACATTCTAGTGACATATGTCTCAATCATAATGATTTGACATAAGATCAATGGCACATGGGTGTTCATACAGATGGAGATTAAGGATGTAGTTTGAGTCAAATAGTTAATGTGTTCAGAATGCATGCAAGGGTCTTAACTATCTTAATCATGAAAGCATAGACCAATGATCAATGGTGAGCATTAAAAAGTTAAAGACAAGAAGCTCATGAGGAGATCAATGGAGCATATTTGTTCAAAGTTGCTAGGAGACATGAGATGATGAAAAGTTTCAGAAGTTTTGTATTTATGTAGTAACCATTGGAATTTGAATATTCAAATTTGTGAAGGAAAACCAATCTATAGTTTTTGAGCCATAATACGTAGAATTTGATAATGATGTAAAAGGAAAAGTTATAGATAATTTCAAGGGATATCTAGAAAAATTGGTTTGGAGGTTTGAATATATAAAAGTGAATTTTTTCTAGTTATAATGTGAATATTTATTTATTCATGGTGTTCTTTTGTACAAAATATTATTTAAGTAATTTTTGCTTTAGTAAAAGAGTGTTTTAACATAAGTATTCATTTTAAGATGTCTTAGATGTCATATAAAGTGGACCTATGTATTTAAAAGTGATGTGTAAGCACCTTAATTTGGTTAAGCAACCACAAGTAGTATGTATTTTATTTTTCTTTCACACAAAGGGTCTTAGTGATGATTATAATCCTTGTTTTCATGGTCACCTTGAGTCTTTTAATATTTTTTATTCCTTTTTCTCACTATTTTTGACACCTCTAGTAGTCACAAGTCATCTTCTCCTAGTCTTGGGGTCCCCTAGCCTATAATACCTTATTTTTGATCTGTTATGAGCCTTAGGACATTAGTGCCATTTTTATAATAGTAGTGCCACATGGCTCTACTATCCAATTTTGCCTTCAGTGTCTAATGAGCCCTTTCATATATGTTTGAGTCCTAACCCCTCTATGACCTTTTCTTATGTTTTTAATATATTTTTCACAACTTGTTGGCCAATGAACAAGGTATTATATTACAAACAAATATATTACTATATAAAGAGCCCCATAAGGAATTTTACAACTAGCACTTACTATTTTTCCACTTATTACATAAAATAAATCAATAGTACAACTCAAATACTCTGTATATTACTTAACATTCACACCTAGACATTTGCATGCTTGATCAAAGAAGGTCATAGGCAAAATTCATCCTAGCATATCATGGAAGTTGATGGTTCAAATTACCTAAGGGAGAACTACATACAATTTTACACTTCTAACATTGGGGTTAATGTACGCAATAGCTTAGAAACTAGGGGTTTTGATTTGTGTGATTATACATAGCATAACTTAATTTTTCCTTTCATCTTGCATTTGATTAGTTCATTGTTTCATGTGTGTAGGTATTCATTAGGGTTTTGGATAAGAATAAACCAAAATAGTGACATGTGGAATACAAAATCACATATAGGACCCTTAATCACTCCCATAACTTATCTAAAAGTTGTAGACAATCACTATAGAAGGAACAGTAGTGCTAAGTTTGGACACTATCACCACATGACACTACTGTCCTAAGGGGGCACTAATTTATGGAGCTAGATTTCAAAAAAAGTTAACATATGAAATATTCCTCTATTTGATTAGTTATTTTTAGTATTTAGATCTACAAGAAAATATGTCCATATCCAGATAAGTCCACCTTCTCCTTTAATTTACTATTTTTGGAAATTTATATAGAATTAATAAATCCCAATTTTATTCTAGATTAATGATAAACCCATCAATTTATTATAGCTTAAGATTTACATAGGAAAACCCTAAAAGTTTAAATTTTTTTGTGAACCCATCTTACTTTGAACATAGCTTAAAAACCCTAATTTTCCTTAGGCTCTACATTCTATACTTTGCACATTAAATTAGGGTTATCATAATTTGATTTTTTGATTTTTTGGATTAAAATAACTAATTTAATTAATTCAATACTAGGGTTTTATTTATTTAATTTAATTTAAATATTTGTAACATAACCCTAAACCCAAACCCTAGATCTATATACTAGATCTCTATACACACAAACATTAGAAATTGAGGTTCCAATAATAACCCCATTTTCTATTATAATCTTTGTTCACCAAATTCATAGATTGCACACATGTGCTAGATTATATTCTACCTCTTGTGTGCTTATTATTCATTCTTTACACTATCTTATTTGGAAAGTTTAAAATGGCATTTAAAAAGTCTTATAACCCTCATCCACTTGATGCTATCTTCAATTTTTCTCATGATTATAAGAATAAATGGATAAATTTTTAGGATTTTACATTAGAGCATGATAATTCTTTCATTTATAATAATGATAATGATTATTATTACAATGATGGATATGAGGATTATTATGAACATGATAATACAAATGAATATGAGGAGATATTAGATACATCTATTGTTACTTTAATTTTCACCCTTTGAGGAGATGTCTCAACTCTCCTCTTCCAAGTGGCATAATAGAAACACCTCTAGACTTATGGGTAGCCTATGAATGAGGTGAATATCTAGATAGGGCTAGCTTCCTTGATATACCACTTTAGATTAATATTACACCTAAAATTTGTGGGGGGGGGGAAAGGAGAGAGAAAATTGAAAACAAACTATCCTAAAGGAGGTGATACACCAAATAAGTTGATGACTTCTAACCAACTGCATGTTACACATGAAACCAAAAGACTAACCAAACATACACTTCTCTAATCTACAACTTCTCACATCAATATTACATTATGAGGTTATGGATGAATGTTTATGCTAGGAGGACTAGACAAGAGGCCTTGAATGGCACTAGTGGATATAATAACTTGATTAAACTTGACACTTCCTTGAAAACTTCACATGCCCTGCAAGAAGAAGTTTTCCAACTACAAATAGGATGAAAGAATGAGACAACATGGTAAGGAAATCATAGTTATCACTAAGAAATATCAATCATCCAAGTAAAACACATTATGAATAGTCATGAAGAGGTAAAAATTAGTAGTATTATTGATCAAATGGTATGAAAATGAGTAGGGATTTTCCATACTTAGGTGGAGCATAAGTTACAATGGCCAAAATGGCTAGTTATTATAGAACTTGAAAGAGAAAGGAGAAGAGAAAAGTCTAAGGGTCAAAAATACACTATTAAAGATGATAAAAAGAGTTAATTATGAAAAATAATAGGATGTGGGATGAACCATACAATGTTAGAAGAGACAAGTGGCCATACAAGGCATAAAACTCATGAAAAGTGGCATAAAAGATCTCATTTTGGATCAAAAAACTGCCTTCATGATTCACCCATATTTTAAAGTATAAAAAATAATTATGGATAGATATAATGATTGGAATTAAGATTAAGGATTTTATACATGCCTTTATAAGCATTGGTTATAGTCCTAGTCATCTAAAACCTTCCCAAAATGAGCTATCACCATTTATAGTCAAAATAACTCTTCTTTCATGCACCCTGCACACTTAGCCTCCAAAAAGGAATAATTTTTCCATAGAAATGTATGGGATGGAGTATATGAAAATTTTAAATACCATTCATATCATTATATGCGTTAAACACACCTTATAATATTCTCACTTAAAGTTTTCCACCCTTCTCACTAGCTTGGTCACTATGCTAGTTTTGATTTGCTAAGATAAAGTAGTTGGTTGAGGCACTTAAGATTTGTTACAAGGAATTAAATTGACATTGTAAGTTATATTAAATCTTTATAATCCATTAAATGTGATTAACATCTTTTGTAACCTCCTAGAACCTACACAACACTTAAAATAGTTAAAAGTACCTTGTTCTATACCCTATCCATATAACTTTGTACAATCCAAAAGCATGGGGAGTAGCCTGAGAGAGTATAATACATGTTTTAATCATCATAATATTCAAAATATTCCATTATAATATCTCTCCAACCTCATTTATCCAATCAGGTCACTAGAAAGGGTTTATGAGGGTTTTAACCTATTTTGACCTCTAATGATTTGTTCATAAAATTGGGATATAATAAACCCAAAAGAATTCCAATAATGTGTTTTTATGATGCATAATAACTTCCCTGAACCCCTATTTCCTCCATGAAAATCCTCCAACAATATGTGGGCATTTCAACTTGGCCTATTAAGCTTATTTTCACATTTCCTACATGCCTGAGTTGGTTTTGAGTTTAAAAATGGTGTGTTTATGATTTATTTGAATTAAAAAATGTTTATAATCTATAAATTTACACAAAAAACATGATATAATAAGTTTAAATGCATATATAAATCTATAAATGAAAGTGACCTCTTGTTTAGGTTTTAGGCATAACCATGCCTTATGAGCCTGTCTATACCTTTGAGGATTTAGATCTCCATATAAGGTTTTTATCTATGGTGAAAGTTTATTCATGTTTTTTAGGTATTTTTAAACTCCAAACACATATCATCAAGGTCCAAACAACTTCTATCCCATCTTTCTATCTTCAATCCCCAAAATTGTAAGGTTTGTAACCTAGGGAAATACCCTCTATTTGAGACAAACTAGAGGGTACTTATCCTATTTATTCAAAAAAATAACCATTTGAGAATATTATTAAAGTGGTAAATAAATTCTCCACAAATTTTCATCCCTTTTTAAGGTTTCTAGGCCCTCCAACTCCTACAAAACTCAAGACAAATAGTGCAAAAGGATGACTATGCACAATATTTTGATGTGGACTATGTATGCATAATTAGAGATCATTATCTCTACATGGTTTATGATGTGTGAGAGTTTATTAATGATAAAAAACATTAAATAAGGTGTTATAAGTCATTCATTTACCTTAATATTTTACATAACTCTCTATACACCTACCTAGTCCAGACTATTTATTTAAAATCCTGACTATGCTTTTGCCTTAGAAGGGCACCAATAGGTGCATAATTATATGTTTTAGGATTGAGAATAGGGTATAAAAACCTATACTTCTTCCATTATTGTAATTTTTAATTGTTTTATGTTTATTTTCTTCATATTCATGCTTTATCAACACCTAGACATACTCCTTTATGCTTACTACCTGTAATAATCAACACTTGGCTATAGGTGCATGTTAGGGCCTTAAGAGGTTTATGTAAGCTTATATTACATATATAAAAGATCATGTACATAATAATTATATTAATTAAAGTGATAATATTTATATATTCTCATTTTATGCCTCCCTTAACCTTCTACATGCACCTTGAGCTCACAAAATTGAATATTCTCTCCTGACTGTGATACCCTGCTTCTTTGATTCTTGTAAGTGGTGTTTGATTAGGTGTTGTTTGATAGTGTCATGAGAATATTGAGATATAAAATATAATTTGGTATGTATTTTAACCTACTAATTATATGTTTATTTAATTCCATGTCAAGAAACTTAACCATTGTGCTCTTTGCCCCTCAATCAACTACAGTTGATTGTGCAAGGCCTGTAAGTGCCTTTCATCTTTGAAACCTACATAAAAATTTATATGGGAAAAATATGAGGTATTTTAAGTTACCTTATATAAAAAAATAATTTTTATATCCATGATTAACCCTTTTCCAAAATATGGTTTTAGGTTTTCTTACCTTTCTTGATTTATAAGACTATGTTTTTCTCTTTTATTCTTGGTTGTAGGTGTATGTAGCAAGTTTAAGATGTAATCTGACTTTACCTTTATCTTATTATCTCTTTTAGTTATTTAAAACATTTGAAACTTAGTTTATCCTTGAAAAAAATTAAGAAGTGCATCAACAATACTTTCAACCTCACCTTGATTATTTAATGCATCCCCTCAACCTCTACAATTGTGTATATTAATTGTAGGTGCTATTTTTGGTCTCACTTAGGATTACAATATATTTTTTATATTTGATGGATTTTTAACTAATTATGGATTTTATGGTTTACCAAAAATAATTTAATAATTCATAAAGACCTCAAAACCTTCCTTGTGCTTTCAATGTTTGACAAGTCTTCTATTGGTTGTAGATAACACTGAGTGATTTCAATGTCCTAAAAAGCAACTTAAAGGCTTTTGAAAACCATCTTCATCAAATAAAAAACCTCTCTTATTTTTTAAAATTATATTAATATGTGGGATATTTTTAAAAAAATGTACTTGGAGGCTCGAGAAATCAATGAAACACTATATAAGAACACCCAAAAAAGGGCTTGAACCTTTGTTTTGATAGTTTTGGGAAATTGTCCGAAAATGCTATAAGCTTGTTCCAAGTATATTTTTGTGTATCTATATGACTTAAACTTCCTCAATGTTCTTAAAAATTATGACAAATAATGTTAAGACCTTCCAAATATCATAGGATTCTCAAACACACCTTTCATGTTTCTCCAAGAAGTGACAGGCTGTACAACTACTGTAGATGTTTTCTTTTATGCATTTACTTGCTCTTTTGGATCTTATAATGATTATTGAAGTTGGATTTGGAATTTAAAATGAACAAAAGACATCTATGGGAAATAATATATCACTTCAATTCATTTTGGAACCATAACATATAAGAAATCTCTAGCAATTAGAAGAAATGACTAGAACTCCACTCCTTCACTCCTTGTAAAATGAGTTGTTTGAGATAAAAAATACTTTAAAAATTTGAAACCAATCATGGATAACATGATATAATTTAGTAAACATAATTTGGAATCAATATTAGTAGTTAGATTATATGGAATCATCTAAAAAAGAGTAAACCCTATAGGGTACACAAATTAGTGAGCAGAAAAACACAATCAAATTCATGAAGATCATTCCTAAAGCACAGGCCACCATTATTAGAAATATTATTATGGAAATGAATCTCTCTGAGTGTAGTTTCATCTCATAAATAATTTTGACTTGGAAGTTCTCCTGCTGACTATACCAAGTACAAACCTTAAGACTAGTTCTATGTGTCCAGAAGGGTGAAGAAGGAGCAAAATGGTTTTATCTCAAAAATGTCACTTCCAAAGTATTTAAAATGTGGATTTGAGATTGAGTAAATTGAAGTGACATTCCATGATTCTACCCCATGTGACACACTTCCCCATGGGCTGTACAAGTGCTAAACTCTTCTCTTTTCCTAATAAAATTACTCTTTCTTCTAAAACACCCACCAATTTTAGTTATAAATAGTCACATAAGACATAATAGGACACATTTCAAATGAAATAATATTTTGACACCTTCATATTTCCCTAGGAGGCTGTAAAAGTCATTAAATGGCCCTTTTTGACCCCTAAATGACTCAAAATGATATAAGGACTAAAATGACTAATGACCAATGCTAATATAACATGAAATCACATTAAATGACCTATAATACACCTTAATGACCAAATATTATACCCCTAAACACTTAAAAATCAATTTTTTACCTATAGGGGTCCTAATTTAACCTATAAGGTCAAATTTGGTCAAAAAATTGGTGACTCATAGGGGTAGTATGCATGGTATACTAACTAGACCAATAGCCTTATCAGTCCATTAGGATTAGGGATTCATATAAAGTATAAATAAAAGTAAGGACACCTTTGATGATAGGATTTGATCAAGACAAGACCAATTGATTACCTCAAACACCAAAACAAAGGACACACACCAAACAAAGTAAACAAGCTAATAAGACACACACACAAACTATTATGCACAATTGGAAACTAATAACTCATTTCTAGGATCAAAATGAAAGTTTATTAAATATTCTTCTTCATGAGATGAATCATAGTGACAAGCATGTTTCTCCTTGGATTGGATGCTTTATGGATCAGACCTATTCCTTAGCACTTCAATTGATCTGCTCTCAAGTATATCATACTTAAATAGGCCTCCAATGTAGATATATTCCTCTTGAACTTATACACATACCTCATATTTTTTCCCACTCTTCATCTCATGATCAACTTGCATCTTCTTTATAGGCATGGCTTCAAGAGGATTAGTTTCTTATTCCTTAGAAGATTGAGGCCAATACGAGCTTGTTCCATCCTTCAAGAGCTGATGTGTTTCTCCCAACTAGTTGAGAGGATGATATATCATCTTTATCATTTCAAATATATCATCATGAAATTCATATTCCTCTTGAAAGGATAGATTTGAAAGGTTACTTTTTCTTTGCATACTCACTTGAGTGCCAAGGCTACCTTCTCCATTATTTACTAGATCATAACCTCCTTGAAGAAGAGTATAACCTACTCCAATTATTTTAAAAAATTCATACAAAGGTTAATTAATAACTTGTCCTTGCCCATCCATGATATTTTTCAAAGTGATGGAAGAACCAATGATGATTTCCTCTTTGGCAAAAGGAAAACATTCTTCCTTATCAACCCAATCAAAAATTTCCACATAAGAACTCACCTCTTCTTCATCATTTAGGACCTCTTGAGGGATCTCAAGTTGTATCTAAAATTCAAAAAAATTAATTTGTTTTTATAGGGCTGCAAGATATTCCATCTCCTTCTCCTTCTTGGTGATGCCAAGACTAGGCATCTTAAAATCAGGTGACTTAGTCCAATGAGGCTGCCAAGGATTTAGGATTTATTCAACCAAGAGTTATGAGTTTTTTTAAACTAATTTCTCCTATTTAGGTTACCATACCATAGTTACATCAAGGAAAAGGGTGATGGGGTGAGGACAAGATGAACTAGTTGGTGGAGGTGGCACATAGAACTCAAAATTAGATTGGGAGTGAAATGTAGGGGATTTTTTTGGAAGCTCTTGAGGAAGGGGAGGCAGACCTTGGGATAAAATGGCTCGGTTTTATTATATATATTATACAATCATTTAATTTAAAAATGATTGGGATTGAGAATTCTCATGAGGAAGGTTACATGGGGTGTGTTTAGGTATAGGATCTTCTTTTAGGTCTAAACCTTGCATGACACCTTGACTTAGCAATTTCATCTTTGACTCTAGATCTTCAATTTACTTAGCTAAGTTCTCTTGGAAAAGTATTTCTTGAAGTTGATAGGAATAATCATGAGGATAAGGAGTACAAGAGGGCTCATATGGAGGACAAAAGGTTTCTTGAGGAAGGGTGGGAGGGGTTTGTATAGGATCAAGATCCTTCTCAACTTCACACTCTTTATCAAGAGTTTTCTCCTCTTTCTTTCCCCATAACTCCAATATATTATCTAGATTAGGATGTTTATATTAGGATTATTTTCTTGAGATGGTGATGTAATTTTAAGATTAGATAAATTTTCAAGAAAATTAGGATCTCCTTAGTTTTGGATTCTCCATCTTGTCTCCAACTTAGAATGCCATATATAGATGTCACTTCTTGAGGTGAGAATGTAATTGGAGAGGGTGATGAGGGCTTAGATTCCATTTATTTTGGTAATGACATGGATTGATACATATTTATATCATCCAAATAAATTTTCCTATCAAGATTAGCTTCAAAAATAAGGTTTCTCTTTTCAACTCTCCCTTCTAACTGATTGGGAAAAGGATGACTTTGATAAGCTTGATTGGGTTCATAAGTGGGAACCATGTATAAATGATAGAAATCTTAGCAAAGTGGATATGAAGGCTAATAAGTTTGGTGAGGCTGCCTTTCATGAATTCTTAGCCTATCCTCTAAGGAAGAAACCAAGCCACTCACATCTAGCATCTCACTTGTGAGCATTTGCCAATTGACTCTCTCAATAAATGCCCACTCTCTTTTGATAAGCTCTAATGCATCTCTTAGATTATGGATAAGGTGACTAGGAAACTATTCACCATATCCCCTTTATGTGTCAAGATTCAACATGTAATTATCATATCCCAAAAGAGTTTACTATAAAGTGGAAATGGATTGACTTGAGAAGTGACTAGGTTGACTAGGAGGAGCAAGATATTGAGGAGGCTGATTGTAGGGATGATACACTTCATGAATGGGCTAATAAACTTCATGAATGGGCTGATACACTTCATGCTAGAGCTGGTAAGGATCATGAAAATGCTAATAAGGGATGCCATATGATTGATATACCTCACCAACTAGTGTAAAACAAAACTCAACACCAAATTCAGCCATGGAACTTCATTGAAAGCAATAACACAAAGAAATATATTACCAACAATACTCAAAAGGAAACCTGGGCTGCTTGACCAGCTGATGTATCTTTAAAATTTACATTGATGCTTGGATAGATTCCTACAAAGGTTTATTATTGAAAGACAACACCAAAAATATTTCAACTTCTTAGACTAAGAGTCCTACTGGGTGTGCCAAAAACTATTATCACTTGGATTTTCACCCTTTGAGGATATGTCTCAACTCTCCTCATCCAAATGGAATAATAGAAACACCTCTAGACTTGTGGGTAGCCTATGAATAAGGTGAATCTCTAGATAGGAATAACTCCATTGATGTACCACTTTGGATCACTATTACACCTAAACATTAGGGGGTGGAAAGGGAGAGATAAAATTGAAATCAAACTATCATAAAGGAAGTGATACAAAAAATAAGTTGATGAACTCCAATTAGATGCATGTTACACATGAAATTGAGAGACTAACCAAAATTACACTTCTCCAATTTACATCTTCTTACATCAATATTACATTATGAGGTTATGGATGAATGTTTAAGTTAGGAGGACTAGACAAGAGGCCTTGAATGGAACTAGTGAATAGACTAACTTATTCAACCTTAAAACTTCCTAGAACACTTCACATGCCTTGAAATAAGAAGCTTCCCAACTACAAATAGGATGAAAGAATGAGACAACATGCTAAGGAAATCATAGTTATCAGTAAGAAAGATTAATAATCCATGTAAAAAATACTATGAATAGTCATTAATAGGTAAAAATCATTAGTATTATTTATCAAATGGCATGCAAATGAGTAGGGCTTCACCATACTTAGGTGGGGCATAAGTTATAATGGCCAAAATTGCTAGTTCTTATAGAACTTGAAAGAGAAAGTAGAAGAGATAAGTCCAAAGGTCATAAGAACACTTTAAAAATTGATAAAATAAGTTACTTGTGCATGAGAAGAGGATGTGGGATGAACCATGCAAGGTTATAAGAGACAAGTGACCATACAAGGCATGAAACTCATGAAAAGTGGCATAAAAGTTCTCATTTTGGCTCAAAAACCTACCTTCATGATTCACTTCTATTTGAATGTCCCAAACTAATTAAGGTCAGGTATGATTATTATAATGAAGGGTAAGGATTTTAGACATGCCTCTCCATGCATTGGTTGCAAACCTAGTCATTTAGTACCTTCCCAAAATGAGCTATCACCATTTGCAATCAAAATAACTCTTCTTTCATATACCCTGCACTCTTAACCTCCAAAAAGGCATCATTTTTCCATGAAAATTCATGGGATGGAGTGTATGACACTTTTCAATACCCTCCATGGCATTAGAGGCATCAAACACACCTTAAAATCAACTCACTTGAGGTTTTCCACCCTTTTCACTAGCTTTGTCACTATGCTAGTTTTGATTGGCTAAGATGAAGTAGTTATTTGGGAAACTTAGGAGTTGTTCCAAGGAATTAAATTAACATGGGGAGTTATACTAAGTACTAATATTCCATTCCATGTGATTATCATCTCTTACAACCTCCTAAAACCTGCACAACACACAAAATAGTCAAAAGTACCATATTTTGTACCTTATCCATATAATTACATACAATAAAAAAGCATGGGGAGTAACTTGAGATATTATCATACAAGGTTAAATAATCATCATAGGTTAATTATTCCGTTAGAGTATCTCTCCAACCTCATTTATCTAATCAGGTCACTAGCAAGGGTTTAGGAGGGTTTTAGCCTATTTTAAACTCTTAAGCTTTGTTCATAAATATGGGACATTGTAACTTCACCACTAATGTGATGTTGAGGACCCCTAATAACTTCTCAAATTCCTTTGGCCTCCATTAAAATCCTCTAATAAGATGTAAGGACTTCAACTTGGCCTATCAAGCTTGCTTTCACATTTCTTATAGGTCTAAGTTGGTTTTGAGTTCAAAAATGGCTTATTTGTGCTTTCTCTACCCTCCAAAATCTTGATCATCTTTTTATTGACCGCAAAAACATACTCTAATAAGTTGAAATGTTATTTAACAATTTTGGGAATATTGGAGTTTTATTCCTAATTTAGTTAAAGGATTTGGATTGTTAAATTAGTAAATAACATGTAATAAATAAGCTAGTAATTTGTGAAATTTATTGGTGATTAGTGATTTTCTAGAAATAATAATAAAAGGGAGAAAATAAGACTTAGCTTAAACTGTGCTAATCTAACTGAGATAGGGTCTGATGTTCATTATGTAGGCCTAGGACACTATTGTAAATAGGATTCTAGGTTTCTTTTTTTTATTGGACAAGAGTGCTAAAAGTGGACAAGAGTGGCACTGACACTTAGTCCTTATCTGATGTTATTGTCTCGAGATTCTAAAATTTTTGGGTTTTGTTTAGCAAGTCTATGTGTTATTGTCTCTGAA
This sequence comes from Torreya grandis, assembly GCA_037957365.1. Taxonomy (NCBI): domain Eukaryota; kingdom Viridiplantae; phylum Streptophyta; class Pinopsida; order Cupressales; family Taxaceae; genus Torreya; species Torreya grandis. Next base: position 744,175 of record JARHVA010005004.1, on the reverse strand, counting down.
TTTGTGAAGTTTTTCTATCAATAATACTCCTTATAGAGCTAATTTTCTTAATTTATAAGCCTTTAATGTACTTGAACAACACTTTATAAAATAGGGAAAAGGGGTTAGTGACTATAAGATGCACTATATGTGCTTCACACCTCGTGTGTGGGCACATTGTCTACATACTAATACTCAAAAGAGGGATCAAACCATATGTAGTTCTCCCTTTGAAAATATTTGGTGAAATTATGATATGAGAATTCAAAAAGTGATAAATTAGATATGCTTAAGTGGCTATGGACTAGTACAAAGATTTAGATGTGCTTAGGATTGTACTGGATTGCTTTATGTAGAGAATACGGAAGATTTCTTGAGTGGTTTCACTTATATTTTTGCTTGCTTGATAATATTTTCCAACCCTTTCCAAATGATCTTTGAATGGGATTTTATAGGGATATGTTTGTCATGGATTGAATTTTATCACATTAGGCTGACAAGGAGAAGGATGGGGAACTAGAAAAAATTGACTTTTGGGGCTAGAAATGAGCTTGGATAATAGTGACAAAAGTGGACAATAATGGCAATAACACTCTTCTCCTAGTTAGGTGCTATTGTCCTAGGTAGATGAGACCTAGGGGGATTGATTAGTCATGAAGAGAGGGTCTTGGATCAACTAAGGTCAAGTCTGGAAGGCTATAAATGATTGGGAATCAGTGAACACAAGCCTATGAGGGTCATGAGAGTAAGCATGAGGGACCTATGGGTTGGGTGTCATTATCCATGCTTAAGTTACCAATTTTTTCATTTTATATGACTAAATTTACTCCCCCTTTATTCTAGTGATGTAGAAAAGTGAAATACTAGGATAAAGGAAAAAATGAAAGCGTACCTAAACTTGCTTGCAAGGGTGAAGCTCATGAAGCTTGTGTGATGTTAGGTGTGCATAGAGAAAACATGCTGTGAAGTGTAAATATGTAAGAGAAAATAAAGAGTGGATCAATTATTATTATATATGCTATATCTAAAGTAAGAATGTAAAAATTTGGGGAAAACAGAGGAAGAGAAAGGAACAAATACACCTCACCAAGAATGCAGACCAATACAAAAACTATTGTGATATTGAGTGATGTTGTACCAAGAGTAACATTGTAAATGGAGCTGAGTGCTCAATTCCCTATAAAGTGGCTCAAGAATGCAAATGCTATCCCTTTGGCTCCATCATCACATACTAAGTTAATCTAGGTGGTCATGTGTGTGTTGATCAATTTTTGGACTGTGTGTCTAATCCCTAAATAGGTGGCTCAAGAATGCAAAGGCTAGCTAGACCTTTGGTTCCATCATTGCCTCATGAAGTTAAATTATAAATTGATACCAGTATGTAATGTATGTCATATGAGATGGATATTGAATCCCATGAATGTACTATGATCTGACAATGCTGGCATGGATAGTTGAATGTATGATGGAAACTAGGCCATTTTTGGCCATTTTGAAAGATGGATATTAGGCTTGTATGAAAGCCACACCAAAACTAAGAATATAGCTTATGTGGAAGCCACTTGGGAACTTGAGAACCTAAAAGTTAGGATTGTATGAAAGCCAAACAAAAAATGATGCCAACCACCTATAGATGGTGTAAGGCACACAACTATTGAGATTGTTTAGATAATGCCAAACTAAGAAAGAAAGAAAACAAATGTGCTGCACATATTGCCCCAAATCACTAGTGTCTAAAATATGGATTATGATCTAGAATTTGTACCAGCTACGCTATCTAAAACTAAAATAAAGAGCCATCATACCATGAATGATGTCCCTTATATCTAGATTCTTTGAGAAAATTGTACTAAAACTGCTGATTCTAGTATGAACTGTAGTTGACAAAACTATAACTAAACTTACCTTTCTCCTTGCTTCTAGAAAATCCAATTTTTCTACTATTTAGAAAAGAATGATAGAAATGGATAGTAGTGCCACCAACATTGTATTAAAGTCTTAGTACCATTTTCTTGGGCCAAATATGATGACTATTCTATATTTTTGACTATCTACTTGGTCTATTCTGACTGGTTTGATGTCTAGTTAATGTTCTGAGTGTTATAAAACTATATTTTTCAATTGATAGGAGCTATGATTTTTGTGACAAAACCCTTGTTTATTTCCCCCTATTCTGAGGGTAGGAATGGAGAGACTACAATGACTACCCTCAAAAGAAATATCCCTACAAGTGTGTTATGTTGTAAAATATATGATATAATAATGATAATTGACAAAATATCTCAAGATATAGCATGGTTTGTATTGAGAGATTGTTAGATCAATAGGGGTATGCCTAGATAGATATAAAAATGTAAAAGCATGTGTAATGTACTAAATTGGAAATGATAATGTAGTTAGTTATTAATTTTTAGTTAGATGGATGGAGCATGATGTTCATCATGGCATCCAAGAAAACATGAATAATGCATGATATGTATCATGGCATTGTAAACAATCAAAATCAATCAAATGAAAAGCACACAAGGCACGAATCAAGAAGCATACAAGAGTGGCCAAGGGGCCAAGCAAATAAGGGATATAGGAACATGTCACTCAAAATGGAAAGAAAGCATACAAGGCATGTGCAAATTCCACATACACATATAATAAACAAGAAAATTGGTGTGAAATCCACAATCACATAGAAGAGTATAGGCAAAGGACATTGGCAAATGTCCTAAGGTCCACACATGAATAGAAGCAAAGAACATTAAACATCATAAGGCACACACAAAAGACAAATAGGAACTAAGAAATGTAATCACATCAAGATAATGCTAAGAAAGAAAAGAAAGCATTTAAAAAACTAGAATTACAAATGCATCTTAACTAAGCAAAGAAGGAAGTGAATGTATGAAAGACATGTTAGTACAAGACTAGGAATATGCAAAGAAATACACAAGTACTAAATACTAGTGAGTGTCGATAGAGTAATCTATGTAAGCTAGTAAATAATGTACATCAACATGATAACTGTTGACCAAATTTTGCGGTCACCTTCTTCACCTGTTGTTTTGTGCCAGTCTTTTTCAAGTTCAGCGGGTTCAGAAAAGTTCAGTTCATGTTTGGTTTGAAGATTTAAACGCTTGGTTCAATGGCTTTGGTTCAATGCAAAAGGTTCAAAGTGCTTTGGTTCATCAGCGTGCTCCTTTGAACCTTGAGCCGTTTATCTAATTTTTGGTTCAACGGATTTTGGTTCAAGGGGGTGTCTTTTGGCAAAGAGCATTCAATGGTCAAAAGAGCCCTTATGGAGGGTCGGCACAAAGGCAAAGGAATTCTGGTGGACCATCCCCAAAAGCTATAAAGCCCGACAAATTTTTGTGGACAAATTGCCCATGGGAATTTTCCACAGACAATTTGTCTGTGGAAATTCAAACCGCAGGTTAGCAAGCAAAGGCAGCCCGGGAATTTCACCTGGGAAAATTGTCTGCGGACAATTTTTTTGTGGGGAACCCGGAGGAGGAAGCCCGAAGGCAAAAAAGGCAAGCCTCGGGGCAAAACATAAAGCCTGTAGAACTTTCAAAAGCCCGCGAGAACATGCCAAAGTCCGAGAAGCAATCCGAAGACCCAAGGGACCAGCTGTGAAATATTTTTAAGGGAGCTCGAGGAGATAAAGAAGCCCGTAGAGAAGCTACTAAGGCAGAGACCGTCCATGCGAAACATTCAAAAGCCTGACCTAGTTGGTAGAGTGAAAGAGTGCCTGCGAGGACTTTTAAAGGCTCGTCAGTAGTCTACGTAAGTAGATAGCAGGGACCCATCGTGTAGTCAACAGTCAAGCATGGATCTGATTAGCAAAAGGATAGCAGCCAGGAGCCAGCAAAGCATGAGTGACGTCCTACGTGGACGTCAAATTAAACAAAAGGAAATAGCCATTATTTTTAAAGGCAAAATAGAGAAATGTTAACCCGAACAAGCTAGAGTTAAAGCGACCGGCTAGGATAGGTTCGCCCCTGGGGGGTTGAAATGACCAGTTAAGACAAAATGGAAGAAAAAGTCAATTGCGTAGCAAGGTTCTAGTAGGCCTCTTCAATAAGGATGGATGACACCAAACAGTGTTTTTCTTCTTCCCAAGGAAGACACAACATGCCCACTTGCAAGCAAAGCGCCAACTGAGTTGGTCTTGTCTTTTCTATATAAGTTTATAGAGTTGGTCATTTTGTAATATCTTTTCACATTTTTGTAAGAGCGCAGCTCTACAAATTTTTTGCCTGGATCAAATAAAAGATAGTTTTACCTCTTTCTTGGATGGATTTTTCTATGTATGTTCTGAGTGTTGAGTTGTGTCCAATCATTATTTTGTGATGCTCTCATAGGTTCAGCACCAATAGAGTAGTCATCTACAAAGTGCCATTGTCTGCTACTACCAGGAGTAGAGTTCCATTTGGGGTACAGAAACAGAGGAGGTCACTTCCAGTATGTATTTCCCAGCATCTTGGTGAGTCCTTATTTCCTATATTTTTCATTAGAACCTCCCTATCATTTCTAGCAGCCTTGTCTTTTCTGCCAAGTCTCAGTGTATGTATGTTTTTGTTTGATCCTGAGTGTGGAGGTGGGAAGGTTGACCTATTTTTGGTGTATCACCTCTTTTAGAGTAGGCTTGTTTTTTCCTGCATCTCTCTCCCTTTTCATTCCCCCCGAGTTTATATAGCTGTATATACCTATATATACCCATTTTTTTGCTCTTGCTAGAACAACATTGATACATCAAAGGGAGCTAGCCCTTATCTAGAGACTCTCCTCTCCTACTTCGCTATCTCACAAGTGAGAGAGGAGATTCCATGTTGCAAGGAAATGGTAGAAGTGTGACTACTTGCCAAAGGGTGCAATTTCCACCATCAACAGTTTTTTTGCTCTTGCTGGAACAAACATGATGCATCAAAGGGAGCTAGCCGTTATCTAGAGACTCTCCTCTCCTGCTTCGCCATCCCACAAGTGAGAGAGGAGATTCCATGTTGTGAGGAAATGGTAGGAGTGTGACTCCTTGACAAAGGGTGCAATTTCCACTGTCAATAGTTTTGGCATGCCCGATGGGACAATATTTTTAATGAAGTAAAGTTGCAAGACTGATGCTAGTCTTGTTACAGCAGATCAAATTTTCTTTCCAGCATCTGACGACTCTGAGTTAATCCATTGGTTAAGTGCAGCCTGGTGTCATTCAATTTTTTTTCTTGTATGTATACTTCTTTTGCTCAAAATCATGGGTCTTGTTTTCCTTCATATGAATATAATCAAGCTTCAAATATTTATGTAATCCCCTTAAGCGGTTCTCCTAGTTGCCCTACAACTATAAGGGAGGTGGCACTGGAATTTGAGAGGCAAACAATGGAGATTAATATGCTAGAAGAGCAGTACAAATATCAGCAGGAGTTGATGTATAAAGAGGAGTGTTTGTCTAGGCAAGCACAGGCCTTGTAAGCTATGGAGGAAGAGGTAACAAAATGGAGAAATCCATTTATCCAAGGTAGTCAACCTTGCATGCCCCTTCCTCATTTTAAAAAAACCCCTCTTTTACACCAAACCCATTTTATCAGATTGCACTTACTCCAGCTCATCAAATACACCTGCCCCCAACCTAGTGTGCTTGGCTTTCCAACATCAGATGATATCAGAACAATCTCCCATTGGGGAAAATACCATCAACTAGCACGTCTCTCCTCTAAAGACTCCTCCAACACACCAATAGTGTTTTCCTTACATTCCCCAACCTCCCCAAGTCCTTCGGCATGATATGTAGATTCCAAGTTGGATGAAGGAATGCCAGGAACCAACTCTGAGCTTTGGAGAGGATCATGCTGACAACCTCCAAGAAAGACTCTTTTAGGACAACCTAGCCAAGAAAATTGAGGATTTAGAGGCTAGGATGAAGCTGCTTCTTGAAAGAGAGGAAAAACTTAAAGACCCTGTGGAGGAGCCTCATGACCTTGTGGAAAACAAAGTTGCTGCCTATTCGCAGGGGTAAAATTTTAATTCAGAGATCCTGAATTGGGGGAAGACAGTGGAATCATGGGGCAACAAAGAGGAAAAAGAAAAGCAAGGTTTTTCTCAAAACCTTGAAGAAGGTGAAGCTACGCCTACCTATGATGATGCTGGCAGCCTCCAAGAAAGGCTTTTCCAAGAAGATGAGTAGGAGAATTACAGAGTTGGAGTCTAAAGAGAAATTCCTCAGCTAATGTGTGGTGGATGGTTCAAACCAAATAGCACATTCCATGCCTGAATACCCCCCACCCACACATTTCCAAAAGAATTATCAGGCTGCCCCTGATATAGATGAAGTGCTGATTAAGTGGAGAGAGGAGAATCATTTGATTCTAGCTCAAGGACTGTTTCCTCTTCCACATGCTTTCTCCACTTCACCCCTTCTCGAGGAAGAACCTATTTTGCAAGAGGTAGGAGAGGAACAAAAGATCCAATCTACAGTCCTTCAAGAGGCTGTCATGAGCAAAAACAAAGAAGAAATCATCATTGACACTCCTTGTGAAGACCTTATCAGTAGTGGAGAAGATGTAGGCCTTGCGTATATGCAGATGTTATAGCAATTCAAGGAAGAACAAATGCATGGTAAGCTCTCTTCCCCTCAGTTTGATGAACTTCCTTGCTGTATTGATGAGGATGACTACATTGAAGAACTTAAGAAAGAGGAAGATCAAGAGAATATTTTTGAAAATCTAGAAATCCTGATCAGCAAAGAGGAAAAGGAGAGGTCTGTCTTCTTGGAGGAATGCCTTGAAGAAGTGAGATTTTAACAAGAAGGTGAAGTTTTATGGGATCAAAAATATTTTTGTGAGTCCATTTCAGACATCACCATAGTCAAATTTCTTCAAGAAGGGCTAGAGGAAGCAGAGGATGAGTCTAACAAGATTTTCAATGAGGCAGAAGGAAACAAGTCAGACCATGATATAGTGCAAAAGGAATGTGCAGATCAAAGGGCTTATGGCGATGAGCCAGTAGCCATTAATTTCTTGGTGAAGAGCACCAATTTGAGAGACCAGTGTTTAACAGGCCTCCAAGAACAATCAGAATACATATATGTCAGAGGCATGTTTGATTTTGATCCACTCAAATTCCAGCCAACTCAGGTGACAAGCAAGAAGAGCAAGTCACCAACTCTCTTCTTCATCCAACTACTTGCCTGGCACCATAAGTCTTCTTACCAAGAAGGGGACTTAAGAATTTTTCCATTTGATCCAAGTGGGAATCAAAAATTCTTGGTTAGTTGTACATAATAGTTTGTTTTTAGTTTTTCTCTTGCTTTCCCTAAGTGCAGTTGCACAGTTTGTTGTTTTTAGTCTTGTGTGTTTCCCTTTGCGTGTGGGGGTAAATTCTGTGTATTTGATCCTGGGATCTTTCAGGCTGTTATTAATTATTTTTGAGCTACATCTGACTCTGTGCCCAATGCATATTCAGAGGCAACTGGGTTCTAAGCATGGCAGGTGTACTTTCCCTATGAGTCACCAATTTGTTGACCAAATTTTGCCCCTTGGCAAAATTTTGGTCACCTTCTTCACCTACTATTTTGTGCCAATCTTTTTTGGGTTCAGTGGGTTCATAAAAGTTTAGTTCATGCCTGGTTTGAAGGGTTCAATGCTTGGTTTAATGGCTTTGGTTCAATGCAAAAGGTTCAAAGCACTTTGGTTCATCAACGCGCTCCTTTGAACCTTGAACCGTTGAACCAATCTTTGGTTCAACAGATTTTGGTTCAAGGGGGTGTCCTTTGGCAAAGAGCATTCAAAGGTCAAAAGAGCCCTTATGGAGGGATGACACAAAGGCAAAGGAATTTGAGTGGACCATCCCCAAAAGCTATAAATCCTGGAAGAATTTTCGTGGACAAATTGCTTGTGGGGATTTTCTGCGGACAATTTGTCCACAAAAATTGAAGCCGCAGGTTAGCAGGCAAAGGCAGCCCGGGAATTTCACCCGAGAAAATTATTTGTGGATAATTTTTTCATGGGGAACTCAGGAGGAAAGCCGAAGGCAAAAGGGGAGCCTGACAAAACATTAAAACTCAGGGAGTAGTTCTAAGGCAGTCTATGAAACAATAAGGCTTGGTAGTCCACGTAAGTAAACAATGACCTGTTCAAAGTGGAAGAGTGCTCAGGAGGAAAACAAAGAAGAATAGCAAGCCGCAAGTCAATTTAAGCAAGTTCATGGAAAACATATAAGGCCTGAGGATGGTGATGAGGATGTCAAGTTAGACAAAAGGAAATAGCCATTGTTTTTAAAGGCAAAATAGAGAAATGTTAACCCGAACAAGCCAAATTTAAAGCGACCAGCTAAGAAGGTTCACCCAAGGGGCCAAACAACTAGACAAGATAGAATGGAACAAAAGTCAATTGGTAGCATGGTTCTAGTAGGCCTCTTCAAGAAGGATGATGCACCAATAGTGTTTTTCTTTTTCCCAATGAAGATGTGATAGGCCACTTGCAAGCAAAGCGCCAACTAAGTTAGTCTTGTATTTTCTATATAAGTTTGTGGACTTGGTCATTTTGTAATATCTTTTCACATTTTTGTAAGAGCGCAGCTCTGCAAATTTTATGCCTGGATCAAATAAAAGACAGTTTTACCTCTTTTTTGGATGGATTTTTCTGTGTATGTTCTGAGTGTTGAGTTGTGTCCAGTCATTATTTTATGATGCTCTCACAGGTTCAGCACCAACAGACCAGTCATCTATAAAGTGCCATTGTCTGTTGCTACTAGGAGTAGAGTTCCATTTGGGGTGTAGAAATAGAGGAGGTCACTTCTAGTATGTATTTCCCATCATCTTGGTGAGTCCCTATTTCTTTTATTTTTCATTAGAACCTCCCTGTCATTTCTAATAGCCTGGTCTTTTCTGCCAAGTCTTAGTGTATGTATGTTTTTGTTTGATCCTGAGTGTGGAGGTGGGAAGGTTGACCTATTTTTGGTGTATCACCTCTTTTAGAGTAGGCTTGTTTTTTCCTACATCTCTCTCCCTTTTCATTCCCACCTAATTTATATAGCTGTATATACCTGTATATACCTATTTTTTGCTCTTGGTGGAACAAACATGATGCATCAAAGGGTGCTAGCCCTTATCTAGAGACTCTCCTCTCCTGCTTTGCCATCCCATAGGCGAGAGAGGAGATTCCATGTTGTGAGGAAATGGTAGGATTGTGACTCCTTGCCAAAGGGTGCAATTTCCATCATCAACAATAACCAGAGTGTGTGGTGTATGAATGACATAACCTAGATGGTGGAGTCATGTAGAAGATGCCCCCAATGGTTATGTATATCAATGTGTGTCTTGATGCAGAGTGAAGTAATCAAAGAGTTGGATGTCACTGCACACACTCAAAGAAGATTAAGTGAAGCATGGTAATGTAGATAAATCAACAAATAATAGCATAGAATAACAAATGTAAGTCTAGCATAGTAGTATAAATGTAAAGAATGGATGATACATATAATTGAAGTGTTTTTGAATTATTGAATTATTTTTGGATTTTTTAAAATGTTATATTATTTTTATATTTTTGAAATATTTAAACTATGTACAATCAAGCATAAGAAACTATGTACAATCAATGTTGAGGATAAATAATACTAACCAATGAGTCTTATGCGAGAATCCCTATCATGGTGTCCTATATCAAGGAGTGGAATAATGTGTGATCATGAAGCATGACGAAACTGCTAAGACTGTCACTCTAAAAGCTATATATGCTATATATGGTCTAAAATATCTAAAGTAAAAACTAACTATGGGGTCATTTTATAACTCTAAGAAGTGGATTCAACTATAGGGCTCTTAAGGACCCATCTAGAAATGGGACAAAGCTCTCTAAACATGTGCTCTATGTGTAGATGCATGAGATCTCAATAGACTACCCTAGGTGTTAATACTATATATGGAAGTTATCTATGATCATGAAGTGGTGTAGGTGAATGAACCCTCTCTATTGGTGATGGATGCCTCAATTATGTCTAGAACTAAATTAGAGTAGGAACTATAACTAGAGGAGAAACTAAAAATGGTGGAAAAATTGAAACTGGTAACTATGTAATAGTATATGGCTCTAAAGTCAAGAGTGTTAACTCATATGAAACTCTACCAACTATAATAAATTGATTAGTGTGAATTAATTTCATGCATCTATGACTTATATAAGGTATTTCTTGAAGTTTATGAATCCATGGTCGACCAAGTAACATATCAAAAACTCTTACACTAGGAACTATAGTGAATAGTGTGGTGATGTATTGGACCAACTTGTAAAGGAAGTATAATATCACTCAATGAAATCTATATATTCCCACTGAATCCACTAATAACTATGTTTATCACTTTAACATCCTGATCTAAATATCCCAAATGCTGTAATAATGTCATAGTGCACATGTCCACACTGGATCCATTGTCCATGAGAACACTATGAATAGGATGATTATGAATGTGAGTTCTAATAAAGAGTGCATGATAATTTGAATCATCCTCGATGATCTCCTACTTTGAAAATGAGATGGAAGGTCTAACTAGAAATCTAGAATTATATACACTAATATGTTGCTCAAAGGATGTGATTTAACTAGAGGTTCCCTATATGTATCTAGTGGTGGATGTGCATGATATGTATGGTGAAATCCCTGACGTGTCCCCTATCTCCTATTTAGAATACTATGGAAAAGGATCTAAAAATATTTTCAATGCTTTATCTTATATTTGCATTGTTGAAGGAGGCTTAACTAAAGTGCCAATATTAATATGATTGCCATTTATTAAATCCTATATCTTGTGTCTCAAATTGATGCATATGTTTATTATATGGCCTGGTGCCCTATGAAACTCATAAAATGCATGCTGATCATATCCTTATGGAAGAGGCTTTGTTTGGTCAACTTCTCTAATAGGAGGGAGATATATGATGTTACAATCTAATAACTACTATAAAATTTTGACTAGAGAAATTGGTAGATTGGTAAATGTATACTGAGGAGGTATTGATAAAACCACTCACTGAGGGGGCTCTAAAGCCACATTAACTGTAGGTTGATTCTAACTCTTTTCATCATTAACCTTTAATTTGTATGGGACTTTGTTGTTACTCTTGTTTGTTGTGTCTGAGATACTTGTGTACTTGAGTTTTCCCATTAAAATTAACTTGAATTCTCTTTCCTTTAGTGTGTGTCATAATTTAGTGAAGGAAGAGAATATTTTAAACATAATTTATTAATGCAAAGATGGTAGAATACTTTATTTGAAAATATCTTGTAACTCTTGATTGGCCATGGGGGTAGTCATCCTAGCCAAAAAAGTCTTATATTGAAGAACATAATTTATAAGATGCTCATTTGACCTTTGTTTCTATTTTGTAACTTGAGCATATGAAACCTATTGATGACTTAAAATTACACTTGATTCTAATCAACAACAATGGGAAGTTTCAAGATATGGGACTTGCATCTTGAAACAACCTCCAAATTTTTGAGAAGCTAGTTCTTCTTTAAATTGAGTAGATACTGGGAAAAGGGATAGGAATTTAAATTAGAAACACAAATGCAAGAAAAGAAATCTAATCTATGGTGATGCGCCTGAATGTAATTCCACCTTAATCCTAAGCACAATGAGACTATATGTAGGATTCATTTACATTTAAGAGCAAACAAGTGCATGATCAATGTAAAAGATGGAAACAATAGAAACAAAGGCTCACAACATAGACTACTTTCACTGTGATACAAAAAATGTCAACAAAGGCATAGGGTTCAATCTTCTTATTTGAATATTCTAGTCATATAAGAGGCATAAAAACACGTACAATTATATAAACCTTTCAACTCAAGAAAATGAGACAAAAGCAAATGACATTCCTAATCACAACTCTGGAAAGTCTACAGCCTAGACTACTTTTGCAAATGACACAGATAATATCAACAAAGGCATAGGGTTCAATCTTCTTATTTGAATTTTCCAATCACATAAGAGGTGCAGAAACACGTATAGTTATGTAAACCTTCCAACTCAAGAAAATGAGATAAAAGCAAATGATATTACTTAGCCACAGCTCTAGAAAGTCTAAACTTGTTACAATAATTCTCTCTCAAAAATTCTCTTTGATAATTCTTCTCCTTCTGGTGATCTCTGCACCCTTATTTATAGCCTCAAATCCACTCTAGTTTGTCTACTTATTCCTAATGTAATGGACCAAATGAAATCTTCCCCTACTAAAAGTGTCTAACAGAACTTATCTTATAGATTCTAAAATGTTGTCTTTTGGTAGTTCATTGGCTCTAACAGATTGTAGGACGCTCCCTTCTCTTAAACACTAGATAACATAGCCAATTTCTTGAAATCTTCAGGAAACACTGGAGGATGACACTTGTCGTGTTTCGCAACACCTATTGAAGACATGCGACACTTTTTGCATAACTTATACTCTTTTGTGTCTTTACTCAGGATCATTCCACATTTGACACTTGTCACAATCCACTTCCTTGAAACTTCAACAACTTAAAAGAAAATAAGACTCACAACATTTCTTACCTGAGTAACTTTAAAAGGGATATAAGAATAGGTGGCTAACTCCACTATTTCATCTAAAGACACATGGCAATCTCCACTACTCTTTAGCTATATTGTGGAAACATTTAGGACACATGTTAGGCTCCTATAGATGGTGACACTTGGCAGCTTCCGTAGACTTTTAGAAATAAAACCTGGGACCCACCACAATCTTTATTCAGCAATGAAACATGAAGATCTTTCAGATGGTGACACATGGTAGCTTCCACTACTTCTGAGAAGATACGTGGCATCTTCTGTTGCTTCTGGGAATGGAGTAGAAAGGGCTCAATAGATGACACTTGGCAGCCTCCACTTGAATGGTTTGGTTGTGCCTTACTACCTTCTAAAAGGGCACTTGACCCTTTGGTTTTTTGGGATGCTCCTTTGAACTACCTATTTGTACTAAGCCATTGAACCAATCGATTAAACCAAAAATGGTTTAATGGTTTAACACTGTGTGCCATTTACACATGAACTGCGGCATTGAATCGAAAACATTGAACCAAGAATTTGAACCAAAAATTGAACCAAGGCATTAAACTGAACATATTTCAGATGCTGACATGTGGTGACTTCCACTCTCTTCAGCTGGGATACATGGTAGCTTTCATCACTTTTTAGAAAAGCAACACTAAGACCTTCCACTATTGCCACTTGGTGCTTTCTACCTGACCTTGATACTTAGCTTCTAAAACCTTGCACTGAAAAGAGATGAAATGTGAGTGTCAATATGGAATTGCAGATGGTGACACTTGGTGATATTTGCTTGATTTCAACACTTAGGGAAAATGAAACAAAAGGAAAATAGAGCCTGCGCTCAATTTTCAAAAACTTCACCATTTCGAACCAAATTATGCGGGAACAAAACTTTGCAATGTGCAACTAAAACTTAGAATGAAATGTAGAGTATTTTTTTACTCTACAATTATTGGCAACCCCAAGGACTTTTGAGCCTGCTCAAAAAGAATCTATAACTCCCGCATGATCTAAAAGTACTAGAAAACATAGCTTTAACTAAAATATTTCAAATAGATTCCATTTATAGGAATCTCTTCAGGTTCACCTTCCATCATTTCTAGCTCAAATGAATTTTGTTGTTTACATGCTCGAATTCTATAAGGGCTAGTCCATAATGCTTTAAACTTAGTGTGTTGACCTGGTTTGGTAGCTCTTGCATCCCATTCCAAAATAATTGAGCCTATTTCAAAATGGGGATTTGAAGTCCTTTTATCAAAATAGTCTTTAACTATTTTTTGATGCTTTATCAATGAATCATGTGATGCATTTCTCTTTTCCTGAACTTTTAGAAGTTTTGCTAATCTGACCTACATGGAGCCATTTTCTTTAATCACAATCTGTTTGATCAGCTGGAGAGTAGGAATCTCCAAGTTTAGGGGAATTACAATAGTTTTCCCATATACCAATTCATATGGATAAATTTTTATCACCTGTTTAGGCATAATTCTATCAGCCCACAATGCTAAATTAAGCACTTTATGCCATTCCTTGTGATGATCAGCCCCTATTCTTTTGATGAGTCTAATCAGGTTCTTATTAGTTGATTCTACTAAACCATTACCTTGAGGGTAATAATTAAAAGAGGTTTTCAAATATATTCCATACTTTAATGCAAAGTTGGATACTTTAGACCCTAAAAATGCTTTAGCATTATCTGAAATTATGGTGTGAGGAGCCCCAAAATAGTAGTGATATTCCCTAGAAAATCTAGGATAACATTTTCTATTACTTCCTTGAGCGGCACTGCCTTGGCCCATCTGGTGAAATAATTCGTGGCTATTAAGATACATTTGTGACTCATACTAGTTACTAGATTTATCATTCCAATGAAGTCAAGACCCCATTGAGCAAAAGGTTCATCCAAAATTATAGGACTAAGAGGCATTGATGCATTCCTTCTCATTCCCACATAATATTGACAAGATTTACAGTTTTTAACCAACTAATAACAATCTGTAAGTAAAGTAGGCTAGAAATAACCTTCTTCACTTATCTTTATAGCTGTGGTCTTTGCAGAAAAATGTCCACCATTTACTCCATGATGCATTTCATGTAGTATTTTCTTAGCCTCATCTTTTTCTACACATCTTAACAATTTGCCATCAAAATTTCTTCTAAGAAGAACCTGTTCAATTAAAACAAAATGAACTCCTTGCATCCTATAGTATCTTCTCTTATTTTGAGGGAGTTCTCTTGGGTAAATCCCATTTTTCATAAAATGAATATTGCTTGTGACCCAAGATTCTTGATCAACTTCTTGTATTCTCAATACAATTTCTTCTTTTGTTCCTGAATTTCTCTCTTCAGGTATCATCTTTTCAAGCTCTTGAGTCATATATTGACACAAACCCCTACCTCTGACTAATTTAATGGGTTTGACTTCTACATCATGTTCTAGAATCTTAGTTATCTAGTTTGCTCTTTTTTCAATAATTTCACCCTCCATGATGTATTCTCTGACACTTGGATGTGATACTAGTATCAAAATTCTACTTCTTGATACTATATGCCTGAAATTTTTGAGAGCTTTTACCATAGCATATGCTTGTCTTTGCACAAAGTTATATCTAGTTTCATATTCCCTAAATGTCCTTGAGAAAAATGCTATTGGATGTTCTCCCTCCTGCTTATCATCCTTTTGTGTTAGAATAATAGCAATACTAAGCTCACCTCCATATACATACATTACAAAAGGCTTAGAAAAATTTGGATTTCTAAGTACTGAAGCTGTTGAGATAGCTTTCTTGACCTCTTCAAAGGCTTGCCTTCCTTTTGCAGTCCACTTGAAAATCAAGTTTTTTTCAACAAAAGTGTCACTAGTCTTACTAAGCCTGCCAAGTCAGATATGAACTGACTAACAAAATTAATCCTCCCCAAGAAAGATTGAATTGATTTCTTATTGACTGGAAGAGGTAAGTTCATTATAGCTGCCAATCTTTTTGGGTCTATTGAAACTCCTTTAGATACTATATGTCCCAATAATATGCCTTGAGGGACTACAAATGTACATTTCTTAGGATTCAAAGATATTCCAAATTCTTTACATTTCTTAAACACAGCTTCTAAATGATCAACAACATTTAAAAAAAATAGTAAGATCATCAAGATAAATCAAGATGATTTTATTTATCAGTTCCCCAAATGCAACATCCATAGCTCTCTAAAAAGTGGCTTCAGCATTTGACAGGGCAAATGGCATCTTAGCATATGTAAATTTTCCCCACTTGGTAGTAAAAGTAGTCTTCTATTGGTCTTCTTTAGCCAACCAAATCTGATTGTATCTAGAGAAACCATCTAGCAAAGAAAATCTCTCTGATCCAGCCATAATTTGTAGAATTTGTTCCATGGAGGGTAAGGGATAGTGATCCTTCAAAGATGCTTTGTTTAGGTCTGTAATATCTACACAAAGTATTATATCACCATTATTTTTCCTAACTGGTACCATTATTTGATACCTAGGTTGATTGTTTGATTGGAAAACATATTTTAGAATATAAAAGTTTCTGTAACTCATCTACCATTAAAGGCTCAATTCTTGGATTCATTGGTCTTTGTTTTTGTCTAATAGGCTTAGATCCTTTAGTTAGTTCTATTGTGTGCTAAATGATGTCTCTATTATATCCATGAAGGTCTTCATAGCTCTAGGCTATGACTCTGTCATACTTTTTGCATAATTCAATTAGCCTTTCTTTTTCTTCTTGAGTTGCAGAGTTTCCAACTTTTAATTTTTTCCCTTCACTCACCTCTATTTTAGAATAATTTGATTTGTTTTCTAGAAACCTTTTCTTCTCCAAGCTTACATCTTCTATATCAAAAAGAGTTTCTAAAGTGATTAAACCTTTGGGAAGCTTATTGTTCTTTAATTGTATGATTTGATCCCCATATGCTTCTTCAATCTTTGGTTGTAATTGATCAGAAAATTCCCCTAATTGTTGAAAGAATGAGAGTACTTGAAAACCATTCTCAAATACTTGCCAATTCTCATCATTATCAGGAATAGATGGCCTTACTATAACCTTTACTAACTCATTATTAATTACTAGGCTAGTTGTTGGATCAAACTGCGAACCAATCTGTGCCATCCTATCAACTTCAAAATTTTGAATCCTGGGAACTACTTCAATATTAAAAACTTCAAAATATTCTATTAAGTCCCAAATTCTATGCTTGTAGGATTTCATTCTGACATTCTTTGTTATTTCCTTTTCTCTAATTTGCTTTACTACTAATTCTGAATCTCCTTTTACTATTAGATTCTTTATTCTCTTTTTCTTGGCTAATAGGACCCCATGTACTAAATATTCATACTCAACATCATTATTAGTACAAGCAAATTGAAAATGGATAGCCCTTAATTTTTTTCACCATTTGGAGCAGTAAGACAAATTCCTGCTCCAGCACCATTTTTACTTCTGGCCCCATCAAAATTTAAAGTCTAGATTTTTGAATCCTTTCTGGATCCTTGATTAGTTGGTGTTTCTTTCCTTAAAACATTTGGGATTTCATTGTCCTCATCAAAAATAACATAAGTTCCCAATCCAGTAGAATTATAATTTTCATATGGGTCACTATGTGTCATAGCTGACAACTGGTTATTTTCTTTTTCTTGATTATGCTTAGTCTAGTCACCTATCTTAGTTGAATGGAAAGGATCCAATTTGGATTTGCTTACCTCTGATGCATTATTCACTATGGTTGTTGTTTGTAGATGAACTGTGTCTTCGAGCTTTCTTTTATCAATGAGTTCTTTAGTATATTTGGGCATTGCTTGATTTTGAAGAGCTTCTTGTAATAATGTTCTTTGTTTAGGAATAGCTAACATGTCACAAATAGATACTTGTGCTAGGGTCATCTTTAGCTGATCTACCACATTCATTGATATAAAATTTTGAATTCTTGGAAGATTAGAATATCTTGTCTTTCTTTGAACTCATTCAAGAACTTCTTGATTCTGTACTGGCTGAAGCATTTCTTATCTAATAGCTGTGTGTTAATGACATTGAAATGAAGGATTCTCCATAACTTCATTGTTTACAACTTCAGGCTGTTCTAGCATTCTTCTCTTTGATCTAGTATAGTAGTTTGATTGCACCACTGGTTTTTTGGAAACAAAAGCTTCATTCAAAAATACTAATTCTTCATCTTCAACCCATGAGAACAAAGCATATTATGGGGCTATTTATTCCTCTTGTTGCAAGGATATATCTTACATCTGAGCCACTAGGACTAAATTTTGTATATCAGAAGACTGGTAGGGTTGATTGTTAATGGAACCTGTAAACTGACCATCCATTCTTCTTTGCTTTGGTACAATAGTCTGATTACCCATAGGACAATCTCTAGGTGTATAAGCATTATTTCAAGGGAAAAACCAGGCATTAATATTATCCACATAGTTATTTTACCCTAGACAATCTCCCTATTTGAATTGGGAGGAATAGTCTGTGAGGGTGTGGGGACTATAACCAATTGGTTTGCTGGTTGATGGTTAGTTTGTCTTGGAGGACCCTGATATTGGTTTGATTGAGATGAAAATCTGTTTCCTTGATAGCCTTGATATGGAGGCCTAGGAAAATTATTTTTCTATCTTTTTATATTGATCAGCTCATTAGAAAATGTCCTTAGGATATTCTTGATATCATCCAGCTCAGATGACTGAGTGGGGACAATTTCTTTAGCAGATGGTTGAGGGCAAGTGTACATAGACACAGGTGGGCTTACAAATTTAGGGACTTCTTGAGGTAATGGCAAGGAAATTTCTAGGAACATGGGCATGGGAGGCCTTAGAGGTAACTTTCCAACATCTATTAAATTGTTCTCAGCTCTAACTGCATATTCATAAGCTTCTAGCAAAGTATGTCCTCCAAGTGAATAAATCATAATATATATATCTAAATTTAAAGCCTTAAGATAAAACACTATGGCCATACCTGGTAATGGTCTAGCTATAATAGGGATTCTGTCCCAAGTCTTTTGAAATTTGGAATTGAAGTCAGTCATGGCTTCTTGTGCTCCCCTTTGAATGGTAATTAACTACTATAACAAAGAAGACTTATCACCCTTCTCTATAAATCTTTCAAAGAAAAGATCTTTGAGCTGATTCATGTAGAAATGGTATTTGGGGTTAGAGACTGATACCATTCTAGAGCTTTCCCTTTAAAAGAAGCTACTAGTAATCTGATGGCCACATTTTGCTGTGTGACAACATGTATAACACAGACATCTAATACATCTTGAAGATGTTCCTTAGGTGTTTTAAAGTCTTACTCATTGAATTTGCGCAGAGCTTTTAAGGCATTCACTGGGATAGGGTCCCAAATGGCTGGTGGTATTGGGAGGACTAAGGGACTACTAGTGTTCTAGCTTGCATAATTTCTTGGGGGTGTAGGGGCTCCAATCTTTGCTCTTGGTATTGGTACAAAATGGTTGGCTCTTCTTCTTGGACTTGTTACCAAAGGTGTCAAAAGAATACTTGAATTTGTAGTAGATTGTGACTTGGTTACTAGTCCACAACTATGACTCCTCATAGCTCTTTTATTCATATGATCTTGAAAGAGACTTCAAGATTGGTCCCATCGGGCATGCCAAAAACTGTTGATGACTTAAAATTGCACTTGATTCTAATCAACAACAATGGGAAGTTTCAAGATATGGGACTTGCGTCTTGAAACAACCTCTAGATTTTTGAGAAGCTAGTTCTTTAAATTGAGTAGATACTGGGAAAAGGGATAGGAATTTAAATCAGAAACACAAATGCAAGAAAAGAAATCTAATCTATGGCAATGTGCCTGAATGTAATTTCACCTTAATCTCAAGCACAGTGAGACTATATGTAGGATTCATTTACATTTAAGAGCAAACAAGTGCATGATCAATGTAAAAGATGGAAACAATAGAAATAGAGGCTCACAACATAGACTACTTTCCCTGTGATACATAAAATGTCAACAAAGGCATAGGGTTCAATCTTCTTATTTGAATCTTCTAGTCATATAAGAGGTAAAAAAACATGTATAGCTATATAAACCTTTCAACTCAAGAAAATGAGACAAAAACAAATGACATTCCTAATCACAACTCTGGAAAGTCTACAGCCTAGACTACTTTTGCAAATGACACAGATAATATCAACAAAGGCATATGGTTTAATCTTATTATTTGAATTTTATAATCACATAAGAGGTGCAAAAACATGTATAATTATGTAAACCTTCCAACTCAAGAAAATGAGACAAAAGCAAATGATATTACTTAGCCATAGCTCTAGAAAGTTTAAACTTGTTACAATAATTCTCTCTCAAAAATTCTCTCTGATAATTCCTCTCCTTCTGGTGATCTCTGCACCCTTATTTATAGCCTTGGATCCACTCTAGATTGTCTATTTGTTCCCAATATAATGGCCCAAATGAAATCTTCCCCTAATAAAAGTGTCTAACAGAAGATATCTTATAGATTCTGAAATGCTTTGTCTTCTGGCAGTTCATTGGCTCTAACAGATTGCAGGACGCTTCCTTCTCTTAAACACTAGATAACACTTATCCAATTTCTTGAAACCTTCAGGAAACACTAGAGGATGACACTTGTCATGTTTTTTAGTACTTATTGAAGACACGTGGCACTTTCTGCATAACTTATACTCTTTTGTGTCTTTGCTCAGGATTGTTCTACCTTTGACACTTGTTGCAATCCACTTCCTCGAAACTTCAATAGCTTAAAAGAAAATAAGACTCACATCATTTCTTACCTAAGTAACTTTAAAAGGGATACAAGAATAGGTGGTGAACTCTGCTGCTTCATCAAAAGACACATGGCAATCTCTGCTGCTCTTAAGCTATATTGTGGAAATGTTTAGGACACATGTTAGGCTCCTACAGATGGTGACACTTGGTAGCTTCTGCAGACTTTTAGAAATAAAACTGGGACCCACCATAGTCTTTATTCAACAATAAAACATGAAAAAGATATTTTAGATGGCAACACATGATGGCTTTCGATACTTCTAGGAAGATATGTGGCGTCTTCCACTACTTCTAGGAATGGAGTAGAAAGGGCTCGGTAGATGACACTTGGCAGCCTCCACTTGAATGGTTTGGTTGTGCCTTACTACCTTCCAAAAGGGCACTTGACCATTTAGTTTTTTGGGATGCTCCTTTGAACTACCCATTTGTACTAAGCCATTGAACTGACTGATTGAACCAAAAATGGTTCAATGGTTCAACACTGCGTGTCGTTTACACATAAACTGAGGCATTGAACCAAAAACATTGAACCAAGGCTTTGAACCAAAAATTGAACCAAGGCATTAAATTGGACATATTTCAGATGTAGTCACATGGTGACTTCCACTCTCTTCAGCTAGGATACATGGTAGCTTCCATTGCTTTTTAGAAAAGCAACACTGAGACCTTTCGCTATTGCCACTTGGCACTTTTTGCCTGACCTCAATACTTAGCTTCTGAAACCTTGCACTGAAAAGAGATGAAATGTGTGTGTCAATATGGAACTATGGATGGTGACACTTGGTGATATCTTCTTGATTTCAACACTTAGGGAAAATGAAACAAAAGGAAAATAGAGCCCACGCTCTATTTTTAAAAACTTCACCGTCTCGAACCAAATTATGCGGGAACAAAACTTTGCAATACACAACTGAAACTTAGAATGAAACATAGAGTTTTTTTTACTCTACAAAACCTTATCACTAATGTTGATGCTGAAGTGAGATAAGAACATGTCAACTAAAGGATTAAATGCATTGATTGACTGATTTGGTAAACTATAGAATTATTGTAAAGCATAATCCTTTAGGCTTTGTAGAAATAACTCGATAAGCAGCTAGTCATTGGGTACATAGTCCAATCATGATGCATGAAAATCTCTCAATTGTGTCTCTAGATCACCCTTTCTATCATATAGAGTAAGCTTGGGTTGAACAAGACCTTGTGGAAAGGATGTAGAAGCTATGTGACATGCCAATGGTGTATGTAGAAGAGCAAAATAATCTAAAGCTTGTGTACATTTAGTGGCACCTTGTTCAAGATGTAGCACCTTGTATTGAAGAGATCTTATCTTTTTCACAAGGGTTACCACATCAAGAGATAGGGATGTACTAGCTATAGATGGTGGTATAGATGTAGGTTGGGATGCTATAGGGGTTATTGATACATAGTTGCCCCCGTAGTGTCATTTGAAATTGGTTACTCTCTAGGAATGAAAGACTCAACTTGTTTAGAATTTTTGATTTTCATGATAGATTATAAAATAAGAGTAATATCTCTAAGCTGATCTTTGAGTCTTTCTCAAAATTTTTGTAAGATCAAATATTTTTTGAGGACAACTTCATTATTAATGTTTGGTAAAAGTTGATTAAGTATATGATGTGGTAGATCATGAATATCAATATTTGTATAAAAATTATTATTATACTCATACTGCTCATCATCAAAATTATCCTCTTTGAAATTAGTGTAATTTGGATGTGTAAAATATATAACATGAACTTGAGCTAGTTATTTATCCATGGTATATGGTTGGGTTAAAGGAATATGGGTGAATTCAAGAGGGTTACGACTAAGTCTTGCACTTCATCTCGAAGGAAGAGATGAAAAGAACTTGGGTGGCATAAGGAAAACAAATTGGATAATAGAATAAATGATTAAATGGATATAATCTAAAAAAGGAATTGGAATATGCATTAAAAGGATACAAAGATCAAAAACATGTAAGGTGATATCTTAAGAAGTAAACATGAGCTAGTACATGTAGCTAGGGTTTGAAATATGATAATTTTGCAAAATACTATGGAATTTTAAAAATGAAATTGGATTTATAATTTAAATATTCAACTAAAATTTTAGAAAATTATTAAAAATGTTTAAGGGAATAGGACCTAGTATGAGCAACTAGGGTTTTGATAAAAATAAATTTTTGAAAATTACTATTAATTTTTGAATTTTGAAAGGATTTTCTAATTTAAATATGTCATTAAAAATTCAAAAAATTGTTGGAAAATTACTAGAAAAAATACTAGGGCCTAGTATGGGCAACTAGGGTTTGAAAGAAAATTATTTTAAAATATACTACTAAATTTTAAAATTTGAAATGAATGTTTGATTTAAATATTGAAGTAAAAATTTAGAAATTTATTGGAAAAATTAGTAGGAATTTTACCCTAGGGATTCTAGGGTTTTTGTGCACAAATGAAGTAAGTTGGGTTTACCAAATGATTTAATAATTTTGGGAATGTTGGGGTTATTCCTAATTTAGTTAAAGGGCCTGGATTGATAAATTGGTAAATAAAATGTAATAAATAAGCTAAATAAGCTACTAATTTTTGAAATTTATTGGTAATTAGATCTTTTCTAAAAATTTTAATAAAAGGGAGAAAATAAGACTTAGCTTAAACTATATTGATCTAACTGAGATAGGTTTTGATATTCATTGTGCAATCTTGGGAAACTATCATAAATAGAATTTTGGATTTATTTTTTTGATTGGATAGGAGCACCAAAATTGGATAAGAGTGGAAAAAACACTACAATCCTTTTTTGGTGCTTTTATCTTGAGAGTTTGAGCTTTTTGGGTTTTTTTTGATAGGTCTATGTGACACTATCTATGAATTTTTAAAGCTTTGTTGTCAATAGTGCACCCTATAAATCTAATTTTATTTATTTTTAAGCCTTTACTATACTTAAACAACACTTTAGAAAATAGGAAAAAGGGGCTAGTGTGTGTAAGATACACTAGACATGCTTCACACCCCATGTGTGGGCATGCTACCTCCATACCTATACTTTGAAGAGGTATCAAGCCATATGTAGTTCTCCCTTCAAAAGTACTTGTTGAAATTGTGACATGAGAATGAAAGAAATTCTAAACTAGATGTTTTTAAGGTGGCTAAGGATTGGTATAGAGATTTGGATTTACTTAGGACTATATTGGATGTTTGTATGTAGAGAATAGGGAAAATTTCCTGAGTGGTTTCACCTGTATTATTCCTTACTTGATAATATTTTCCAACCCCTTCCAAATGATCATTGAATATGAATTTATATGGATCTATTGGTCATGGATTGAATTTTCTCATGTTAGGCTGACAAGGAGAAGGATGGGGAACTAGAATAAATTGATCGTTGAGGCCAAAAATGAGCTTGGACAACAAAGTTGAAAGTGGATAACAGTGGCACTAATACTCCTATCCTAGTTTGGCACTATTATCCTAGGTAGATGAGACCTATGGTGATGGATTGGTCATGAAGAGAGGGTTTCGGATTAGCTAGGTTCAATTTTTAAAGTTTAAAAATGATTGGGAATAAGTGAAAACAAGCATATGAGCAAGCAAGAGGGACTTATGGGTTGGGTGTCACATTTCTTGTAGGTTTGAGTTGGTTTTGAGATCAAAAATGGATTATCTATGATTATCTACTTTATAAAATATTTATAATCTCTATATTGACCCCAAAAACATGCTCTAATAGGTTTAAATGCATATCTAAATCTAGAAGTGAAAGTGACCTCTTGTTTGGATTTTAGGCATAACAATGCCTCATGAACCTGTCTACACCTTTGAGGATTTAGATCTCCCTATAAGGTTTTTCTCTTATATGAAAGATTATTCATGTTTTTTTAGGTATATTTCAACTCTACACATCTCTCCTAAAGGTCCAAACAACTTCTAGCCCATCTTTCTATCTTCAATCCCCAAGACTGTAGGGTTTGCAGCCTAGGAAAGTACCCTCTATCTGAGATAAAATAGAGGGTAATTCCCATATTTTTTCAAAAAAAAACCATTTTATAAGATTATTTAAGTTTTAAATACATTTTACACAAATTTTTATCCCTTGTTCAGGTTGTTAGACCCTTCAACTCCTACAAAACTCAAGATAGATAGTGTAAAAAGATGACCATGTACAATATTTTGATGTGGACTGTGTATGAATGATTAGAGACCCTTATCTCTACATGATTTATGATGTATGAGAGAGTATTAATGATAAAAAAAACCTTAACCAAGGTGTTCCAATTCATTCCTTCACCTTAATATTCTATATACCTCTCCATACACCTGGCTAGTCCAGACTGTTTATATAAAATCTTGACTGTGCTTTTGTCTTAAAAGGGCACCTATAGGTGTATACTTGTATGTTTTAGGATTGATACTATGGTATAAAAAATTCCCCTACTTACCTTAGGGTAATTTTTCATTGTTTTATGTTTATTTTCTTCATCTTCACATTTTATTAACACCTATACATACTCCTTTATGCTTACTACCTGTAACAATCAACACTTAGTTGTAGGTGCATGTTAGGGCCTTAAGAGGTCTATGTAAGATTGTATTACATATTCAAAATATCATGTTATTAATCATGATATTAATTAAATTTATAATAGCTCTATATTCTCATCTAAACCCTCCCTTAACCTTCTACATGCACCTTGAGCTCACAAAACTAAATATTCTCTCTTGACTGTGATACCCTACTTCCTTGATTCCTGTAGGTGGTGTTTGCTTAGGTGTTGTTTGATAGTGTCATGAGAATATTTATATCTCCAAATATAGTTTTTTTATGTATTTATACCTACTCATTCCATTTTGATTTAAGTCCATGTCAATAAGCTTAACCTTTCTGCTCTCTACCCCTCACAGTCAACTATAGTTGACTGTGTGGGGCCTATAAGTGCCTTTCACCCTTGAAACCTGCATAAAACTTTATATGGGAGCATAAAACTATAAATATGCTCAAAACTTATCCAAAATATGGTTTTATATCTTCTTACCTTTCTTGACTTATAAGACTATGTTTTTCTCTTTTAGGCTTGTCTGTAGGTGTATTTAGCAGGTTTAGAATATAATTTGAATTCAAATTTATCTTATTATATATTTTATCTCTTAAAATAATTTGAGACTCAATTTGTCCTTGAAAAAAATCAATATATGCATCAACAATACTTTCGACCTCACCTTGATTATTGAATGCATCTCAACCTCTACAATTGTGTATGTTGGCTATAGGTATTATTTTTGGTCTCACTTAGGATTACAATGTATTGTTTGTATTTGATGGATTATGAAATAATTGTGGAGTGGATGGTATACCTAAACTAATTTAAGACTTCATAAATACCTCAAAACCTTCCTCGTGCTTTCAATGTTTGACAAGTCTTCTATTGGTTGTAGATAACACTAAGTTATTTCAATGTCCATAAGAACAACTTGAGGGATTTTGAAAACCATATTCATAAACTCAAAAACATCTCTTATTTTTAATAATTATATGCCTATATTGGGTATTGAAAAAAAATTTACTTGGAGGCTCTATAGATCAATGCAACACTATATAAAAACACTTAAAAAAGGGCTTGAACCTTTGTTTTGATAGTTTTGGGAAATTATCCCAAAATGTTATAAGCTTACTCAAATTCTATTTTTGTGTATCTAGTTGCCTAAAAATTGTTCAAAAATCTTCAAAATGATTACCCTCTAACTATCAAAGGATGCTTAAACACACTTTTCATGTTTATCCAAGAAGTGGTAGGCTGTAAAACTACTATGGAAGGCTATTTTGTGAATTTACTTGCTCTCTTGGCTCTTGGAATGATTATTGAAGTTGGATTTGGAATTAAATATGAGTTATATATATATATATATATATATATATATATATATATATATATATGGGCAAGAATACATCACTTTACTTCATTTTGGAACCATAACACAAAATAAAAATCCAGTAATTGGAAGAAATGACTATAACTCCACTCCATCACTCCTTGCAAAATGAGTTGTTTGAGCTATAAAATCCTTTAAAAATGGGAATAAAATCATGGATAACATGAGATAATGGAATCAATATCATTTATAACCAATATTATCAATTGGATTGATTAGAATCATCCAAACAAGAGCAAAATTTGTAGGGTGCATAAATTAGTGAGCATGAAACACAGTCAACTTCATGAAGATGGTTCATAAAGCACATGACACCATTATTCAAACTCTTGTTATGGAAATTAATCTATATAATTGTACTTTCACATCCCAAATGTGGTTGACCTAGATTTTCTCCTGTTGACCATACCAAGTCTAAACCTGAAGATTGATTTTATATGTTTAGAAGGGTGAAGAGGGAGAATAATGGTTTTAGCTCAAAAATGGAACTTATAGAGAATTTAAAATGTTTATTTGAGCTTGAAGAAGCTAAAGAGACATCCCATGATCTTACCCCATGTGGAAAACTTCCCCATGGGCTGTACAATTGCCAAACTCTTCTCTTTTCCCAAGAAAACTACTCTTTCTTCTAAAGCACATACCATTTTCAATTAGAAATAGTTACCTAAGAAAAAATAGGATACATGTCTTGTTAAATAACCTTTTTACACCTTCACATTTCCCTGAGATGTCGTACAAGTCATTAAATACCCTTTTTTTGACCCCTAAATGACTCAAAATGATATAAGGACTAAAATGAATAGTGACCAAGGCTAATATAACATTAAATAACACTAAATGACCTATAATACACCTTAATGACCAAATATTAGACCCTTAAACTCCTAAAAATCAAGTTTTTACCTATAAGGTTCCCAATTTGATTTGCAGGGTCAAATTTGGTCAACATCATCATCTCTTTCCTCTCCCTCTTCTCTTACTCTTAAAAATCAAATTAACAATAAAATTCAAAAATAACATCTTGTTGGTAGTTTTTTATTTCAATGTGATCCTAGTTTTTCAACTATTTTTGCTACTTCATTATTCAAAATAAATCAATATAAGTGTATTAAATGTCAATCACTTTTACATGCTTTAAGGAAAGTAGATCAAAACAATGCATCTTATTTACCCTTATCAATTACATTTAAAAAAATAAATACAAAAGATGTTACACCCTTTAGCAATTCAAAAACTAAGGTAGATGAAATTGCTTTATCACCTTCATTCACATTTCAAGCTCAATGCAATGATTCTTTGCCACAAATAGATAATGCACATTTTTATAAATCTTATCCTATATGTCATAATGTGATAAAATAAAACATGGTTGTTACTCCTTATTCCCTTGATCCTCAAATATAAAATGATAATCATGCTTGCATTTGATAAATGACTAGTTAACAAATGCCTTGCATTACATTTATACAAGATGATACATTACATAGTAGTGAAAATTTAAAATATTCTCTTTCTCCTTCTCCTAATGAGCATGTTAATGATACATATTCTACTCTTACCTCTTCAAATGAATTAAATTCCAATTTTGATGAGCCATGGGATAATGATGATTATTGTGATTATGATAAAAATGACATAGAATACACAACTTCTACTTCTTCTCTTTGCATGTTTATCTTGTTCAACCAAATAATAGATCACATATTAAAACACACACACACACACACACACACACACACACACACACACACACACACACACACACACACACACACACACACACACACACACACACACACACACACACACACACACACACACACACACACACACACATTTATTCTTATGTGCATAATTTCCATTCACTAGAGAATAAATCACCTTATATTCAACCTAAAAATATAAAACATACTAATGAATCCCCCTCAACCCCCCTTACTAGAGTAGAGCCCATTTTTCAAACAAACCCAAATGAGGGTGATAACTCATTTCCCTCTAACCAGGTCCAAGCTATCACACCTCCAAAGGTTATTGACAACACACCAACCATTACTAAAATATATTTCCAATCTAATATACCAATGGATAAAATAAAAAATAAAATGAAACCCTTAAATGAACCCCTTGATAATGATATTATAACTTCACAAGTTAATTTATTTAATGCATGTTGTGGGTAGTTTACAAAAACAAGTAAATCATGTCACTTTGGAGAACTAGGCATACAAATCTCAAGTTGATGCCAATGTGATACATAATAATACTATTCCACACAAAATATCAACTATGAGATTGCCACACAACTTTCAAATACTGGTGTTACCTATCTTTGATGGATAAGGAAATCCATATTAACATGGCTCATGTTACAAACACATTAATTCTATTACAAATATTTCTAAAATCACTAAAGGAGAAAGCACTAGATTCCACCATACACTCCCTAGTGGATCTTTATATACACATGAGGAAGTAAAGGTAGTATTCCTTAGGAAATATATAAATAATAAGGATCCTCTATTCAAATATGAGGGGTTACCTTCACTACACCAGGGTGAGATAGAGCTAACAAAAGAATACATTTTATGGTTTAAAGCTTATTTGCATCAATTTATTTATCAACCAATTGATTTAGAAGTATAAAACATCTTTACTAGAGGTGTAATCTATCCTCTCAAGGATAGATTGCTATATCAGAGATCTAAATCATGTAGACATATATGCAATATATCTATATCATTAGAGGCACAATTGGGATTAGTCATTACATAGTCATAGGTAGACTTGGTTATAAACCCTTAGAACCTTAATCATTAAATTTGGTACATGAACCTACTCCACTTCCAATCCAAAAATTAGTGAAACACAAACAACCAATAAAAATACTTAGTAAGGGCAAAGAGATACTCTACACAACATAATCTACAATGACTATCACATAAGATATACATAAAGTGGTTATACATTTTTCAAATAAGGTTGGGCCTGATGACATTTTGCTTACACTACTAGATAAGGGGATGATCAAACTTCCTTCAACCAATCATCATCCACCACACCATTTACACTAGGTACCACATAAGAATTATCATCATTTTCACTAGTTTAATGGACATTTAGATGACCATTTCTATGTACTCAGAGCTTTCATCGATCAATATGTTAGCATAGGCTTCATACAGTTCACATAGGGGGAATCAATCCCTCATTTACCATATTATCCTAGATCATACTCCTCTAGAATAGAGTTATCCCAATATGTTACTTTTAAGGATCCATTGGTTACTTATCATATGAGCCCTGTGACTTATAGGACAACTTTTTATCAGTAATCTCTTACATCACAACCTCAACAATGATGGTAGCTAGTTCATAGAGTTCAACATAAACATCTTCTCTATCCATCAATTAAGATATTTGAAAATAATTATAGACCAAAATCTGGGGTTTCAATACAAACACCAATAAAAATATTTGGAAATAATTATAGAGCTCAGAATGCACCTATAATGCAAAAACTGATCAAAATATTTGGAAATAACTATGAACCCAAGGGAACAATTTTAGTTAGATAACCAATAAAGATATATGACAATCAGTACAAGGATTAGAACCCAAATTAAGTTTGAACACTAAATAAAATATATTCAAGAAATCAACCAACTCAAAGTACAATTTTTGAGTAACAACCAATCAAAATTTTTACATCAAAGTCTTCACAGTTATCCACTAGTAGTGCATCATAAGTAGTTCCAATTTTATAGTGTAGGTATACACCAACACAACATATGCAGTATGGTCATTGGTTCTCCATGCCACCAGGTTTTAGATAGGACATCTCATCATCATAGGGTGTACATGCATACATCTTATGAGATATAAGCAAAAAACATATACCAATATAATAGAAAAACTTAAATCTACTACACATATGCCTAGATCATTCATAACACATAGACAAATCAATTATCATTACTTTAATGAAAATCAAATTACAAACATCAGATTTTTTTAATAATTAATCAAATTTAAACACATAATAACTTATACAATATAACTAGATCTAGGTGCCAATACAAAATGCTAATAAACACACACACACACACACACACACACACACACACACACACACACACACACACACACACACACACACACACACACACACACACACACACACACACACACACACACACACAACAAATCATAACATCATTTGAATACAAATGTGATACATCACTCAATGATGTGAACATGACTATTGGGACCAACCCCTTCACTCTCACTCTTAGACACATCAACACTAGAACTAGAGAGTCACTCAATGATGTGAACATGACTATTGGGACCAACCCCCTCACTCTCACTCTTAGACACATCAACACTAAAACTAAAGAGCCCACTATCTATATGAGATATTGATTTATATCTATGCCTACTCTTTCTCTCTTTATACATATCTATCTCATCATTATACTCAATATACTCCCAATAAACTTATATATAATAATATATTATATGACTACTCACCCCACTTAGAGAATCAAGAGAGGGCATGGTCTACCTCTGCAACTCCACACATAACTCATCTTTATCTACTACTACTTACCTATATGCCATAGTTGAGATCACTACATGATCAAACAAATGATCATGCACTCTAAATATATTGGTGTCCCACTCTACTAATCCATAATCCATCGCATCATCTAGAATATGGTGTGTCAACTCATGCAGTACCAACTCAATGGTGACCTCCCACTAATCATCATCTCCTTTACCTACAAGTATTCCTATAATTCATAAAAATCCTATTATATTAGAACACATAATCAATATTATGTAAAACATAAAAACTATCTAACTCACCATCAACATCCCTTGGGGTTCTACATCTAGTACCTCCTCTATGATCATCCTCTCTCTTAGGAACATAGGTGCCCACCTATGTTTAC
The DNA here is from genome assembly GCA_037957365.1 of Torreya grandis. Taxonomy (NCBI): domain Eukaryota; kingdom Viridiplantae; phylum Streptophyta; class Pinopsida; order Cupressales; family Taxaceae; genus Torreya; species Torreya grandis. The sequence continues at coordinate 712,989 of JARHVA010005004.1, read as the reverse complement.
TCTACTAGGGTGAGTAGGCATGGGTCACTCCAACATCATCCACATCTGGTACCTCAATCTTTAGATCATAATCTATTACTAACAAAGGAGTTACATCAACAATTGATGGCCTTAGCCTACTCCCTAGCCTCATAAGATTCTAATAACTCCTCAACCACACTATAGGTGCTGGGGGCACATGACACCAAACTATCAGGTAACTCTCTCATATTATAACCACTCATCTACATTGTCTCATCAGTCATGTATCCAAAAATAAACTTGAATTTTCATTAATTTGGATCATAATCTATTACTAACAAAGGAGTTACATCAACAATTGATGGCCTTAGCCTACTCCCTAGCCTCATAAGATTCTAATAACTCCTCAACTACACTATAGGTGCTGGGGGCTCATCCTATATGACACCAAACTATCAGGTAACTCTCTCATATTATAACCACTCATCTACATTGTCTCATCAGTCATGTATCCAAAAATAAACTTGAATTTTCATTAATTGTGTGTTATCCTCATGCCACCCTTGATATCCGTTGTAGGGTCTCTAAATAATGTACTCTACTCTTAGGATATCTACTAACTATTGATAATAAGTTGTACTCCTCATTAGATCATGCCCTATTTCAATCCATCTATTTGTAAATACCTATAGGTGAGACCATCCATCTTGTAGATGTGCCACTAGTTCGCTCACATCTATGTGTTTATATACCTAATAATGTAATAGTGTTGATGCAATGATACCCCCACCACTCATGACTTGTGTAAAGTGATACAAGTCCTTATATAAATGAAACAACATATTCTAACCCTAAAAATATATAGTGACATGATTCTCAATGTGATAAACTATCTCATGTATCCTATATAAAATAGAGACACCACTCCCATCCATGATAATAAATTATGACAACAACATAGCTAAAAACTTATGTAATCATTGAACATCAACCATAATAATCAAGGTCAATAGTATGTCACTTTGACTACTTGTGTGATGAGTACCCACTACCATAGTATAAAATTACCTAGATGTTTAATGTATAGCTCAAACATAAGTAGCCTCCTGTAATAAATCCCATTACCTAGAGATTAACAACTATAAAATCTGATATACATCTTTAATGTCATGATCATCTCACCCATAGGTATCTAGAAAGTACATGTGTCTGCATGCCATCTCTCACATAGTACAATGATCATGTGCTTATCCAAGGGCATAATCTCAAGGAAAGTAACTTGTTACAACCCTACTATCTCGAGCACCTCTATCTCAATAACAAATAAGAGCAAACCTCAAATATTCTCCATCATCTAACCAATACAGAACTCCCTCATATGGTAATTAATCTATAAAATTTCAACCACATGTGACATCAATAAAATAAAAAGTAATACCAAAAAAAAAAAAACTAGTCAATAATGTTGGACACCATATTTGGGGTATAATGGACACCATCATTGTCTAGAGGATAGTGGCACTGGACAACAATGCCATACTTTGGACAATAGTGCTAGACTCTAAATAATAGCACCTAAAGTGGCACAATAGTGCCACCTTCCCTAAAACAGGAAAATAATAGCCTTTCTTTATAAAAATTTATAAAACAAACAATAAAAATGACGAAAAACAAAAAAATTTAGGGTCCTTTACTAGGTGTACCTCCTCCTGAGCCTAAATACATGCCTCAACATCCTCATAGTGTGAGAACCTAACATATCATCTCCTCAACATGTTTCTCTCTCTCAGATTCAAATTTATTTCCACTCAAATGATGTAAATGAATTGACAATGATTTAAAATTAACTATTTAAGTCATCATGTACTCAATTCCACCCTATTAAGGTTACCCTTGTGCACCAATTTTGCTAATTAATACAACTATCTTGGTATTGCCATATCTAGAGAAACATAGCTCTAATTCATGAACTATTTCTTATGCATGGGAGTTGATACCAATACACTATGTACCATATTAGTAAAACCAATCCTCTCATCATTTTCAAATCTATACAATGACAAAAATAATTACATTGTATTAACCATACAATATACTAAGTATCTATACAACTACACACTAAATTAGCAAACTCTAACACAATCAATACATTATTCAAACCTAATAAACCATCATAATTACCAAGTAACACCAACACAATCGATCCTTACCACTTTTGGTCACATAGCCTAATCATAGTCTCGGCTCTCTTCCCAAAAGTTGGGGGGGGGATAAATATGCATATATTGATTTAGACATACATAGTTACATTTAGATTTTTAGACACATAGGCATCCAAAGTGACTAATTTTTAGATTTTATAGACATACAAGTCTACACAAGTTTACAGAGGCATTCACTTGCACAACATATTTATATTATATATATTCATAGGTCTACACAGATTTTACACATATTTACACATGCATCTAGAGTTACATATTTTTAGATTATATAGATGCAAAAATATACATAGGTTTTACATAGGTTTACATAGGCATTTAGAGTTATAGATTTTAGATATATAGAAACACAAGTATACACATGTTTACATAGGCATTCTAAGTTATATATATTTATATTATACATATGTATAGGTCTACACAGTTTATACACAAGTTTACACAAGCATCCAGAGTTATATATATTTAGATATATAAATGCATAGATCTATATAGGTTTACATAGGTATTTAGATGTACAATCTACATAGATACAACTTTGACATAGGTATAGTAGTTTATTTAGATGTTTAGATACACAACTACATCACTTAGATATCAAGACTAGGGGCATGATGTAGAGTGCATGCTCTTGATCCCCATTTTTAGACTTACTGAGTTATACCAATATTGTCACCAATATCATCATCAAGTTTTCACTAGTTTGGATCATAGGTCCATTTGTAGTGGTTGATCCATAAAAGTACACTAGACTCAATTTAAATTACTTAGATTTAGAGTGGGGGTAAGCGAATTTTTTTTTTCACACTTTTACTTTACATTAATTAGATTTAGAGTGGGGAAAAGTGAGCCTTATTTCTCCACACCTTCAATTTACATTACTCAGAATCAAAGAAGGGGAAAGTGAGACTTATTTATCCACACCTTTAGTTTACACACTTAGATTAAAAGTGGGGTTAAGTGATCCTTGTTTATCCACACATTTAGTTTACACACTCAACTTCAATATAGGGGGCATTTACATTATATGTTACTTTTCACATATTGAACTATAGTTTTCATCCACTTATCTAGCCAAGAAGTGGGATAAATATAGATTACATTCACATAGGTGAGTACATGTACACATTTCTATTTCTTTTACTCTAGTACTTCTATTTCCTTGCATTACTAAAATAAAAGGGGGGTAAATGCAAACACTCTAATTTGGTCAAGCAACCACAAGTATTATGTCTTTCATTGCTCTTTCACACAAAGGGTCTTAGTGATGATTATTATCCTTATTCTCATGGTCAAATTCATTCTTTTGATCTTTCTTATGCCTTTTTCTCACTATTTTTGACACCTTTGGTAGTCACAAGTCACCTTTTCCCAGTGCTAGGGGCCCCTAGCTTGACATCCCTAATTTTTTCTCTATTTTGAGCCTTAGGACATTAGTGCCATTTTTAGGATATTAGCACCACATGACACTACTATCCACTTTTTCCTTCATTTTTTGATTGGCCTTTTCACTCGTGTTTGAGTCCTAACCCCTCCATGACCCTTCTATTATATTTTTATATCTTTTTCATAACTTATTAATCAGTGAATAAGGTATTATATTCCAAACAATTATCCTCTTATATAAAGAGCCTCATGGGTCATTTTATACCTAGCACTTACTATTTTGGCACTTATTAAATAAAATCAATCAATATCATAGGTTAAATACTCTGCATACTACTTAGCATTCACACCTAGACTTTTGTATGCTTGACCAAAGAAGGGCCTAGGAAAAATTCATCCTAGCATATCATGAAATTTGATGGTGCATATTCCCTAAGGGAGAACTACATGAAATTTGAGACTCTAAACATTGGGGTTAATGTAGGTAGTAGTCATAACAATAGGGGTTATATTCTATGTGATTGTAACATCCCAAAACCTAATTTTTCCTTTCCTTTTACATTTGATTAATTTATTATTTCATGTGTTCAAGTATTAATTAAGGTTTTAGAGAAGAATCATCTAAAATAGAGACACAAACAAGACCCTACACAATAGGAAATCGCATACAGGATCCTCAGGAACTCCCATAGCTTCTCTAAAAGTTATAGATAGTCACTAGAAGTGGGACACTAGTACCAGGTTTGGACACTAACACCATATGACACTATTATCCTAAGGGGTGCACTATTGTCTAGAGCTATATCCTAAAAAATAGTCAACAAATGAAATATTCCTCTTTATCTAATTAGTTTTCTCTAGTATTTAGACCCACAATAAACTCTATGCATATATAGATAAGTCCACCTTCTCTTGTATTTACTATTTTTGGAAATTTATAAAGAATCCTTAAATCCTAATTTTATTTCAGACTAACAATAGACCCAAACCTTTAATCTAGCTTAGGATTTACATAGTAAAACCCTAAAAGGTTAAAACAAGGTAGAAGGTTCATGCAAATATGTTTTAGGTGTGGAGAAGTTGGACATCATGCACATGAGTGCCCTCATGCACATGTTGATACTAACATGAAGGGAGGTAGAAGTAGTGGAAAAAGCCTAAAAGTAGATGTAGAACCTATGATACATCATATAGATAATCTTGATCAAGGAGAGAGTTATCTTGCAATAAAAAGAGTCATGATAATCATAGGAAAGAGTAAGAAGGTGATTCTATAAGAGACATTTTTTCCAAACCAAGTGTAAAAGAAGTAGTAAATGTTGTAAAATTGTACTGGATAGTGTAACATGGAAGTATTATGTTAATAAAGATGGAAAAAAAGTTTGGTTTGGCATGCAAAGCATAAAAAAATCCTTATAAAGTGTCTTAGTTAAGGAAAGGTAAGGATAGAGTTATGTAAGAACAATGCAAAGTGGAGATGCAATTTGGCACATACATGAACAAGGTTATGTGTGATGTCTTACTAATGGACACATTTCATGTTTTTTTTGGAGGCCATGGTATTATGATTGAAAGATGTATGTGTAAAAACTAAAATATGGCATTTGGTGTTTGACAATGACAAGCAAGGCCATGGTATTATGATTGCAATATGTATGTGTAAAATCTAAAATATGGTATTTGGTATTTGACAATGACAAACTTGACACACATATACCACACATGAATTAAACACATAAAAATATTCCTAATCTACCATTTTATCACACCTACATGATATCTCATGAGTTTGACCATTCCATTATACTATTACACACCCATGGGAACCTCACTTTTTTATTGTAAACCTATGAAATATCTCACATAGACATATCTAAAATTTCAATTCAGTCTACCTATATATATATAGGTATATTCCATTAGTTTTGTCTAATATCATCAGTAGATATTAACTTGATCTAGTTAGACTGACCCTATCCAAGATTACATTTTAGAATAAAATATTTTGTTAGGGTCAACCCTTTTTCTTAGTGTGTTGGTGGCATGAGAAATTACCCAAGTGGAATCATATATAAAAATTATATATCTCATTCAAAAGGGACTTAACACTTATCTAGTACACATCTATACACTATTTAACATTAAAAAAACATGCCATATTATTTCAAAATGGTGAATATATCACTAGGAGTAGTCACATGCTAAGTCAGAAGCATATTAAGTCCAAGTCAAAGTAAACATTGTCAAGTATCAAATATATATATATATATATATATATATATATATATATATATATATATATATATATATATAGTGTAGGAGCATAATTGAAAAATCATAGTAGGTGGGAGAAATACATGTGGCTTGATTTATATTATTGAAATATTATATACATAATAAAAATCAATCGTCAAATGGGGTGATTGGTGTTACCTCAACCCATTATATTTTCCTAAATTTTTACAAGTTCTAGCCCTCACAAGCACACCTAGGGTTTCATGGAAAAGGACGTTGATTTTTGGAGATGTGTGTATCATTATTGTTTATTATCACACATAAAAATCATATAGAGATAGTCAAAGGTGAACATATGCTCTCAGTCCCTCATTTTTGTACAAGTCAGTGCTGACCAACATAGTTTAATATCAATTGTCAAAACCAACCCAGATCGATGGAACTAACCCTATGTAATCAAAAGTATAGTTTATTGAACTAGATAAACCATAATACACATTTAATTTGATTTAAATTTATAGAATATAGTCATAGATATAAAGTCAACTATAAAATCTAAGTACTCATTCCCTTTTTTTACTTACTATATGTAAAATATGCTACTTGTTAAATACTTGCAACTAGTTTCAATCTTTTACATAAGACGTATGCTTAAATTCCATATATCAATATCTAAATTAACTTCAATTTTATATCCTATTCAAGTTAAAAAATCAAATTAGGGAAAAAAATATTGTTGAATCCATACACATATAAATTGGGTCAACCCATAAGTTTCTCTTAGGGTTTCATTCTTATAGGTTTTAGATTGTAGCCTTAGGGTTCTATTTTCATACCTGATTTTTGATTATTCCCTAATCATATATATTAGTCATGGCCATAGTGAATCAATATTTATAATTGGGTACGTGCAAGGAATTGGGGGGCCAAAATGGGTCTTAAGTGGACATGTTTTTCCTAAAAAACATGAAACCTTAACTTGTATCAATTATTTGAGATATCTACACCCACAATTTTAAAATGTCATAGGAAAATGAATTGTAGAATTTTGAGTCTAGTTTATAAACTATAATTTTTTAAATGGTTAAGTATAAGTAGTTTAAACATCAAAAATTCAAATAGGTGGTACTAAATTTTATAAAAATAACACTAGATAGTTTTCCATGTGCCCCACCATTTTTTAGCATTGTTTGCTTTTTATTTAAACCACTTGGTAGAAAGCTAGGTAAGATCATCTAGTTTGAAACCTATATTTTTTAAAAATTAATTAATGAATATATTTTTTTACTAATTCCACAAGTCATTATACCTTGATATATGATAAAAAAAATTATCCAATGGTGCACCCCACTAACTACCTCAAAAAATATGTAAAATAAGTTTTTTCTTTTTTTAATATGTATATAATTAGGCATAGTTTGTAACCATATGCTTTTTGTATGGTTTGGATAAATGAATCAAAAGATACATAAACAAAGATGAACATGAATAATGATGGCATATAGAACTACAAAATACATAGTCAATAATTATAAATAACAACCTTAAAGCAATAAAAATATGAAAAACTCATATATATAGAAAGAGGAGACTTAGTTGATGTTGCAGTACTATTTTCAAGGAAAAATTAGATAAAATGGATAGTGTCTAGCATGAGAGAAGAATAATTTTTATTTTTGGTAGAAAACACACATTCGATTATGTGTGTTATAGGTCTATGCCTAAGGCTCAGGAGTCCAAGCCATTCTCAAACCTTAAGGCATGTGTTTCAAAATTCAAATATATAAACTACATATGTAGAACTACAACATACATAGAACTACCATGTACATAGAACTACTATGTACATAGAAATATCATGTATGAGAAATATTTTACTATTAGTCTTTAGAAATGTATACCTAGTATTTTTGTTATAAAAGTGCATACATAAAATAGTTTAGTATTAGATTGGCATATGTAGTATATAAATAAAATAAATGGCATGTGTTTTAAAATTCAAATATAAAAACTACATATGTAGAACTAAAACATACATAGAACTACCATGTACATAAAACTACCATGTACATAGAACTACTATGTACATAGAACTATCATGTATGAGAAATATTTTACTATTAGTCTTTAGAAATGTATACCTAGTATTTTTGTTATAAAAGTGCATACATAAAATAGTTTAGTATTATATTGGCATATATAGTATATAAATAAAATAAATGGCACGTGTTTCAAAATTCAAATATAAAAACTACATATGTAGAAATACAACATACATAGAACTACCATGTACATAGAACTACCATGTACATAGAACTACTATGTACATAGAACTATCATGTATGAGAAATATTTTACTATTAGTCTTTAGAAATGTATACCTAGTATTTTTGTTATAAAAGTGCATACATAAAATAGTTTAGTATTAGATTCTCATATATAGTATATAAATAAAATAAACATATAAGTTTACATTTAGATATGGACATTTAATTTATACAATTTTAGGATGTTTGAGAGTGGTTTTAGACCTTTAGGAGTTATGATGCAAATTCTAGGTTTTGGAGGATCCTATCATATTTTAGACCAAGTCAGATTCTAAGGTTTCAGGGTTTCAGACTTAGCCATATTTCAAGGTTTAAAGATTTCATGGAAACATGATAAAAAGTATGAAGGATGCATGAAGGGATTTAGGTATGGTATAATAGTATAAGAACATCTCTCATAAAGTGCCACAAGTTGATTTCACCCCATTCCCTCAGTACCCCTTAAGGTTTACACTTTGGGAGAAATAAATTAGTGAGCCCTTAATGCATACATGAACCACATAATGCACAAAGGCATATAAAACATGATTTTAAGTTATGGGGTATATTTATAACAAAAATACCATAGAGAAAACACATGCATCACTTCGTTCATTCTATAGATCATGGATATTTAAGCTATATTTTGATAAATTTAAGAATTAGTTAATTAGGGGTATTAGTGATGTGATTTGGGACAAATTGAGCCTTGAAATTCTAGTTCTTAGTCTAAATTATGTTAATTGGGGGATAAAATGATTGGTTTAGGGTTTAAAGAGTTTATGATTTAAGGTTTAGGGCTTAGGGTTTGAGGTAAATGGTTTAGGGTATAGGGTCAAATTATGAAGGTAATTGGGGTGAATTTGAGCTGATTAGACCTAATCATGACTATAGAATGTGATTTTAGGCACAATTATCCTAAGTGTCATCACAATTTGAGATAATTAGTCAACTGGGGCAATAAGTGATGTGATTTGGGATAAATTGAGTCCTATGAAAATAATTATTACTCTAAAAGATGTTAATTGGGGATAAATCAATTTATTTAGGGTTTAAGGTTTATGATTTAGGAATTAAGGTTTAAGGCTTAGGTTATAGCTTATAATATTTAGGTTTTAGGGTATAGGGCCCAATCACAAAGGAAATTAGGGTTAATTTGAGCTCTTAAACCTATTTATGATTACATAAAGTGATTTTGGGCCCAATTAGCCCCAATGCCATCATAGATTTAACCAATTAGTCAATTAGGGTAATAAATGATGTAATTTGGGCTAAATTGAACACTATGAACCTAAATTTTACCATAAAGTATGTTAGTTTGGGATAAATTAATTGGTTTAAGGGTTAGGGTTTGTGATTTAGAGTTTAGGGTTAGGCTTTATGATATAGGTTCCAATTTCAAAGATAATTGGGGGTAATTTAAGCTTATTCAACCTATTTATGACTACATAATATGAATTTGGAATCAATTAGCCCCCATGTCATCATAGATTGAGCTAATTAGTCAATTATGGAAATTAATGATGTGATTTTAGCTAGATTGAGTCTTATGAACCTTATTATTATTCTAAATGATGTTAATTAGGGCTAAAATTATTGGTTTATAGATTAAAGAGTTTATGATTTAGTGTTTATGGGTTAGGGTTTAAGGTATATGGTTTATGGTTTAGGGTCTAATATTGAAGGCAATAGGGGATAATTTTATCTCATTAAACCTAATTGTGATTATAAAACATGATTTTGGGCAAAATTAGCCCTAATATCATCACAAGTTGATCCAATTAGTTATTTGGGGTAATAAGTGATGAAACTTGGGATAAATTGAAACCTATGAAAATAATTATTACTCTAAAGGTTGTTAATTAGGGGTAAATCAATTGATTTAAGGCTTAGGGTTTAGGATTTAATGCTTATGGTATAGGGTATAAGGTTTAAATTTTAGGGTATAGGGTTTAATTATGAAGGCAATTGGGGTTAATTTGATCTTGTTAAACCTATTTATGACTAAAAATTGTGATTTTAAGCTCAATTATCCCCAATGCCACCATAGATTGAAATAAATAGTCAATTGGGGTAATTAATGATGTAATTTAGGCTAAATTGAGCCTTGTGAACCTAATTCTTAATCTAAAGGATGTTAAGTTGGGATAAATCAATTAGTTTAGGGTTTAAGTTTTATGATTGAGGGTTTAATGTTTAGGGCATACTATTTAAGGTATAGGGTCTAATTAAAAAGTTAATTGGGGATGATTTGAGCTTATTCAAACTATTTATGACTACATACTATGATTTTGGGCTCAATTAGCCCTTTTGTCATCATATATTAAGCTAATTAGTCAATTGGGAAAATTAGTGATGTAATTTATTCTAAATTGAGCCATGTGAACTTAATTCTTAGTCTAAATGATGTTAATTAAGGACAAAATGATTGGTTTTGGGTTTAAAGAGTTTATAATTTAGGGCTTAGGGTTTAAGGTATATGGTTTATGGTTTAGGGTCCAATCGTGAAGGTAATTGGGACCAATTTTAGCTTGTTGAACCTATTTATGACCATAAAATATGATTTTGGGCACAATTAGCCCCAATATCATCATAAGTTGAGCTAATTAGTCAATAAGGTCAATAAGTGATGTAATTTGGGATGAATTAAGCCCTATGAATGTAATTATTAATCTAAAAGATGTTAATTACGTCTAAATTAATTGATTTAGGGTTTAAGGTTTATAATTTAGGGTTTAGGGTTTAGTGCTTTGGGTATAAGGTTTAGGTTTTAGTGTATAAGGTTAAATCATAAAGGTAATTAGGGATAATTTAAGCTTGTTGAACCTATTTATGACTTGAAAATGTGATAATGAAAGAAGTGATGTGTTTTATCCATGAGATTATTATTATAAATGTATCTTGAAACTATAAATCATGTTGTGAATGATTTTATGCATTATATGGTTAATATATGCATTAGGGGCTCGTCGATGCATTTATCCTAGAGTGTATACCTTAAGGGGTGCATAGGGAATGTGGTGGGATTGACTTATGGTACTTTGTGAGAGATATTCTCATTTTATTATATTATACCTATGTCACTTCATGGAAAATTCATATCTCTTATGATGTCTCCTTGAAATCTTAAAACCCTAGAATTTGACTAAGTCTAAAATATGATAGGATCCTCCAAAATATAGAATTAAGATTATATCTCCTAAAGGTATGAAATCACTCTCAAAAATGTTGAAATTATATGAATAAAATATAACTTAAAGTATAATAAACTAAATTAGCATATCTAAATGTAAACTTATAATTACATGCATATTTTATTTATATACCATGCATGTTAATCTAATACTATATTATTTTGTGTACACACTTTTAGAATAACAGTAATGATTATGTAGTTATAAAGACTTAAATTTAATACATGGTTTTAAATAATAAAATCATGTGTGTGGTCCTGGCTCAGTAATTATTGAGCCTATTGTTGAAATTTTTTGCCACCATTGGTAAGGGTGTGGAAAAAGTGCAAAAAGGGTATCTTAGCATGTTTAGTTTCTTAAGATTAGGTATTTAGAAAAAATAATTATAGAAGTGATGATTAATTAATCTATAAAAAATCCTAAGTCCTTCATAAATACAAAACCATGCTCAGGAACAACTAATAGGTCCAAATTTTGGACAGAAGTTTATTATGTTCCTCTAACAAGCTAGGTGCAAGCTAGTAAGGGCAATTTTCAAATGTACAATTCATGAAGGAGAAAAAGAGTTGGTTATAAGATCTTATTGGAAGATAGGAGAACCTATAACCTAAATATTACATGCATTGGTTTCAGGTTATATGGGTTAAATTTATGAATCATCGTTAATAAGAAAAGGTGCTCTAAAACCCTTCTAAAACACTATTAACTTGATTTTAGGCAATGTGATTGCATTTTTGAGTTATTTGTTGAAAATAAAAAGTTGTGTGAGATATTATGGGGAATAAATAACCTTTATAAACCTTATTAAACAAAAATTTAAATACAAATAATAAATAAAGGTAAGGTATAGGTTGCATGGTTTGAAGTATGCAAGAGAGACAGTCAGAAAATGCATTTTTAATAGGTTTAAATGATTGTTTGAAAATATCCAATGGTTGTAATGATTAGAGAGTATATTAAATTTTATAATTAAAAAAAAATAGTCTTTAATCCTAATAAAACTCAATAAATTTAAAAAATGAAGACCAATAAGGATTCATAAATGAGAAAGTGCAAGCTAAAAAAGAACTAAAAAGTGCATATTTTGGGTTTTATATCTTATAATATCTTGAAATTTGATAGAGAGGTATATTTTTATTTAATTTTATGTTTTAAAGTGGTTTAATATATTTATTGTAACTGATGAGATAAAAAATGGAAAACATAGATCTACACCATGAAGGTAATCAGGGGTTTTGACAAATTTGCTCATAAATGGAGTTAAAAATGAGTGTTTCAGATCTTTCCAAGGGAATATAATGATGAAAGATGATGTATAGTTAATTTAAATTTATTAAAAAATTATTATACAATTAAAATAAAATCAAAATATGCTTATATCATTGAAAAAATTATCCAGGCAACCCTGTAGGCAACAAGCATGCACTTTTTTATGAATTTTTGTTTGAGAATTTGGTGAAGCTTTTTAGAGATTTAAAAAAATTTCAAGGTATTACCAATTTATAAATGTATAATTATAATATTAGGAGTTTATTATGATACCTATAACTCATTTTATACCCCCAAATCTAAATAAGTGTTTTTTGAGGCCTAGAGAGCACAAAAGAGCATTTTTAGAAGTTGTATGTGGAGTTTGGAGCTGAAAATTTCTTTGAAAGTATTTAAAACCATGGTGATGATTTTATAATAAAATTTATACTAATTTTATAATAAAATTATTCAAATTAATTAAGTTTTATGTTCTCATTATGCATTCAACAAGCTTATCAAAATGGAGAAGACGTACACTTCCAAGAAAGGTCAACATAGAGAGTTGTGATTGTTCATAAAAAAATACACTCTCATAAAGGAGATTTCATGGGAATTAAGAATTAAATAATAAAATCATAAAATATCTCTCACTTATATGCCAACTTGGAGGAGTAAGACATAAACTCCATCAATGCATTAGAATCTTTAACAGCCTTACCAAGTTAATCACATGTGCTCTTTGCCATTTAGAGATCAAGAAGAGGTCAAGTGTTTGTGTTATAAAAGGAATAAAGTTTGGAAAGATTATTTAAAAATATAAATAAGATTTTTATCTCACTTATACACCACCTTTGAGATAATTATGTAAAAATTCAAAGTAAATAAGAAAAAGCCTTCAATCAACCTTATTAAGGTGGAGAAGCAACATGTAAGAATGGAAGAGTTTGGTTGAAGACTTGATAAAAAACTGAGGTAATATTTTTATTGAGTATACTACTTAAACAAATTAAACATGCAAACCTATTCCTTATATGACACCTTAAATAAATTTGAGGATGTCAAAAGAAAGAAACATGCATGCAAGAATATAGGTGCATAGGTGGTGAAACTCTAAGATACAGGGAAGATATCTAAATTCACTCACTATAAATATGGAGAGTCTCAAGGATATTTAATTAAATATTCATAAGGAGTTAAGTGAATATGATCAACACTTATTCAAGCATTGAAGACCATTAAAGCATGTAAGGAGACCAATTCCCTTAAAAATAGGTCATGAATGAGGAACTAAGACTTCTTAAAAAACATTAAAACAAAATTATCTCTCTCTCCTACTACATGTTCTAGTAAAATAATTTTAAAATCAAGATGTACTATGTATGATTTTGGATTTTTGTGGTTGAGTTGAAGGAATAGTGAAAGATTACTAGGCATGATGACTCTCCCCTAGTTTGGGGCTACTTTGTCTCCTCTTTTTTAACTTCCTTATATATATGTATGTTCATTTTTTGAATGAGAGATCAGAATATGATTCTGTATATATATATATATAATTTTCCAAAAAAATTTATTACATCACCTTTAAAGCAACGAGAAGCTGATTTTTCCTCCATTTTTAGGTTGTTCATGAAGTGTGTGCCTCATATTCATTGATGTAATTATTGTCACCAATTATTTCACCTTGGAGGAGGTTTTTCAAGCCTAATATAATATTTAGGAAACATGGGAATACTTATAGGTATGCGGATTTACCTATAGTAGAAGTAGACCTCTAGGTTTAAGGGCTAGCTCCTTGAATTTGCCTTGAAGTGATTATCACCTATACTACCAATTGTTTGTGGGAAAAGTGATAGAATTATGCATGAAATAAAGCTAATATAAAGGGGTGATACACCATGAATATATACACTATGATATCATATTTATTTCACTAATAAATAATACCTACAAACTAGCTTTAAGTCCTAAGATGTTCTAACACAAGTGTTTCAATATAGAGGTGATATACATGAGACAACTCAAGGTAAGTAGACCATATATCATAATGATGAATCTAGGGACAATTTTACACTTTAAGGGATCCTAACACACTAGATAAACTCTATACGACTTATTAGAATGAGAAATTTTGCATAAACATGAAAGGATATGGAGAAACAAGGATAGAACTTATCACTAAACTCACCATTCATCACTTCACACACCTAGAAAAAATATTCATGAACTCAAAAACACATTGAATTTATTGGTCAAAGGCAAAGTAAAACATCAAACTATTAGGGATTCTCTATATAATGAATTGAATTATCATAAAAGAGCCAAAATGGCTAGTACTTGTAGAATTTGAGAGAAAAAAGAAGAGAATGAAATTCAAGAGTCACAAGAATAGGTGTCAAGCTGAGAGGAGTTACATATTTAGGAAAATTAAAGTATAAAATAGACCATGCAATATATAATTGGACAAATGCCCCTCAATGGTATGAAACTCCTCAAATCTAGCATAGAGGTCTCTCAACTGGGTTCTTGAAACTTCCTTCATTATTTTACCTTCCATGAGCACTCCATTATAGACTAGGAATAGATAATATGATTAAAATATTATGGGGAGGTTATAATAAAGCCCCTAAATTCATTGGATGTGTCCCTAATCAATGATATTCATTTGGTAATGGGTTATCACTACCTATAGTCACAATCACCCTTATTTCACTTATCTTTCACACTTGGTACCAAGATGCTCATTAGTTTATCAAAATAGTCCATACAAAGGGTTCTGTGACACTTGTAAAGAGTCCACCTATAACTAGATTGATTAGGAAAACCTTAAAAGGATTCTTAATTGAAGTTATCACCTTCTCACTAGGTGATCACTCTTTGTCCACTATGTCATTCTAGACTAGCTATAGTAGAAGTGTTAGTAGAGATACTTTTGAGATTTTTTGAGGAAATAAATGAATATGAGGAGTTATTTTTTTTCCAATTATACCTCCATAATTGATTTTCATATTTTTAAACCATCCCATACTTGAAAAACACCAAAAAATGTCAAGAAAACCAGTTTTACACCCTGTTCATACAAGTAGAGTAGAAACCAAATTGATGAGAAGAATCTTGGTGAATTATTATGAAATTTAAAATAATCTCCAAATTAATAATATCTCATATGGATGTCTCTTCTTCTTCATCTTTCTCATTGGGTCATTATCAAGGATTCTAGAGGGTTTAGAGTAGTTTTGACCTTTAAGGATTGTTCATTAAAGTGTTACATCCAAACATAAAATAAATTACATTAAAACCTTATTAAAGACCCTATATAACATATCATAGATCCTTAATCTCCCATGTTATGCATTTGTATAGGTGTGTGCTTCTAAACTTGCCTTCTCAAACTCTTTTTCATGTTTTGCATACCCTGTCATGATTCTAAGCCAAGAAATAGCTCTTTTATGGATTAATATACAAATAAAAGGATTAAAAACACCTTATATATCCATATTTACATGTTTTAATGATTTTAAATTATTACTTATTGTTATAAAAGATGTTGGACTCCATTTAACCATTAGGCCTAGTTAAGACCTAATAGGACTTGACTGTACTTTGTTACCCACAACCACCTATGAGTATATTGTTATAAATGTGATGGATTTTATATCTTTTTAAAAATAAAATACAACTCCTTAAACCTTATTATAAGGCTTAAACACATACCAACTTAATTTCTCATCATATTCTTCTAAATCTATAGGGTTTTATGCATTTAGGAGTATCCTCTGTCTGAGATAAAATAGAGGGCATCTCCCCTATTATCTCTAATAATTTGAACATATTAGATTATTTAATAAGTTATGGGGACATTTTATACTTAATTATATATGTTTTTCACATCAATATCCCCTTCAAACACCATAATACCTAATACAAACTTCTATAGGGCTTACGGACTGTGTAGGCTTAGTCTATTGACTATAGGTTGTTATGAAAACCAAATCTTATCTTGTTTCCATTTTTAGAGAGTATAATGAAGTAATAATTACTAAAATTATGATATATCCAAGCATGTACATCATTATAACCTTTTCTGAGTCTCTTTGATGCATAGCTTACACTTGACTAGACATGACTGCAATCAACTATGACTGTGTGGTTTATTTATAAAATGGTTTGCCTATAGGTAAATATTACATGTTTAAGCCTTGTGTCTCATTATATTCTCCCATTTAAATCATCTAATCTCATTTCAAATTCATTTTAGTCCACTTCATGCTCAAAGACCATGTTATGAGGCCAAACTATGGTGCTAGTGTACTGTCACCCTATAGTTGATTATAGGTGACCACTTTTGGATTAAAAGGACACCTATAGGTTTTAATGCATATTAATTTTAATTTATAGGTTCTCTTGAAATATTTTAGTCTCATTTTATGAGTGAAATATACTCATATATTAGATAGATCTTAAAACTAGTACTCAACAGTTAGGTTCTCACATGTCACTTCCCTTTGAAACTTGTATGTGTACTTTATTAGACCAAAATGAAATCCTATAAGTTATGATGTAGGTCAAAAAACTCACACTTTAGCTTCCTTTGATGTCTTTTGAGCCACTAGTATGCCTCTCACCTTCATATAACCACTTGACATGAATGATATGCTCCTGATAGGTCACCTTGGACAATGAGGTCATTTAGGATTCAACATAATGTAGAAAACACTAAAAAGTTGCAGTGAAAGAATGCATAAGTTGAGAACCCTTCAACACTATAATATTAGAAACAAACATCCAATCCTTTTGATTAAAGCATCTCTCTTATAATAGGACTATATGATAGAATCATTTAAACCTATCTCAAATCCATGTTACACTATTATATAGTAACACCAAAAGTATTCAGGGCTCTGTTTTGGAGTTTTTAAGGAAACCAGTCCCTAAAACTCATTCATGTGTGAACATGAATATTCAAGTCTGTCTGTAACTCAAAATCTCCACCATTGATTTCAATAGTCTATTAAACATTCTAAATCTTCTATGAATGTCTCAAAACATGTTAAAACTCCATATACAACACTTTTAAGTTTCTATGAGGCACACTTGTAGGTGATTATGTAGGTCATGGGGCAATGAGAATGAGATATGGACAATATGCATGGTGTTTGCTTATATAACTAGTTCTATACCTTTAAAAATTATTAAAGTGAATCCTTTCTACCATGGAATAAATCAAACCAATTCACATTATTCACTTCAATGTGATTAACCTCTTTTGTATGGCACCTGTAGGTGTCTACTAGATTACAGGATTGTGTGTGGAGTTTGTCTTGATAGTCACAATCTAACATATACCATTTATAAATATCTATCTTGGTTTTTCATCTCATAAGAAAGTTCCAAACCTATTAAGTCTCTTCATATACTCTCCATGGATGTTCTCAAACCTTCTCAAACTTCATTCACCATGACAATAAGTGAATATATGAAGAGAAATCTAACTATGTTCCATATATGACTTTAACTTCACTAGTGTTAGCCTTGGAGGGTGAAATTGTAAACAAGGTGATTATAATGAAATAAAAAAACATTAAATATAACATATCACACTCATTTTAAACCATTAAAATAACTAGGACCTTTGTACTTAGTGAAATATGCCTTCAACTTAGTAATGGTGATCTCAAACTGTAACTTGAGATGTTTGAGCTCATAAAATATCCTTCAAACATGAAACAAAATATGAAAACTATGAAATAAGTAATTAATAATCCTTTGGAATAAATTTAACAAATTTTATTATATGGACCATCTCAAACAAGAAGAAAACCTATAGGGTGTGGGGATTAACAAGCAAAATGAGATAGTCCATTTCTAAAGGATGGTTCATAAATAATAGGAAACCATTTTTATAAATCATACCAAGTTTAATATCTACCATTAAGATCATTTGACCTGAAACCTTTCCTATTGGTCATACCATTAGAAGACCTATTGACCAATTTTGCATGTCTAATGGAGTGATGTATGAATAAAATATATTTTAGAAAATTTTGAGCATTAAAAAGATTATAAAGTTTTTAAATTATTTTATGGATGTTTAATATCCATTCAAAAAGTGTACCCCACATGTCACTCTCCTCTATAAGCCATATAACTGCCAAAACCTTCTCCTTTTCACTTAGTTTCTTGATTTTAGTTAATAACCTACAATTTTTAGATAATATTGACATTATTTAAAATTAATATGATATATTTTATGTTTAAAGAGAGTTTTTAACACTTTTACACCAAGTAAAACTATACCACCTTCATTTATGACCCAAATATGACCCTTAAATGACATAGAATGATTTAGGACTAGATTTAACTATGACCAAGGATAAAAACTCATTAAATGACATAAAATTTATCATTACACACCATATAAAGTTATAATATACCCACATATGAAGTTTTTCACTATAGAAGGTTGACCTATTTTGACATGTGGTCAAAATAGTTAACATTCTTGGTGATTTCCTAGTGGTGGTATGCTTGCTATGCCAAGACCAATAGCCTAATCCTATCCAATAGGCCATGGAGTCACCTATGAAAAATTTTGACACTAAATTTGGCTTTGACACTAGACCAAACAATAAACACACATAAAAAAAGACACACCAAAGGAAACAAACATGTGTTCAACTAGAACACTTATGGAACACACACATAATTTAAAGAAAGACAAACACAACTAATCTAATATTTGCAAGACCTCACTCTTAAAGTGAAAACATATTACCATAATTAAACTAGGGTCAAATATGGTTCCTCTTGCATCTTTGTCACTCCATGAAGGTATTCTATCATGTGAAACATGCTCATCATCAACCACTTGAATGTGTAAATGGTCCATAAGCTTACCATATTTGGATCTCCTCATGTATACAAGTGGACTATTCAAAGCCTTCATGAATTCTCTCTCTTAGTTTACAAGGGTCTTGATTGGGGCTACAACTACTATGATCTTTGTAATATCTATTGGATTTTATTCAAACTATAGATTGAAAGACATGATAGTTTCATTAACTTTTTGATCCTCTTGGGTAGAATGTACTTGATGTGGATGATCATCAAGTCCCTCTTCACCATGTTCTAGTACCTCTGAAGAAGGTTCAACTTCATGTAGAGAACATGATTTCTTTCTAAGAACAAACCTGATTGCCTTGATTTCACTAGGCTTCTCTATGACTATAGGTTCTTGAATAATAAAATGGAATTCATTTTCATTTTTGAAAGAACACATATCTACTTAATCATTAGTCTCATTATCTATCTTGACATAAAATATGTAATCTCTTGGAGAAAAAGGAGTCTTACCCAGTTGATCAAATTCTTGGCATATGGCATTAAACCTTTGCCATAGTTCATCTTTATTCACAACATGACACTCTTTTTCATGATTTATAAAACACTCAACATCATTTTTTTTAGTCTCATTAGCAAAAAAATTAGATATATAATTATTAGGATGGAAGTAGCATTACTTAACTAATGAAATTCTTAACATATGACATTGGACCTTTGCCATAAGTCATCCTCATCTTCCTCATGAGTGTCATAATCAAGGGTAACTTCATCAATAATAGGTATAAATACATAATTATTATCACTATGATTATAAATAAGGTTCTTAAATCTATCATCATCATATAAATGAATGAAGTAGTTACTCTCAACAACTTGCGAGAAAGAATGTTCAACACTTACCTCAGCTTGCTCAAGTTCTTCATCGATGATATAGGTGCCAAGGTTAGTTTTTTCAAAGTAGGTATAAGGATCATGCTCATAATAATTTTCACCATACTCATATATAAATATTTAGCTATACCTTCAAGCTTGGAAAAATTTCCATCATCCATAAAATATTCCTCCTTGTCATTGATCACACAATTTAAATTTGAACTTGCCTCTACATAAGGTTCAATGTGGAATATTGCTAGTGGATGAATTATTATGATTACATTGGTTATAAATATTTGTCCTAAAGGCTAAGAAGTAAAAATTAGATAAGAGGTAACCACCTATCTTAGATATAAAATCTCTTGAAAGGCAGATTGCAAAATGAGTAGGTAGATCCACAACAACAATGTCTTGGAGGAAGGGGAAACTAGGACAATCATGGAGAAAAACCATCAAACCTTTGATGAATTATATTATCATAGAAGGTTTACCACCTAATAGAAGCACTACTTTTCTATGTGGTTCATATTTTATTCCCAACTTGTTAGCTACAACTTTAGGCATGACTGATGTAGAGGCTTCGCTATCAACTATACCATTATGAATTAGTTTGTCACCCACTATGAGAGTGATGTAGAAAGGTGGGGGATTATTAGATTTATTATATGGTTTAAATTTTTTTTTAGGGGAATTAATAATAACAACATGACCATGAATTTTACTTAAAGATTAAGGACTAGGAAGGATAGTGGATAACTTTTTTTGCAAGAGCTCTTTTTGGCCAAGCATATGAAGGACATCCCAAAGGGAAATGGATGCCTTGGAATTATTCAATGAATAAAATATGTTTATACTAGAAGTTATTACCTTATCTTGAGTCTTTGGAGGTAAGGAAGTGCTTATAATGTGAGGAATTGAGGCACCTTGAATAGACCTTACCACATTTTGATTTGGAGGTGTAAGAGTATTTGGGACTGCCATGTTTACAACCATGCCTTTCTACATTGTAAGAGGAAAAGTTTCGATTTTAATCACATTATTATCACCTCCTAAATCCTTCCTCTTATCTCTTAGATTATGTAAAATTTAACTTACTTAATTGAGTACAAATGTTTCTTTAACTAAGAAATTGGTGAAACTATCTCCTTGAGGCTGCCAACCTTGACTTGCTTGAATTGGGACTTCATCTTCAACTGATATGAGAGGAGTGACATATTATTGAGAAAATAGATATTTTTATCCATCCTCATTAGAATCCATGAATTGGCCTTATTTACACTCTTCTCCTTGCACCAAGTTGATATGCACTAGTACCATATCTCTTGTGTTGGTGGTGGAAGTAGGATTATACACTTTAACAGTCCTATTGAAATTAGGATACCCTTAACCTCTTCCTCTCCCATATTTATAAAAATATTACTATTGATAGGGATATGGGTTTTAATGATAATTTTTCTGGATATTAACTTGTCTATTTTGAGCCTCTAAGGATTGACATCTTATCTCAAAGAGCTTAGACCTTGACTACCAATCAGTGGCATCTTCTGCCTTATTAGATGCAAACTTTGGCTTAGAATTTGCACTTGGAACTTGGGAAATGTTTGGAGCAGCAATAGGAACATTAGGTAGTAGAGGAATAAATAATTTATTAGGCAAATTTACATATTTAATGAGGCCATTCTTAGGTCTAATGGTAAGTTAATATGCATTGGGAAGAGCAAAAACACCCATGGATTGAAGCATGATAGCAATACTATTACCAATGGCTCTCAAATATGTAGGGAAGATAAAACTATTAAGTGGTCTCATGGGAGGAGGCAACCTATGACAAGTTTTTTGGAACCTCTCATTGAATTCATGCATTATTTCCCTAGGATATTGTTAGATCACATTGAGCTGATGTACAAGTGAAGTGTGGTCACTTTCATATTCAAACCTTGAAGATAGCAACACCCCAAGGTCATCCCATGTTATGATTCATCAACTGGGAAAAGTCCTATACCAAACAAGTAGTTTCCCTTTAATGGACATGGTAAGGAGTCTAATGGAAATATTTTCCTCACTGACATTGTGGAAACTACATAAATTTGAAATATCCCTAATGTGTTCACTAGGATTGACATGTCCTTCACCATTGAATTTAGGAACACTCTTTGTAGAATTAGTGGGAATGGCATAATATTCATCAATATGTATTGGATTTTTAGTATTAAAGGTAGGGAAGGTATATTGCCTAGCCATGTCTTCTTCAAGCTCTTGCTCACTGTCTTAGTCTTCTTGGCTAGCAAAGTCTTCTTGCTCTTCAAAGGGTAGAATATGACTAGGATGTTGAACTTTAATAGGAAGTTTAGGTTGAAGAGGTGGATTGGTGGGATTTAGAACTCTAATAGAACCTGACCTATTAAGGACCATGAAGTATGAGAGCAAATATATGAAAAAACAATGGTTTACAACTAGATTTTATCTTGAATGGAGTTTCTAAGTGTTGAGTAGCACACCAATATGCAACTAATGTTGTCAAGACCAACATTCACCTTGATAAGTTATCTTAGGATGATGGGTCCCACCAAGCATGCCAAAACTATTGTCACCAAATATTATATCCTAGAGGAGGTTTTCAGATCATGGTCTAAGATTTGGGTAACATGGGAATACTTTTAGGTATGTGGGTTTATGTATATTAGAAGTAGACCTCTAGGTTTAAGGGCTAGCTCCCTCAATTTGCCTTGAAGTGATTATCACTTATACTATTAATTGATTGTGGGAAAAGGGACATAATTATGCATGAAATAAAGATACTTTAAAGGGGTAATATACCATGAATATATCCACTATTCTATCATACTTATTTCACTAATAAATAAGACCTACAAACTAGCTTCAAGTCCTAAGATGTTCTAACATAAGTGTTTTAATATAGAGGTGATATGCATGAGACAATTTAAGGTAATTAGACCAGAGATCATATTGCTAAATATAAGGACACTTGTACACCTAAAGGGAGCCTTATACACTATCTACACTCTATATGACCTGTTAGAATGATAACTCTTACATAAACATGAAAGGATAAGAGAAGTAAGGATAGAACTTATCACTAAACTTCACCATTCATCACTTCAGACACTTTGAAAAAATGATCATGAACTCAAAACCAAATTAAATTTATTTTTAAAATTCAAAATACAATAAAAACCCAATAGGGATTCATCATACATGGAGTGGAATTATTAGACAAGAGCCAAAATGGCTAAAACTTATAGAATTTGAGAGAGGAGAGAAGAGAATGAAGTTTAAGAGCCA
The DNA here is from genome assembly GCA_037957365.1 of Torreya grandis. NCBI lineage: Eukaryota > Viridiplantae > Streptophyta > Pinopsida > Cupressales > Taxaceae > Torreya > Torreya grandis. The sequence continues at coordinate 689,418 of JARHVA010005004.1, read as the reverse complement.
CAAGAATAGGTGTAAATATTAGAGAATTTACATCTATAGGAGTATGAAGTATAAGATAGACCATGAAAGGTATACTTGGACAAATTCCCCTCAAGGGCATAAAACTCAAATATGGCATTGAGGTCTTTCAACTGGCTTCTCAAAACTACCTTGATCATTTAACCTTATATGAGAACTTCATTATAGACTAGTAATATATAACACTATTATAGTGTGAAGGTGATGTTATAAATAGGCCCCAACATGCATTGGATGTGTCCCTAATCATTGATATTCTTCTAGTCATGTGTTATCACTACCTACAATCATAATCACTCTTCTTTCACTCATCTTTCACACTTGGCACAAAGGTGCTCATTAGTTTCTCAAATAAGTCCATATAGATGATTATGTGACACTTTTAAAGAGTCCTCTTTCCCTTAGATTGATTAAGAAAACCTTAGAAGGATTCCCAATTAAATTTATCACCTTTTCACTAGGTGATCATTCTTTGTGCACTATATCATTCTAGACTGGCTGAAGCAGAGGTATTAGTAGAGATACCTATGATATTTTATAAGGAAATAAATGAATATAGAGAGTTAGTTTGGGTCCCATTGTACCTCCTGAAGTGATTTTCATCTTTTAAAACCCTCTTTTAACTACAAAACAACAAAAACTATCAAGAAAACTAGTTTTACACCTTGTCCATACAAGTAGGGTAGAAACCAAATTGATGGAAAGAAGCCTGGTGGAGTCCTATGCAAGTTAAAATCATCTCCCAAGTCATAATATCTCATTTTTATGCATCTCCTTCATCTTTCTCATTAGGTCATTATCAAGGATTTTAGAGGTTTTAGAGTAGTTTTGACCTCTAAGTATTATTCATAAAAGTGTGACATCTAAACATAAAAAAAATTCCAATAAAACCTTGTTCAAAACCCTCTCTAACATATCCTATATCCTTGAGCTCCCATCCTATGCATCTGTATAGGTGTGACCTTCTAAACTTGCCTTTTCAAACTCTCCTTCACATTTTGCATTCCCAATCATGCTTCTAATATAAGAAATGGCTCATTCATGGATTTATCTACAAATAAAAGGTTCAAACACACCTTATATTTCCCTATATCCATGTTTCAATTATTTTTAATTATTCCTTCATGTTATAAATGATGTTGGACCCCCTTTAGCCATTAGGCCTAGTTAAGACCTAGTAGGACTTAATTGTACTTTATTACCCACAACCACCTTTGAGTATCTTGATATGACTATGATGGATTTTATATGTTTTTAAAATTCTAAAAAAACTTAATATACTTTATTACAAGGCTTAAACACTTCCCAAATCACTTTCTCATCATATTATTCTAAATCTATAGGGTTTTATACAGCTGGGAGTGCCCTCTATTTGAGATAGAATAGAGGACATCTCCCTTATTATCTATAAAAATTTAAATGTATGAGAGGATTAAATAAGTTATGGGGACATTATGTGCTTAATTTGAAATCTTGGTCACATCAATATCCCCTCCAAACACCATAGGACCCAACACAGATTTCTATAGGGCTCACTGATTGTGTAGGGTTAGTTTGTTGACTGTAGGTTGTTATGAAATCCAAATCTTGTCTTATTTCCATTATTGGAGAGTATAATGAAGTAATAATTACTAAAATGAGGATATATCCAAGAATGTACATCATTATAACCTTTTCCAAAGCTCTTTTATGAATAAATTGCACTTGACTAGACAAGACTACAGTCAATTATGACTATGTTGTTTATTTAGAAAATAACTTGCCTGTAGTTGAGTATTGCATGGTTAGGCCTTATTTATCATTTTATGCTCCTATTAAAATCATCAAATCCAATTTTAACCTCATTTTATTCCACTTCATGTTCAAATACCATGTGATGAGGCCAAATTGTGGTGTTAGTGTACTATCACCCTACAATTGATTGTACTCATTGATTAAAAGGACACCTATAAATTTAAATGAATAGTAATTTTCATGTTTATATTCTCTTGAAATATTTTAGTCTCATTTAATGAGTGAAATTTACTCATAAACTACCTAGAGCTTAAAACTAGTACTCAATAATTAGGTTTTAACAATTCAGTTCTCTTTGAAACCTATAGGTGTACTTTTTTAGACCAAAAGGAAGTCATGTAGGTTATGATGTAGGTCAAAAACCTTATATTTAAAATTCATTTGATGTCCTTTGAGCCACAAGTATGTTTATCACCTTCATATAACCACTTTATATGAATGATATGCTCCTATTAGGTCACCTTGGACTATGAGGTCATCTAAGATTCAACTTAATGTAGAAAACACTAAAACGTTGTAGTGAAAAAATGCATAAGTTGGGAACCCTATAAAACTATAATTTTGGAACCAAACATCAACTCAATTTGGTAAAAGAATATATCTTATGATAAGGATATATGATATAATAATTTATACCTATCTAGACTACATGTTCACTGTTATATAGTAGCACTAAAAGTAGCCAGGGCTCTATTTTAGAGTTTTTAAGGAAATTGGTCCCTGAAACTCATTCATGTGTGAACATGAATATTCAAGTCTATCAACAACTCAAAATATCCACATTGATTTACATGATATATTAAATTTTCTCAATATTCTATGGATGTCTCAAAACATGTTCAAACTCCCTATGTAACACTTTCAAGTTTTTGTGAGGCACACCTGTAGGTGCTCATGAAAGTCATAGGGAAATTAGAATGAGATGTGGATAATATGCATGGTGTATGATTATTTAACTAGTTATATAACTTCAAAAATTATGTAATTGAACCCTTTTTACCTTGTAATACCTTAAAATAGTTTAAATGTTTCACATCAATGTGATCAACCTCTTCTGTATGGCACCTACAAGTGTCCATTAGATTGCAAGACTATGAGTAGAGTTTGTCTTGATAGTCATAGTCATAAATATACCATTTTGAAATATTTGTCTTGGTTGATCATGTAATAATAAGGTTTCCAACCTATTAATACTCTTTATATACTCTACATGTATGTTCTCAAAACTTTTCACACTTAATTCATCATTAATGTAAATGAATATATGTAGAAAAGTTTAACTATGTTCCATTTATGATTGAAATTTAAATAATGTTATAATTTGAGGGTGAAATTAGAAATAAATTTATTTTCATTAAATATAATGTATCACACTCATTTAAAACCATTTAAAGAACTAGGACCTTTGTACTTAGTGAAATATGCCTGCAACTTAGCAATGGTGATCTCAACCTGCAACTTGAGATGTTTGAGCTCATAAAATCTCATCAAAACATGAAACCAAAGATGGAAAAATTGAAATAAGTAAGCATACATCCTTTGGAATAAATTTCACCAATTGGATTGTATGGAATACATCAAACAAGAAGAAAACTTGCAGGGTGTGGGGATTAACAAGCAAAATGAGATAATCTACTTCCAAAGGATGGTTCATAAAGCATAGGCAAAATTATTATAACTCATAACATGAATGTGAATCAAACCAAGTGTAATATTTATCACTAATATAATTTTACCTGAAACCTCTCCTACTAGTCATACCATCAGAAGACTTGTTGACTAGTTTTGCATGTTTAGTGGAGTAATGGATGAGTAGAATAGTTTATAGAAATTTTTGAGAATTATAAAGATAATAAATAATTTAAATTAGTTAAAGGAACTTTAATATACATGAATAAAGTTTACCCCACATTCCACTTTCCTCTTTAGGTTGTATAATTGCCATAACCTCCTATTTTTCAGTGTTTACTTGATTTTAGTTAGGAACCTAAAAGTTTTAGATAGGAATTATATTATTGAAAAATAATATGAAATATTTAACATTTAAACAAAGTTTGGAACACTTTTACACCAAATATAACCATACCACCTTCATTTATGACCCTTAAATGACATAAAATGACTCAGGACTAGATTTAACTATGACCAAGGCTAAAAAATCATTAAAGGACATAAAATGATCATGACACACCCTATAAAATTATAATAGACCCCTATATTATGTTTTTTACTATACGGGGTTGACCTATTTTGACTTGTGGTCAAAATTATCAATAATAAGTTAGTGAATGATTGATTTTCCTATGTTTATGTCTGAATTTTTCATCTATATGTAGCATATGATAATTATTTTAGGTCATATCAAGTTTATAAATCTGATTTATATCTAATTTGGAAGTGAATTTAACCAATTTTCATTCCTTTCATGCTAGTGTGAGTGTTTGTGAAGACCTTTGTATGAAATATTGATGTAAGAGTCATTGTATGAAGATGAAGTGAATGTGTGCAAGTTCTTTATCTTTCCAAGTGTGTCAAGTATAGGCATAATTGACTATGAAAATTTTGCATCACCCTAATTTTTAAGTTTTTATGTTCATTACATTTTGAGTATTTCTCTTTTTACGCTTTTCTTAGTGAAGAAATCACTAAATTAGAGAGTTTAGAGAGAAGTAGGTGAGTGTACCAAAGGGAACAACCATTCATCTAGATATTATCTCCAATATAAGTCCACCCACACATTAAATAGTTTTTATTATGTCAAAAAGAGTGAGAAAAATCACACATTATTTCAAGGGAGGACTTCTAAGTGATACTAGTTTTTGGCACACCTGGTGGGATAAAAATTGTAGCTAGGAAAAAAGACATTTGAAGCAGTAAAGAAGTACTAGTTTCATGCCTAAGACCACTAAAAGGTGCTGAATTAGAGGTATAAAATTGGATTTTACAAATTACCTTTGCATTCAAATAAAATAATAAGGTTTTAAGAATAATTCCATATCCTAAAAGGTTATTTCAGTCACCAAATCAGCCTATTGTGCAAACTACTTCAACTTCAAATCCCACTATCAACATGGTTATCCATAGGAACCAAGTATTATTTACTTTAAATGATGGAATCCATATAAATTTTTCTCAATATGATGATATAATATCCTCAACCCTCAAAAGCCTATCATATTTCACAAGTGAAGATCAAACTACACTCATAGAGCATATCAAAGATGTGGCCAACTTGTGTTCATTCCAACATGTTACCCAAGAGAATGCTTCCATCTAATTACTTGATTCATAATTAAAGGGAAAGACATTGTAGTAGTATATAAAATGCCATTGAACTCCATTACCACTTGTATGATTTAGGTGTAGTATTCTATAAATAATTTGAAGATAAATTAGACCATTTATCCCTTGTTGAGTATATCACTACCATCAAGAGAGAACTACATGAATTTATGATTGATTTCAATCTTATATTTTTAAAAACGTGGAATAGAATACCTCCCATGATAAGTCCATATCTTGATTATGCTTTTCTATACTTCTTGAGAGCCTTAGATTCTAATATTTTAGTTATTATTCAGTCAATTGGTGGTAGGACACTCCTAAATGCTTATGATGTTACCATTAGAGCGGAAAATAGTCTAATTAAAACTAGAAAAATTGCACCTAGGACTCTAATACCAATTTAATCTAGAAACATAGCCTATTCTACCTCCTCAAACTCCATTAATATCTCTAATTCTAGCCCCTCAAAGTCAAGTTCAAGATTTTTATAATTAATCTAGTGAGCTTGTTAAACTAAATAGTATGCTGTAATCTTTTTGTAATGAGATAGTTTAGCTGAAGAGGAAACAATATCAAGCCAATAGGCCATATCAAACACCAAAGAAGCCTACATATCAGCCATATTAGAGAGAAAATACCTCCCTACCAAGCTTAAGGTGTCATTACACCAACCAAACTATATGTTGTAATTGATCCCAATGGTCATTTTACATTTAAGGACCTTATTTTAGTATAAAATATTTTGATGCAAGATTCAAGTTGGAAACCTTCTAACACCAATGATGTGCAAAATCAAGCTTTAGTATCAAAAAATATGGCAGTTCCTCAAATGACATAAGAGGAAGCATTTTTTTAAGTAGGACAACATAATAAAGTTATGATGCAAAAAGGGGAAGTGAATCATGTATAAATACAACTAGATGCAACCTTGGTGAATTGGCAAGTTGATGATCATGTGGTAGTAAATCAGATTGGTGAGCCTATCATATTAAAAAACTTAGTTTTAAACATCATAAGAACCAAGAAAATGGCTTTAGATGAGGCCCAAGAAGTAAGTCATGTTCCAAATGTTCCTAATATTGTTTCTAAAAGGAATATTGATCATATTGATGACCCTTTATCTCAAAAAAATCAAAATGTTGAAGCAAAAAGGTTCATTAAGTGCCTCAAGTATAAGAGCATCCTATTGCTCTAAAGGTACAACCAAATATTAGAGGATCCTCATTCAGCATAGTAAACCATATGAATAAGGAAAATATTATCATGATGATGTGGGTTTCATTGGCCATCCTAAGACAAAAAGATACCCTTATCTATGAGCTTTTAGGCGTTAGCATGTCTACAAAACCAACAAAGAAGAAAAGTGTGGTTCTAGAAAATTTAGATCAATAAGGGAAGAAACAAGTATAATAGGTATATAAATGGGTAAAGGCAAAAAAATATGATACAAAACCAAGTAATACACCTCCTTTATATCTTTTTTTTAATATTGGTCACACACTAGTTCATAATTGCATGGTTGATAGTAGAGCAAGTAACACAATAATGCCAAAATTAATTATAGATAAGATAAGTTTGGTGTATGATCCAAACACTAAGGTTGTCTTAAAAAATGATGGATCTCCAACCAAGATAGTGTGTATAATTAAAAATCTAAAATTAATACTTTTTGCATGCCCAAATATGACCATTCAACAAGATGTGATGGTGGTGTATCTTCCTTCATAATTTGTTATGTGCTTATCACATGACTTCAATATGGGTATCTTTTAGATTATTGGACATACCTCATGTTTAGAACAAGTTATGGAACAAAAGTTACACTTCATTCAAATCATATTGCTCATTTTCATCTAGAACCATACATGTACTAATTATGTCATCTTAGATGAAGTAAATCAAACTAATGAAGCTAAAGCAAACTCATATCTTGATGGCATTCTTATTTTATTTATTGATGAATGGGATAATGATATTAACTATCATTATCCCTAAAATATTATAGTTTACATGAGGATGGTGCACAAATTCTAACTCTATACAAAGAAGGTGAGATAAATGATGGTTTATGGCATCTCTATTTTGATGGATCATATAATAAACATGGTATAGGGGATAGTATGATGCTAATTTAACAATCCAAAAAAGGTATAATTATGCTATAAAATTTTAGATTGGATGCTCTAACAATGTAGTAGAATATGAGGCATGAGTTCATGGTTTGTAATTGACTAGAAATATGGAAGCTAACCTCTTACATGAATTTGAAGATAGTGAGCTTGTGGTACATCAAATAAGAGGGTTGAATATATGTAAAAATACATTGATAAAATAATAAAAACATAGGGTATTGGATATTCTATAGGAATTTGATTTATTGGACATACAAGTAGTGCCCAGAGAGTAGTAAGCATGTAGATAGATTGGATGCAATAGGAGCCCAATTTGACATTCCAACTGATGTAAATATTGATAAAACTCAATCATACATCATGATTGTAGTAAGAACCTCTATTCCTAATAATAATGTGAACTATAAAGTATTTGAGGATGATGATCAAGTTGATCATTTCCTATAAGAAGAGGCTGAATTCTCTTCTAAAAATTAGTCAAAACTTTTACAACAATATAGTGATCAAATAGTTCAGCTCAAGTCTAACAATTTACCCAAGGGTCTTATTACACTTGAGAATATTTTAAGTAGGGATGATAAGGTAATAAGTGATAAATATTCTTTGTCTACCAAAGAATAACATTATACAAATATTGACTTAGACAATGGGAAAGCTCTCAAGCTTGGTAAATTATGCTCTGAAGCTCAAAAAGAATCTTTTGTTGATTTATGTAGAGAGTTTTCTGATGTGTTTGCATGGGAGTAAAATGATTTAAAAGGTTTTGATGCTATATTGGCTCAACACATCACTAAAATAGAATAATATACAAAATTAGTGAGGCAAAGACAAAGACCAATCAATCCAAAACTAGAATGTTTGATGAGAACATGGCTTCATAAACTAATTGAATTAGCTATGATCTTTCCCATCAAGCATTCCACTTGTGTGGCTAACCTTGTTCCCATGAGGAATAAGAGAAGAGAAATCAGATTATGTGTGGAATTTCATGACTTAAACAAGGACTCACTAAAGGACCATTATCATTTTCCATCAATAGATAAAATACTTTAGTTAGTAGATGGTTTAAAAAGGTATTCATTTCTAGTTATAGTGGGGATAACCTAATATTTGTGAAAGAAGAGGATCAGTTCAAAACAACATTCACCACCAAGTGGGAAACATTTCTATACCATAAAATTACTTTTAGGTTGTCCAATAAAGGATAAACATTCAAAATATCCATGGATATGGAATATCAAGGTTTGATCAATAGGTTTGTTCTTGTGTATTTGGATGATGTCATAGTTTTTTTAAAGAAGGCAAGTGATCACATGTTTCATCTTAGAGTGGTTTTTGAGATATGAAGGTAATATGGGGTTTCACTTAACCCAAATAAGTGTGAATTTTATATGCATGAAGGTAAACTTCTTGGTCATGTTATTTCTAAGCATGGTTTGAGTATTTATCTAGAAAGAATAGATACTATTCTCGCATTATCCTTCCCTGAGCACAAAAAAACATTTAAAAGTTTCTTTGGAAAGATTAACTTTATAATAAGGTATATATCTAATTTTAAAATTTTTTCAAGGCCTCTTACAACTACTCTTAAAAGAAATCAGAATTTTACTTAGACCAAGGAAGGCATTAAAAGTTTTGAAGAAATAAAGCAAACCATTGTTAGTGATCCCACTCTCATCAATCTTGATTTTTCAAAATATTTTGTGTTTTATGCATATGTTTTAGATTATGGTAAAAGCAGGTTTTGAAGGTACCTCAAAACCCTATAACAAAATCAAGAAAGATAAAGCATTAACAACCACCAGGAAAAGCAATCTTGAAACCTACTATAGAGCAATATCAAAATCAAGTTTTATAGGGACCTAAAACCAAAAACATAGTCCAATAAAAGTACCCAAGTTTTACAAGGACCTAAAACCTCAAAGAACTTACAGCATAGGGTAAAGAATGCTAAAAAATATATATCTTTAGCATTCTACCCTAGCCAACAATGCAGGTTGCCATTGCAAACAATAACAACACACAAGCATTTTTCATGACATTAAAATTCCACAAAATACTTTTTATTTCTGTCACTTTGATTTGATGGAAACACCATCAGATCTAGCAATAATGGTGGCCATATCCATGTCGAGAAAAAGGCCATGCTCCACCACACCTTCAAACCCTAAAAATGCACTGCCCATAGCCCTGATGTCCTTAATCAGCATCTTCATGAGACCAACACAACAATGACCCATCTCTAAAATGAAAAGAGCGGTCACCCAGGTTTGATCTAGTAACCTCAAGAAGACAAAGTTGATGGAATTGCTCGCAAATGGCAGCCATCAAAATTTTCCTTTGCAAGACCGGTACTCGATTCCCACAGTGTCCAGCATGCTGTTCTCCCTTAGTGCCAACATGGTGTGGGCAGATCCACCCCCTATACAGAGGCCTTTAAGACCAGCAAGGTGACTCCCGCTAAGACCATTGACCAGCTTTGACTCATCGACAATGACCGAAGCAACCTCGACTAGTTTTTCCCTTTTTATGCATATGTTATTGTTGATACAATTTCAAGAATATTGACACAACAAAATCAAAAATGTTTGGAGTATCCCATATCATTTTTTAGTTAAGGCTTGTGAGAGTATGAAACAAGGTACACATTTGTTGAGAAATATGTGTTTTCTATAATCAAATGTCTCAAAAAAGTTTATGCACCTACTATCTAACAACAAGATTTACGTGATGGTTTCCCATCCTATCATCAAAGAGTTCTTGTTGAATAAGGACATAAGTGAAATGAGATAAAAATAGATAACCAAGGTCATGGAATATGACATGGAAATAAAGGTAACCAAGCTGATTAGAGGGAAAGGGTTATGTGAGCACTTGGATCATCAAGAAAGTAAAGAGATAGTTTTAGTCTTGAATGATGAAGATATTGTATTTAATCATATAAATTTAGCAATATGGTTTCAAGATATGGTAAGGTACCTTCAAAGTGGTTTAAATAGAAGGTCATTTAGGCTATAATATATTCCTTTTTTGCTTGTGGATGGTGTGTTATTCAAAAAAGATGTTAATGGAATGCTATTGAGATGCATAGAGCCGAGTCAAGTTGAAATATTACTTGAAGAATTTCATGATGGAAAGGTAAAGGCCATTTTTCAACAAGGACAAAAAATATCAAAATAATGAAGGGTGGATATTATTGGTCAAATATTTTTAGAGATTGTCATGCTTAGTTAAAGAAGTGCAAAAAGTATGCATTGTTTTATTGAAAGGAAAAGCTTCTTGCCTTACCTCTTAAACTTATTTCAATAGATCAAACCTTTATCTAATGGGGTTTGGATTTATTATTATCATCAATCCATCTTCTAGCTTAGGCCATAAGTGGATTCTTACAACCACATATTACTTTACTAGATGGATGGAAGCAATGGATTTGAAGGAAGCAAATGAATCTAGTGTCTTGGACTTTTATGAAGGTTTGATCATAAGGTTTGGTGTTCTTTACACTATAATTTTAGAAAATTATATGGCATTTATAGGGGTTAAAACTAATAAATGGGATATCCAAAATGGTGTGTATCTCAACACTTTTTTCAATTATTATCCATAAGTAAATGGCCTTATTGGGTCTGCTAAAAAAATTGTTGAATATCATTAGGAGAAAAATTGAAGACAATCAAAGGATGTGGAATTAGAATATAAAGTCAACTTTATGGGCTGATAGGATTACCTTCAATAGGTCCATTACTAATTCACCCAACAAGCTAGTGTATGGGAGAGAAGCCAGATTGCCAATCTCACTTGAGCTCCCTAATTCGGAGATATTACATCGATTGGAATTATTAGAGAGTGAGACTATGGAAGTGAGATATTATGAACTTATGGAGTTAGAGGAAATAAAAAATTAGTCCATGTTAGCTATGGAGATGCATCAAACACAAGTAAAGAAAACATTTGGTAGAAGAGCATCCTAAAATATATTCAATGAAGTTGACTTGGTTCTCAAATGTGATGAGGATAGGGCCAAAATAGGAATACACACAAAGTTTGATTCACTTTAGAGTGGTCCTTACATGATTTCTTGATACAAGCTACACAACACCTTCTAACTAGCCAAGATGGATGGTGAAGAGCTCCTAATACTAATTAATGGGATTCATCTTAAGCATTGTTGCTGAAGATAGTTTCTAATTTTTATAAATTAGTATTAGTTTTAACTTTCCTCTAAGTGATATATTGCACATTTTTAGTTGGTATTTGTATTAGTTTTCAATTCCCTAAGTGCTTATGCACAAGTGCTATTGTTGCTTGAGAAGGATTTTTTAGTTTAAAATTTGGTGATATTTTCATGAATATTTAGCCCAATGGTTATTGATAACAATATTGAGTGTTTATTAGGAAAACATAGCAGTAAGTTTGCCAATAATGTTGACAAATTTTGCCACCATTGGAAAGGGCATGGAAAAAGTACAAAAAGGTTTTCTTGGGTTTAGTTTCTTAAGTGTAGGTATTCAAAAAAAATACATTCATGAAGTGATGATTCAATAAAACATCATAAAGCCTTTATAAATACAAAAACATGTTTAAGAATAACTCATAGGTTCAAATTATGGTAGAAGTTTCTTCTATTCCTCTAACAAGTTAGTTGGAAGCTAATAAAGGTAATTTTCAAATGTTTGGTTCATGAAGGAGAAGAAGAGTTGATTATAATTATTTTAGGATAATATAGGGGAACTTATTCCCTCAATATTATATGCATTGGTTTCATATTATAGGTTCTAACTTTATGAATCATTGTTAAGAAGAAAAGGTGCTCTAAAACCCTAATAGCTTGGTTTTAGGAAATGAGATTACATTTTTGAGTTATTTATTGTAAATTAGAATTTTTTTGAGATATTATGTGGAATAAATAAACTTAATACACATTATTTAATAAAAATTTCAATTCAAATAATGGAAAAAGGTAAAGGTATAGGTTGTAGTGTTTCAAGCATGCAAGAGAGACATTTAGAAAAGGTATTTTTAAAGAAGTTTAAATGATTATTTGAGCATATAAAATTGTTGTAATGATTATAGGTTATATTAAATGTTATAATTAAAATATAATTAGGTATTTTTTTCCTAATAAAAATCAATAAATTTCCAAAATGTAGATCTATAGGGATTCCAGAAAGGAGAAAGTGCAAGCTAGAAAGCACTAAAAAGTGCATATTTTGGATTTTAGAAAATGAAATATATTGAAATTTGAAATAGAGGTATTTGTTTATTTAATTTAATGTTTAAATTTTTTTACATATCTTTAATGTACCTGAAAATGGATAAAATGGCAAAACATAGGTCTACACGATGAAGGAAATCAGGGTTTTTGACTAATTTGCTCATAAATGGAGTTAGAAATGAGTGTTTTAGATATTTAAAATGGAATATAATTATTTTATATGATATATAATTAATTTAAATGTCTTAATAAACTATTATATAATGAAAATAAATTCAAAATATACTTAGATCATTGAAAAACATCTCCAGGCAACCCTACGGGCAACAAACAAGCACATTTTTATGATTTTTTGTTTGAGAGTTTGGTGATGATTTTTAGATATTTTAATTTTTTAAAAATTATTAAAAATTTATAAATATTCAATTAGAATATTATGAGTTTTTTTGAGACCTATAACTCATTATAGACCCCCAAATCAAAATCAAGGTTTTTTGAGGTCTAGAGAGCACAAAAGAGGATTTTTGATAATTGTATGTGGATTTTGGTGCTAAAAACTTGTTTGAAGTTATATTAAACCATGGTGATATGGTTATAATAATATTTATACTAATTATATATTAAAATAATTCAAATTAATAAATTTTTAGGTTTTTATTGTGTATTTAATAAACTTGCCAAAATAGAGAAGATGTACACTTCCAAAAAAGGTTAGTATAAAGAGATGTGATTGTTCATACTAAAATGACATATTATAATCAAGGATATTATATTATAATTAATAAATAAATAATAAAAACATTAAATATATCTTAATTATATGCTACCTTGGAGGAAGAAGTCACAATCTCCATTAATGCATTGAAAGCTTCAACAACCTTGACAAGTCAATCACATGTGATCTTTGCCATTTGGAGATCAAGAAGAGGTCAAGTGTTTGTGTTAAAAAATTATTAAAATTTGAATGATTATTAAAAATAATAAAAAATAATTTTATATCACTTATAAACCACCATGGAGTTAATTATGGAAAAAGTCAAAGCAAATAAGAAGAAGCCTTTAATCAACCCTATTAAGCTGGAGAAGTAACATGCAAGAATGGAGGAGTTTATTTGAATAATTGATAAATAATTGAGGGATTATTTTCATCAATGAAAATCATTAAATAAATTAAAATTTCAATCCTCTCCCTTATATACCACTTTTGAGTAATTTGAGGACGTCAAGAGAAAGAAACATGCATACAAGAATATAGGTGCATAGGTGGGTCAAACTCCAAGATACAAGGAAGATAGTTGAAGTCACTCAATATAAAGATGGAAAGTCTCATTTATATTTAATGTTATATTAATAAGTAGATAAGTTAAGATGATCAATACCTCTTCAAGAATTGAAGACCATCAAATCATGCAAAGAGACCAATTCCCTTAAAAATAGGTCATGAATGAGGAACTAGGAATTTTTCAAAAACATTCAAACTAAATTATATCTCTCTCTCTCTTATGTAATATTCAAAGAAAATAGGTTTAAAATATAGATGTACTATGTATGATTTTTGATTTATGTGGTTGAGTTGAAGGAAGAGTGAAGTATGACTAAGCATGATGACTCATCCCTAGTTTGGGGCTACTTTGTCTCCTCTCTCCTAACTTCCTTATATATATATATATATATATATATATATATATAATATTATGCTTTTGGATATGAAAATAATATACCAAATTTTTGTACTAATTCACCTTTGAAGCAATAATAAGCTAATTTTCCTCAATTTTTAAGCTATTCATGAAGCGTGTGCCACATATTCATTGATACAACTTAGTGAAAGATTGATTTTCCTATGTTTATGTCTAAATGTTTAAACTTTATGAATCATATGAGAATTTTTTCAGGTCATATAAAGTGTCTAAGTTTAATTTATACCTGATTTTGAAGTGAATTAGACCAATGTTCAATCCTTTCATGCTAGTGTGAGTGTTTGTTAAGACCTTTTTATGAAATACTAATGCAAGGGTCATTGTAAGAATATGAAGTGAATGTGTACAAGTTATTTAACTTACCAAGTGTGTCAAGTATAGGCATAATTGACTATAACATTGGTTTATCACCCCAAATTTTCATTTTTCATGTTCATCCCAGTTTAAGTATTGCTCTTTTTTCCCATTTCCTAGTCAAGAAATCATTAAACTAGAGAGTTTATAGAGAAGTAGGTGAGTATACCAAAGTGAACCAACCCTTCATATAGAGATTATGTCCAATATAATTCCATCTACACCTTGGAGAGTTTTCATTGTGTCAATAAGAGTGAGAATAAGAACACATTCTTACAAGGGTGCACTTTTGAGTGATAACACTTAAAAACTTAGAACAAGTTGCAATAAGAGTGGCATAAAAAATGGTCGTTTCATATTCAATAGTTACATATAAACATCAATCATATGAAGTGAAGTGTTATTCAATTTAAAATTGCTTGAGCTAACCACTATCTTAGACCTTCATTTTTATACTTGACACACGTGGACATGAAGTCAAGGCATGGTTAAAATTATATCCATTTGACATGGATTTTGAAAATATGTATCAATTTACTTTATGGTAGTTTAGTACCATATTTATACTTTTAGGATGGAATTCTATATCATCTTAGGCACTTTTGCACCTGACATGAGGCCATAAAAATTTATTTTATGGGAAGCTCATTTCAATAATGTTATGGAGTTTTTTTGGATTGAAAATAATCTTGTGGTGTTGAAAAAATATTTCTAATGTCCACATCTCATGTCTGATGTCCCAAGTACATTAAGTATTATACTACATACCTTTTTTGGTCTGAATGATGCTATGGGAATCCATATCCTAGACGTCCTCTTAGGATACTTTAACACCAAACATGTTATTGATTGAATTTATATAGTATTTGATATATTCTCAAAGATGACAATTCTCATACCCAATAAGAAAAAAATATTAGCTATAGAGATAATTCAATTTTACTTTTAGTACTTTTGGATCCACCTTGGAATCTTAAAAACTATATTGTCTAATAGGGACACAAGGTTTTTGAGTCATTTCTAGAAATCACTTTGGTTTATACAAAAAAACAAAGATAAACAAGTTGATTGCTTTTCATCCTCAGATTGATGGATAGATGGAAGTGGTAAATATGATGATAGTTCACCTTCCTAAAGTGTAAAATAATAATAATAATAAATTCACTTTTGATGAAATTACTCATTTCATTTATTACAAATATAACAAAGCTTTGTATAACTCTACTGCACACAACCATTTTTAAGTTTGTTTGGGTTTCTATCCTTTGGCACCCATCAACATAGCTTATCATATTGTGCCGTCAATAATAAAAACTCATTCAACTCAAAAGTAAGTTGATAAAGTTTTTAAATTCATTAAGAACATTCAAAATATTAAGTAATAAGTGCAAACCATTCTGTAATAGGTAAATGTGAAATAAAATCAATACCATGACAAACATTATACATCACACACCTTCCAGCTTGGTGATCAAATCTAGCTACACATATATAAATAAATACTGATATGACCTTAAAAAAATATTTATCAAATTTAATATTGGATTTACACCATAACAAATCAAGTAGGGGCTAATGATTGTAAACTTAAGCTTCTAGCTTATCTTGGGTTACATTTGGAATTTAATGGATAACTCTTATGACACTAATTACCACCTCTATTAGATGCCTCGAATAACATAGAAATTATATATTAGATAGAGATAAATATAGATTGTAGTGTTCCAACAAAATCAGATAAAATCATTAATGCTCAGGATAAATAGACAAATTGACAAGAGATCCCTCTCTTCTAGATCACCAAAGTAGGTCCAAT
Organism: Torreya grandis; assembly: GCA_037957365.1. Classification (NCBI taxonomy): domain Eukaryota; kingdom Viridiplantae; phylum Streptophyta; class Pinopsida; order Cupressales; family Taxaceae; genus Torreya; species Torreya grandis. The sequence goes on along the minus strand of JARHVA010005004.1, from coordinate 673,104 downwards.
ACCTTCCTAAGGAAAATGGTTTATAGAAGTGTAGGTTGTATATTTATTTCCATATCTTTTTATATAAATACATGAAATGAGGACCATTTTTCTTCAAATATGGGTGACTAATCCAGGAGGATTTGGGTCACTATATCATACTTCACATTACAGTAGTTACATGTCCAACTTCTCGCTAATGTTGATAACTATGTTAGTAGGTTCTATGTCTAAGTGCCATTCATTTATTGTAATTATAATATTTCATTTAAATAAAACTATTATAGTGTCAATAATTTAGACAAATAACATTAGTAATGATAGTTAGTGACCTCACTACACTTATCTTCTATGAATCAGTTGATACCAACTATTGTAATAGTTTAGTTGGTGTTTCTTCTTGTAGTGTATAATAATGTAAACTTTGATTATTTACAGGTTATAATCACATTGAGTATAACCATATAATAATAAGGTTAGAAAGTTCCTTGATACCATCATTTGATCTCTCATGTTGTAATAAATCAATATAATACAACTTTTCTATTACTATCTATTTCCATCTTGTTCTTTATCACATTATAATTTCATGATCTATGTCATTTAATCAATTGATTTCACATATAAACCTCTTGATTAGTTTAAGTATGTTATCCAATGGGTATCCTCCTAGGCCCCAAATCAATAGACATATTCACCTAGTGTGGCCTTATCCACACATGATTTAACAACTTGTTCTAAATTTGAAACATTCATTTGGGTCTTCCTACATGTTTAAAAAGGTTAGTTAATGGAAATTTCAATAAGGTTTCATTATAAATACATATTAAATGTTATTAATTCATTATGGATAGCTTGTCACTATTTATTAAGTATCTATTACACTACTACACATTATAGAAATCTACCTTATTCTTCCCAAATTCAAGATCATTCACTAGGATCAATCACAAGCCAAGAAAAAAATATTTCAAATAAATTCAAGAGATAACATTATCAAGTATGAAATATAAATTTATAGTTTCATACATATATTCATACAAAACCACTCTAGGTGTAAGAAATACATGTGGCTTAACTCCCTCCTTGAAGTATCTAGATATGAAGGTAATGGTTAATCATTAAAGGGGGTGATTGGGGCTATATTTACCCATTACATTCCCCCTCTTTTTTTTATATGTTTATAACTATCACAAATAACCCTAAGGTTTCCAAGGCAAAGAGAAGGAAAATAATGAATTTTGCATGTAAATAACAAATTGAGATATCCCAATCCTCTCAACAAACACATGTGTCGGTGGTAGAGTGATCATAGTTTTTTCACAGTCAACATGGACAAGTTTGTAGTTATAGTCAAGTCTATGTAGTCAACATGTATGGGTTTACTATTAGACATTAGTTCTAGTCAAATTTAAGCCAAAAAATTTAAGTATATTATATTTGGGTGTACTTATTATTTTTAGCATATATCACTTGTCACTTTTGATTTTAATCAATTATACTTTACATTTAGATTTTTTAATTTAAATATCAAATATTAAAATTGATATATATATATATATATATATATATATATATATATATATATATATATATATATATGTATGTATGTATATATATATATATATATATATATATAAATGTATATGTATATATATATATATATACATATATATATATATACATATATATATATATATATATATATATATACACATATATATATATATACATATATATATATATATATATATATATATACATATATATATATATATATATATATATATATCAATTTTAGACCTATTAAACTATTTTTTATTCAAAATAAGGGTAAAAAATATTTGTGAACATGTACATTTTTGACATTGATTTTCTAATTTTTGTCCTTGGGTTTTAGCTTAATTTTTGATTTATATACACATAAATATTTTGTTTTTATTTGATTTCCAATTTCAATTTATTTTTCTTTATTTTTTTATAACTATGATATAGTAGTTGTAAAACTAATAATAGTTATCTTTCTAGGCAAAGCAGTCTTCAGTTTTATCAGAGCCATAGTGTGAGGGGTATCACTCCAATAATCAAGCCATTAAAATAAATTATATATAGAATTTATTTTCCACATAGCTCATGTTATATTTAAAACACATGATTGTTGATATTTTATCTATAATAAGCCTTTCAATTATTTGGTCTTGTAGTGTATTGGTAAGAAATTATCCCTATGAAGTTACTCTCAACATACCAAAATCAAATATAGTGTGGTTATGTGATAGTGGAATCCTCCAAGTTAGTGCCTCTTTAAGAATTTATCACTATTTATTAAAGGGATCTATATATTTGAGAGCCTAAAAATTGAACACACCATGTCTAGTTACACCTCTAATAATATTTACAATCCAAAAGTTTAAAATCAAACAATGGTTATAAAGAATGAATTTTGTGTCTATCTTTTGATCAATATATTTGCATTAATCAAATTCAAATACAATAAGAAATATAAAATTAATAATTCATATTCTCAAGCCTTAATTCATATTGTTGCATTATCCAATTTGAGTTACTATGTGTCACCATGAGACACCAAAGGGCATGCATAGTCATTTTGTTCCTCCTAACCCTAGACTTCAAAATTATCTCACTTCAAATTCTATTTTCATTATTTATGAAATAATTGTATTATATACCATTGTTCATGTCATTAACACTAGATGAGGTTAGGTACCTCATCCTCTATGATAGAATGAAGGTGGTCAACATGTATCTCATCAACCCCCTTAACCTCCCACAAGGCAATCCAATCAATCTAAGGGTTACAATATAATTGATTAACTACAAAATACCCATACTAAAAATTCTATTTTAGAGATATTAAAGAAATCAATAGTCTACAAAGATAAGGAAGTCTTATTCTTAATCACATCATAGATCAAGATCTTCTACTATTTATTTAATATTGTGAACAAAAAGACATTAAAGCATGCATTGACTGACAATGGTTTAAAAATAAATATTTATATCTTTGATTTCTTAAAATGGGCATCAATATGAACAACATAAAAAAATTAGAAAAACATATTAATAAATTCAATAATACTCATCAAATACTTGGAACTATCACATTAGATTTACTAGTAGGTCTCATGATGGTATGTCATGCATAACTTGTTAGACTACAATGTAATTTTGGGGTGATCTTGGATTCATGTGATGAAATATGTACCTTCCCCATTCCATAGACGTATAACATTTATATATGATATACATGAGTATACATTTCCAACATATGATACCCTTTTTAGTTATTAAAAAATGACTCAATCACAGTTTGAGGGTCATTCCATCATACCACCTACACAACCCATCCCACTTGATAAGATTCATACATATGATGTGGGTGAGTCAAGTAAAAAGCATGAAAAATAACCAACCATGAACATTAAATAAGATAAACAAAAAACATTACCAATTACCATACATTAAGAGGAGAAAATACTAGATCTCCCTCTTCTGATCAATTCCAAAGATCATAATTGCATAGTTGTAGATTCATATGATAGCGATGATGATGATATGAAAGCTCAATAGATGAAAAATTACATAAGATGAATTTGAATCCTATCAATGTAGTACGTGAGTATGTATCTCATACTATATTCACACTTGTGGGGGTTGGAACATATTGAAATGATTCATATATAAGAAATAAGGACAAACCAGAGATTACTATGAAGACACAATCCTCCAAGGACAAACAAAAGGATATATTTAAAGATAATCAACATAATCAAAGTGTATAAACTTGTTGAAATATTAGTTCACAATACCAATAAATTTAAATCCAAACTCTATATTTAAGAGTCATAACACTTGAAGACATGATAACACATACTTAAAACCCTCATCATGTTATAGTTAATGTTTCACCTTTTAATGTACAAGTGCAAGTAAAAAAAATGATTAGTTTGAAAATTAAAAAATATATATGGAATAATTAGAAAAGGACAAGGTATCAAAATAACAATTGAGTAGGAATTAAAAACAAAATAATTGTAATAAGAAAGGAAACAAACAAAAAAAATTAGAACAAGAAAGGTTATAAAAGGAACAATATGAAAAATAAAGGTTACATAAAGAAAAAAATGAAAAAGAGAAGTTACTATAAGAGAAAGCACTAAAAGAGAATTATAAAAAAAATACAATAAAACAAACATCCTAAAGAAAGGGTTTCTCACAAAGGAAAATCAAAAGTAAGACATACCAAATAAGGTTATTGTAGTTCCAAAAGAGGTAGTCAAAAAAATATATTCATATCTAAAGCCTTTAATTCTTAGTCTTCACATCAATAGCAATAAATTTACCAAGGTCCAAATTGCATCTTCTCATGAAACCAATATATGTAGCACAACACTTCTCTAACATCTTAGGTAGGACAAGCAACAATTAGTAAATATTATTGGGCCTCAATTATTCATTGGATCTATTGAGTTTCCAATAAAATTTGTGCTATCTATTATTTTTAACATTGACCCTACCTTGGATTAATCCAATGTAAAACTATGAAAAATAATGGTTGAGAAAAATGTGGGAAACATTGCATAAAGATCATGACTATGTCACATTTGAACTTGAAACTGCAATGTTTACAAATTCAAAAGAGGAAGAATATATATAATATGAACATACAAAGGAAAATATTTATTAAACTAACATTAAAATAAAGATAAAAAATATAATCACAATAGAGGAACATGATACAACACATGGAAAAACAAAATAAATTATAAAATTCAATACCCAAATATGTTGATATTGGTTTTACATATACAAATTGAAATAATGATAAGAATTACATATCACATTGTCATGATAAATACAATGTTTATGATTATGATTATGCAAATGACTAACACAATAGTATTGATGATACATATCCTACATGTCATCATTCCATCCGAATTTGTGGATTTACAAAAAATTCAATAGGTGATTACATATGTTATATATAACTCCATGGGAACATCATATTGACCAATCATTCATTAAGATTTAATATTTTACATTGTACATATCTTCTTCATGTCTTCTAACATAATGATTCTCTCCTTTTCTTTATTTTGGCACACAAGTGTAGATATCATCTTACATAGACCTTTCTTCTAACCATTTTATTTACTTTATTTGGCCAATACCATTTGATTATCTATCTTGATCCATACATCCATGAAACTCATCCTATAGTGACTATAGTGCACATATTTTACAAGATGTTACTTGATCATTTTTGCATCTAACTATCTACACATACATTGACTTCTATTTGAGATTACATGATTAAATACTCTTAACTATACATACTACATGGGCACACATTGATTCTTGCCCATTGGAGGCATATTATTATCTCGATAAATAAATTTTTAGATACATTTTGGTGATATACATATATAATGTGGGGCATATTCCTTATTTTTAATTCCTCTACAATGTCATGATATCACATCTAGTTCACATTATACCTTAACACATGTTGTGGATTATTCAAATCTGTAAAATTATTATATTTTTGAATTCTTTATATTTTCACATTTTAAAATATTGTGAAAAATTCAATAACATTAAAATATTGAAAAAAAATTAAAAATATTAAAAATCCTTAAAAATATAAAATATTATAAAAAATAAATAAATCAAGACCTAAGCATGACGAAGGTTACTAGTTTACTAATTTACACGTGTTATTTATCACATGTTTGGTATATAACATATTATTTTCATACAAAAATGAATTTCATGAGTTATATTAGTGTGATGTAGGACATACATATCATACATTGATTCTTAGATGTTGGATTCCATTCTACCTAGTGGCCATGCCTTTACTAGGGGCATATTATTCTATAGATTATATTATCATAGGTTATATTTATCTACAACCTCAAATTTTATTTGAATAAAATATATTATAAGTTTATTTATAATCACTCATCTATTACATTGTGCTACATGGGTATGCTACTTTTCTATGATGTGAAATTTATACTTATGGATGGTTCAAACTAATTTTCACTTATTTTATCATCCTTTGATGATGTTACTTTCTTGCATGATAGCATATGCATTGCTCGATTATTATGTGTGGCCAATTTTACTTTTGTGTTATAAATATTTATATCCATTTTTTTTTACATTCTTAATGTTCTTTGTGTGTGGTTCTGGGCCTTATTTATTGTGACATGTTCATATCCATTATGCACAACCCTTGGCCTTTTGTGTGACATTACATGCCATTGTGTTTTTTAATTATTGTGCTTGTTGAGATTGATTAATTGGTGCCATGATCCATATGCACTTTTACTATATAGTCTATTCATATATGGTTACTTTAATGTATGTCTCATTATTATATCTATCTTGACATGACACTTGTATTCCTCACATTAAATATGTTACCAACATTTTATAATGACAAATACCTTACCATGATGACATAATATCCACATGTCAACATGATTATACATGATTCTATATTTATCATGCAATACAATTAACTCTTCTTTTCTGATGAGTGACTTTTAGGATACATCCCTTATCTCAAAATGGGGACATTACAATGGGCTTGTCTTAGATCCAAGCCTCCATGAGCAAAAAAAATATAATTTCATGATAAAGTACAAGTTTAAAAGATTAAAATTAATTAAAAAATTATATTCTATGACAAATTTCAAGTTCCAAAGATTTAAATTAATTCAAAATTTAGATTTTATTTTAGATTACATGTAATTCAAAATTTAGATCCTATGATAAATTACAAGTTTCAAATATTTAAAGTAATTCAAAAATTAGATTCTACAATACAAATTTCAAAGTTTCAACATAATTTAAAAATTAAACACATCCTATATATGGTCACATTGATATATATTTTTGGGGAATATGACATGCATAAACACTCACTTTATAAAAACTTAAAGTACAAAAGCATACACACTTGGATGCACATACATGGACATATGAAAAAATAGTTACGAGATAAAAAATTATAGATTTAAAATAAAAGTACAGTTGAAAATATATATGCATGATATTATATATCAATTCTCTCATATTTAGGGGGCATGGTATTGGTTCATGCACATATATACATTTTTCGAATTCAAAAGGCATGATACTAGTTTATGCACATATACACTACAACATAGGTTACAAATTCAAATTGAAATGACCATCATTTCAATTCAAATATATTAGAACTATGTTCATGATGAGGGCATGAATATTATTCATGATATTTTGATCATGAAAGTATAATATAGATTTGTATGCAATGGTATGGTTTATTCTATTATAAGCAATGCATATTCGAGTCTAGTAACACTCAATGACTTTGGCATTACTTATAGGGATCCATTATGTGGTTCTAAATTTATGTTATGGGTGATTCATGTTGACGTATAGTGATAATAAATTCTATTGGAATCAATTATATTGAACCGATGATGGTTGATAGACATAATTAACTCCCTAATTAAACTTGATCTAGCCAATGTTTATATACAACCTGACAAATACAATCTAGAGGGGAAACCACTTGGTTTATTAATTTTACTACAATAACTAATTATAAATATAGGATATGTATTATTTAAAGTTGCCAACACCATATGTGTAGATATAGTATCTCTTTTAATTTGGGTATCTAATATTAGTGTAATATAAACACACATGCATGGAAGGAAAATTGCATAAAGGGAATTTAGGACTACTTTAGAATTGAAATATGAGTCTCTATTTTGGAACCTTCCCACAATTAATGAATTGAATTTGTAGAATGGAATATTCTTATACAAGAATCCAATCATAAAATCAAACAACACACACCATAACTATTCAATGAAAAAAAGATATACACACAAACAATATAGAATTGAACTAAGATAATGGATGAGAGATCAATCTACCAAATCCATGTGAGTGGGACCTACCTCATTTATAATAAAGGTTAACTTGTCTCTTTTTTATAGTTCAGTTATCCAAATTAAATTTACTTGATAATAGTTCTATTATGGCATAATTAATTTTTTATATATAATTAGACCTTTATTCTAACTATTCTCTATTGCCTTTCAACTCTTTATTTCCTATTTTTTCAATGTTTCAACATGAGATATACTCATATAGGGGACAAGTGATTATTTATATATTCCTATAATCTATGGGTTACAACCATAAATGATGGTTATCCCCATAATAAAATACACTACAACAATTAAATCATTAACTTGCAATATTAAAATAATAAGTTGTAACCATAAAAGAATGGAGGAAAGAATATACTATTATAGTTTCATTCATCCCTAGATTAATGGGATCACATCTAATCCTTAAATCATGGGATGCATTCAACTTAGCTAATCACTAACTATCATGGTCAACATTCTTACACATGCAATTGTTGTGGGTGCCTTTTTGTAAAGTGCATGCAGGTGATTTTTGGTTAGTGGTTGTAGGTGCTCATAGATATTAGTTGAAAGTGATCATATTTATTGGCTATAGGTGGAATAATAAATTGATACATGCAATGAACAAATGTATAAATCCTTCATACAACTCTCAAGTATTATAATTTTCATGATTAATAAATCCACATAATAAAAACATTAAATTATACTTTTTTATGTATAATTCATTAAATTTATATGATAAAAATAAACATATGCAATAAGGATAGAAATATGGATAAGGAATCAATGAGGGTTATAAAAATGGCCAAAATTGAAGAGTTTATATGGTAATAATACATGTAATGAGTGTCATTTATTGGCTTCATCAGTCATTCTAGTTTATTTTGGAGTAATAATTTAGTACTTCACCCCATTAATGAGAGTTTGAGCATGAATATTTTAGAATCTAGGGCTTGATCAATTATTCAAAATTTTGATTTAATCACTCTCAATTTTCCAATGGTTCAAGCATAAGGAACATTTCTCCGAGTGATTCATCATATGTTACAAGTTATAGAGAAATGCAGTTTCATATATTTATAGGTGTATTCCTTCCTTTATCTCCTTTTAATTTTAAAATTTTAGAGATATAAAAATTTCAAATTTCAAATTTGAACACTGAATAATTCATGTGATCTTGTAGGGTTTGTTAAAATGAGTTCCATACATAATTGTATTTTCCTATCAAAGATAAAGTGAGTTGTACACATTCAGATATTATTTTTTCTTTTACTATATAAATTTCATTACAATAGTAATTTTGGGGGAAATATAGATACTTTTGTGACCAACACATGCCTTTTTTATAAGAAAAGGGGACCTCTACATGTTGAAAATTCAAAAATTCTTGGGATTATGTTGAGCCTAGTCTGATCCTTTAAATTTCCTATAATTTTGATGATAGCTAGTTTATTCATGTCTAATGATATTTCATAGTTATTTATATTAATAATAATGATCACCATTTTATTTATTAATTATATTTAAACTTAGTTTGTTTTAATCACTAATAGTTTCCTATAAAAAATCTGTGTAACTTTGTGCAAAGTCTTAGTCTAAAAGTCTAATTTGTCACTCTTTCAAAAGCCTTTTAGATAATAGGTAAGTGCCTATTTGATTATGTGGATATTTTAAATGACTCAATGTTTTATATTTTTTTAACAATTTATAGTTTTTAGAGCCCTGATAAGCCCAATTGAATGAGAAAGATCCATGTGTTCTTGTACACCTAAATGACCTCAAATGAGAAGAAAAGAGACACATGTACTTCCATAAACTTAGGTGGTAGAAGGTCCTAGTGTTAGGCATAAAATAACTGAGTGGGGAGGGTGATTTAGTGAATCAAGATATTTCAAAACTTCAATCTAAATCCTTCAAAGCCTTAGTCATACACCATAAGCAATAAAGAAGCAAATAACCCACTCATAACAATGAACATGAAAGATAAGCAAGATAACACAAGATATATGTAGGAAACCCTCTTGGTGGAGAAAAAATACTCTCAAGTCTAAAAACACATGGAATAATTATATTATAAGATGATGACAAACATGAGACTTTAGTGAAGCACCCACTTCACAAGGAGCACCCCCCTCAAAGATGACAAACACTAGCTTGCATAAGATATTGAGCATCAACACAACATCTATGAAATAAAAATCTATATAACTTTGATTGATTAAAAATATGATGGATAAGCCCTATAAAACAACATAATTCAATCCTATTCACTCATTCAAACCTTCACACACAAGTAAGGCATCCAAAAACCACCTATTAGATCAATCTACACATCTTCACTTATTCTCATGCATCAGACCTATAAATTAAAAATTAAAATTATGACCAAAAGGTCATACATGTAATCCAAACTTTGATATAACTCTCAAGACATCCATATGACTCTCATAGCCTTCACAAATATTTTACTCATTTACACACTATTTCATCTAGCACAATTAGTCCAATTAGACCTTGTACTTATACCACTCTCTTCCTTTAATCCATCTTGGTTAGCCAAGAAGATTTACAAATTTAAACCAAAATTAATATAGGTCCATACAAACATTAAATGGGATAGCCACACTCTTAATAGGTTGTCATTACCTCATTATCCCTAAATCACCATTAGGTCTTGGTGAGAGCAAAAACAATTAGGCTTTCATACTCACACATTACATATGAGACTATTTAGACCACTTCGTACTTTAACAATGATTAAAACACATAAATACGATATCCAATATCCCCTTTATCACTCTCATGTGGGTCCATGCCACTTGGAACAATAACTCAACACTTGAACCTACCAATTAGGTGTCCTCACTCTTTAGGCCTTCATACATAGAAAACATAGTCTTAAACTTATGAACAAGCTAATAAAATAGTTTGCATAGCCATATTATTAGATAACATGGGTGAAATTTTCAACACATAAAAAACCTTAATTTTATTTAGATACTTTAACATAGGCTCTAAGCACTCAAAATAAATCTCTCAAAATGAACACTCAGAGTGGTCATACACAATCAAAATATAATCAAGATATTTTGAATTTTCATATATGATGAGGGGCATATCATGAAAAAATATTCCTTATTATAATACTTTAATAGTTATAAAACATCTCAATACTCATTTTATTCTTCAATTCTACTTAGAACTCTTCCAACTCATGCCTGCAACATGGTCACTCAATCTGCCAGTGCATTCAACAAACATAATCTACTTATAAATAATTATTAACACTAAATATGGATTATTCAAACCTTAAAAATAATAAAATATTGTCCTTATGGATTATAACACTTTCCAATATATAGTTAATCTTGAAACATCAAAACACTATCAAGAATAACTCAAATATCCTTCATTGGTCACTTACAAAACATGGTCAAACACAGTAAACTTGGAGATGAATATATGAAATTATACAAACATTCAAACCTTATAATAAAACTTGATATATGTAACTTGAATTACTCTTAAAATTTTATTTTTACTCTACCCTCAAATTTATCTTATATCAAAAGATATAATCAATATAATGCAAACTAATTTTTCCCTTTACTAATTCAAATGCCAACGGTCACTGTGTAGTGAAAACCTTGTAGACACATGTATTCATATCATGTCCCATATAAACTTGCTCAAATACACTACATTTATCTCCTTGAAATCCTCCTAACTTCAACTCTTTTATGCTCACTGTTGATCATTGATCTACGCTTCTATGATTAAGACACTTGGCACCCTCACGTTCCTTCTGAGCACATTGTTGTTAGTCCCCACTCTTGCACCACTTGGAAATATTGCATACCTTTTAAGCATTAAATATTTTAATATAACCAAACCATAAATATACATCTACATAAACACCCATGTGTCATTGATCTTTCATCAAATCATTATGATTGAGACACATGTCACTAGTGTGTGCAATCTTAGAAACCTTTGACTTAATGACTTCATGTGTGCCATTGATCTCTATTTACACAATCACTCAATCACTATTATATATTTATTTGTTTAGATTAATTTCTCACCATATATCTTCATCACTTGATTGAATTCTCACCATAGATATTTGATAATAAAAATTTGGCTAAGTATGGGAACCACTATAATCTACTTGAAAGGCCAACTTTGCACCTTAATAACTTTTTCTATGCTCAACCTCATGACCAAAAATTTTAACCACATGATAGAATATCATATGGGAATCTATCCATATATCAATATTATCTTGAAACCTTCACACATATGAATGCTAATGTCATCAATCTACTCACTCAACCTTATCTATCAAGATGGTTACTTTAACGTAATCCTTCATATGACTATTCTAATGAATTCCTTTCACTTAAAAAATCACTCAAAGTACTCATAACAACTCACAAGGTTTTTTTAAGTTGAATATACCAATAATAACATCTACCATCTACCTATCCAATTTAAACATTGAAGAACTATGTAAGAACATTGAAGGAAACTCTGTCATTATCATTCTAGCACAATTGACACCTCATCAACATCCTTGGTCACCTTGGAGACATCATTGGCAAACCTAAAACAATATTCCCCTTTGTAATTGATGTCAAACACCAGTATAAATCTTATTCTTAGACTCTATTTTTCAATTCAATTACTTTCTCCCCCTTTGACATAATGATAAAGTGGGCTCAACTTCTGATCCTACAAACCTGAAAAGACTTCAAGGACTAATAATAGGAAAGGACCACCTCTGAGAGATGATACAAACTCCCCTAACATTATGCATACCCGTTCTTACCTTGAGATACTCAAACATTCTCTATGACTACACTTTTCTTTGATCATACATAGATTCTATGAAGACAAAACATACATGAACATTAAAAACTACATGAACTTACCTTGAAAACATTAAGAGGGAATCCCACTAAGTCACCTGAGCTTGGGCACCCTTTTGAGCATCTTTAGAAGATTTCTAACAATAATGAATAAAAATAGTCACCTTCATAACTTCTCTCTCAAACTCTACTACATAGTCCTTTGATCCTAAGACTTGACCATTTACAAAGCTCCCCCTTTGTTTATGCATGAGGATTCAATATATTATAAAAAACACATGACTTGGTTTGATCAAGTCATCATACAAATATGTTTGAAATCATAACTACATTAGATATATTAATATATCCACCATGACTGATTCATCTCAAATATGCTCCCCTTCACATCATACACATCTCTCCAAGCCGTTCAAACTATCTAAGTTACCCCCTAACTCTGTGCTCCACCTAGATCATGATATCTTCAAAAAGACTTCTTAATGAACTAGATCTACCAGAAACTATTCAACACTATCCATGCTCAGTCAATATCCTTATGAATACTCCAATATATCTCATATCTTAAGTAGACCAACTTAAACAATTGAAGTAGACATGGATATCTCTCATATGGATCTCAAAATAATTGCCCTTTATCCTCTACAAGTCATCATGGTTGAGGACCTTTTAAAAACACTCTTATGGAACTATCTCATCTTTAAAACATTGTGAACTCCATGATAGACACCTAGAGACATCCATTCAAAGCTTGTAGACCTTTAAAATTCAACTAACTAGATCATCCTTCAGATCATTAAAATTCTTCATGTCCTTTCATAGTAAGCCAAAACATCTTCACATTACCTTTCTTATCCTCCAACATCAATTAAAAAACTCAAATGTAATCCACTATGCTTATTTTTATTAACAAGTGTCTCGTTGAAGCCTAGAGAGAGACACCCCTAACCCTCCATGTCCTAGAATAATGTGAAACCAGGAGTTGCCCACAACTCTTCATATTATCTTTCCTTCTTGGATAACTTGAAATGATTCTTCTTCTTCTTCATCATCATCTTCTTCTTTTTCTTTACTGAATCAACTTGTTTATCTTATTTATCACTTTCCTTTTCTTCTAGGATGGTATTGATAATACATGGAGAAAATAAAAATTCTTGGCATAGATTTTCACTTGAAGTATCAGTCTCACATTTCAAAGCATCAACACTTGACATTGTCAACTGATATTATTTATAAGAAACTTGCTCAATAACATTAGTTTGTTTACTTAAGTTTATAGATACCTTAGGAAAAGTTTCAACTACCTTGGTCTTTTTAGTGAGATTTATCTCTTTATTCTTAACATGAGCAGATAATGAGTACCCTTGGCATTTTTCAACCTGTGTAGCATCTTCTACCATGGCAAACAGTCCAATTGGACCTACAGACTGAACATGGTACATACATTCCACTTTTAGTTTCCATATTTTAACTTTCCTTATATCTTGCATTCTAGGAACTTGAAATGACTTATTCTTACTTGATGTCATTTTTTTACATACATTAACAATGTGATTAATTCCTAGATAATTATACTAAACCACTCTTATTGATGGAAACTCAACTTGTCTTACCTTGTTAGGACAAAATATTGTAATATATCATGTCATGATAACTATAGCACTTACTTTGACTCACAACACTTGATTAATGATTCCATTAATATTTATAAGAAAATTCATTCCTAAAATGTCTTTTATACTCTCTAGCCTTATGGCCAAATTGATTAAAAGTGTATTAGGAACCATTAAAGTTTTCATACCTCAATACATTTGTTTGTATAATTTTATTTGTCTTTTTTCTATTTTCAACTTCATTTTTTGACTAATTATTGATCTTAAAAGTATGATTTTTCTTGTTCACAAAAATATTCAAGTCATCATGAGTAATATTATTTTGTTCTTTTATGTATCCAAGAACAGTTCTATCACTTACATATTTTTGACTACTCAGAATGTTATCTAGATCAATTTATCCCTTTTCAAACTTCACAAATAAGTTCTCTTGAATTGAAGTCTTCTTCAACTCATCTCTTAAAGAACAAATATTAATTACATACCTTGAAAATTTAACTTCTTTGGCCTTCAAGTTTTCATTCACAATCTCTAACTGATCATTAATAAGCTTGATTAAATTTTTACACTCTTTGAAGTCTTCATTTATTCTTGCCTCAAATACACTAAATTACACCTCATAGTCATTTATTTTTGACTTAAACTTATTATTTTTCTTCTTATCAATATTTAAATCTTAAAGGGCATTCATATACTCATTCTCAAAGATTACCTTGTCTTCTTCATCATCTATATTGCCTAAATCAGCCCCAAACCATGTAGATTATTCTTGATATGAGCAGCTACCTTTTTTAGCTATGAAGAGAGCTTCATATTTAGTAGGACCATGATCTTCATGATCATTCTAAAAATCACTACCATCATTCTCATTAGATGAGCTGCAATATACATTGGTTTAGAGACTCCTCTTGTCCTTGTAAAACTTCTTTTGTCTATTATACCTTTTGAAACTGTTCTTGCTCTTATTAGACCTAAATTTCTTCTTATCATTATCATGATCTTCTTCATGTTATTCATTATCATTTCCATTATGCTTATGTGGAATTTTTTTGGCAAAGTGACCTATCTTTCCACAATTGAAACATTTGAAAGGAAGTTTACCCTTAAATGAACATATTTTTAGTTTTCTTGTTAACAAAGATATTATTTCATCATCATCAATATCAAAAATCTCATCATCCTTGACCTTTTTACCTTGGAACATCTTATTTATATTTTTTTCATTAAAATATACTTATTTATTTGGTGGTTTATCCTCATTAACTCTCATCTCATAGGCAAACATAATTCCATGCAATTCATCCATCTTCATTTTGGTGAGATCCTAACTTTCTTCTATAGCACAAACTTTTGAATAAATTTTGAAAGTGAGAGACCTTAATACCTTTTGAAATAAAGTGAATTATTTAATAAAATCTCCCATGCATTTGATCATGTTCACTACCTCATCAACTCTTAGAAGATAGGAAGCCATAATATCCTCTTTCTTCATTTTGAGACTGTTAAATTACCTTCGATAGGTTTGTAATTTATCCAATTTGAATTTTGAATCTCATTTATATATGAGATATAATTTGTCCCAAATATCCTTGGTAGACCTATAATGTATTACCTTGGTTAACTCAGCCTCTAAAATACCACAAATGATAGCATTCATAGCTTTAGAGTTGTTCTCACTCAATTTTTTATTTGAAGCACTAGTTAGAGGAGTAGGTTGCATAGAATAACCATCTAAAATAGATTGAAAAGTGTTAAAATCCAAGGACATGATGTAGGTATTAATTATTTCACTACATAAAACTTAATTAGATCCATTAAACAATGGAGCTTGCTTAATATAGAAACCTTGAGAACTTGTAATTATACCTAAGATTACCTTCAAGTGGTTAAAATTGTATAGAAGGTCTAGCTCTAATAAAAATTATTATATGTAAAATTTGGGGGGTGAATCCATCAATCAATATATTTCAAAACTTTAATCTAAATCCTTCAAACCCTTAGTCATACACCATAATCAATCAAGAAGAAAATAACCCACTCATAGCAATGAACATTAAAGATAAGAAAGATAACACATGATCTATGTGGGAAACCCTCTTGGGGGAGAAACCAACTCTCAATAATATAAAAAAATGGAATAATTGTCCTATAATATGATTACAAACATGAGACTCTATTAAAACATCCACTTCAAAAGGAACACCAACCCCTAAAGATGACAAGCACCAACTTGCCTAAGAAGTTGAGTACCAACACAACATCTATGAAATGAACAACTCCAAAACATTTATTGATTACAAATCTGATGGAGAAAACCTACAAAAAAACCTCCTTAAATCCTCTTCACTCATTCAAACCTTCACACACCAGCCAGGCATCCAAAAACCACCTTTTAGAGTAATCTACACACCTTCAGTTGTTCTCATGTGTCAAACCTATAAATTCAACATTAAAATTATGAAAAAAGATCATACATTCAATATACACTCTTATATACCTCTAAATACATTCACATGGCTCTCACATCCTTTAAAAATATTTCTCTCATCTAAACACTATTTCAACTAGCACAATTAATCCAATTAGACCTTGTACTTATACCACTCTCTTCCTTTAACCCATCTTGTTCAAGCAAGATGATTTACATATTTGAACCAAAATCAACATAGGTAAATACACACATTACATATGATAATGAAACTATTCATAGGTTATTCATTACCTCATTATCCCCAAACCACCATTAGGTCTTGGTGAGACCTAAAACAATTAGGCCTTCATACTCACACATTACATGTGAGACTAATTAGACAACCTTAATCATTTACCAATGATTTAAAACATCAAAAATACCTTTTATCACTCTCATATGGGTCCATACCACCTATAACACCAACTCAACACTTGAACCTACCAATTAGGTCTCTTTGCTCTTTAGGCCATCATACACAAAAACACAGTCTCAAACTCTTAAAGAAAATACTCAAATATTTCACATATCAATATGATTATATCAAATGGGTTAAACCTTAAATACCTATGAAATTACTTCATGTGATCTAGATACTTCAACATAGGCTCTAAGCATTAAAAATAACTCTCTCAAAATGACCACTTAGATTTGTCAAATACAATCAAAATACAATCAAGATATTTTGACTCTCCATATATGATAAAGGGAATATAATTAAAAAAATACCCTATTATAAGCCTTTTATAATTATAAAACATATCCATACTCATTTTATTCTTCAATTATACTTAGAACTCTTCCAACTCACTCTTGCAACATGGTCACTCAATCTGCTAGTGCATTCAACAAACACATTCAACTTCTAAGTAGTTATTCACACTAAATATGCATTGTTCAAACCTAAAAAATACAAATATATGGTCCTCATGGATTTTATAACAATATTCAATAGATATTTCATCTTTAAACATCAAAATAAAATCAAGAAAAACTCAAATATCCTTCTCTAGTCACTTATAGAACATGGTCAAACACATAGTCAAATTTGGAACTCAATATATGCAACTGTAAAAACATTCAAACATTTTAATAAAATTTTATATATGTAAATTTAATTCCTACTAAAATTTTATTTTTAATCCACCTTCAGATTCATTCTAGATCAAAATATATAAGCAAAATACTGTAAACTAGTTTTTCCCTTTGCTAATTCAAATGCCAACAATCACTATGTAATACAAACCTTATAGACACATGTATTCATATCATGTCCCATATAAAATTTATAAAATTAACTCTATTGATCTCCTTTTTATCATACTAAATTTAACTCTTTGATTCTCACCTTTGATCATTGATCTACACTTTCATTATTAAGACACTTGGCACCCTCACATGCCTTCTGAGCACATTGCCATTAGTCCTCACTCTTGCACCACTTGGTAGTCCCACACACATTCTAAGTATTTACTATTTGAATCAAACCAAACCAATTATATATTTTTTCATGAACATGCATGTGTCATTTATTTTATGTCAAATCATCTTGATTTAGACAATGTCACTAGCGTGTGCAATCTTAGAAACCTTAGACTTAATGACTTCATGCATGTTGTTGATCTCTATTTGCATGATCAATCACTCAGCATTAGATCCTTATGTTGTTAGATTAATTTATCACTATACACACACACACACACACACACACACACACACACACACACACACACACACACACACACACACACACACTTATATATACATATATAAATATATACATACATACATATATATATATATATACATATATATATATATATATATATATATACATACATATATATATATATACATATGTATATACATATATATATATATACACACACACACACACATATATATACATATATATATATATATATACATATATATATATATATACACATATATACATATATACATATATATATACATATATACATATATATACATATATACATATATATATATACACATATATACATATATACATATATATACATATATACATATATATATATATGTATATATATATGTATATATATATATATGTATATATATATGTATATATATATATATATGTATATGTATATATGTGTATATATATATATGTATATATATATACACACATATATACATATAGATATATATATATATATATATATATATATATATATATATACATATATATATATATATACATATATGTGTATATATATATAT
This sequence comes from Torreya grandis, assembly GCA_037957365.1. NCBI lineage: Eukaryota > Viridiplantae > Streptophyta > Pinopsida > Cupressales > Taxaceae > Torreya > Torreya grandis. The sequence goes on along the minus strand of JARHVA010005004.1, from coordinate 653,939 downwards.
ATATACATATATATATATATATACACACATATATATATACATATATATATATATATATACATATATATACATATATATACATACATACATACATATATATATATATATATATATATATATATATATATATATATTCATTTATTGATTAAACACTCATTGTAGATCTTTGATAATGCAAATTTGGCTAAGTATGGGAACCACTGCAATCTGCTTGGAAGGCCCATTTTGTACCTTAATAACTTCTACTATGCTCAACCTCATATACTAAAATTTCAACCAAATGAATACCTCTCATAGGGTAATCCATAAATGTATCAATATTATATTTAAACCTTCACACATTTGAATTCTAACATCATCAATTCGCTCACTCAGCCTTATTTGTCAAGATGACTATTTGAACCTAAACCTTCATATGACTAATATGATGAATTCCTTTCACTTACATAATAACTCCAAGCATTGATAACACCAAATAGGTTATCTAAAACTTTACCATACTAATAATAAAACCCACCATCTACCTATCCAAGTCAAACACTAAATAACTATGAAATAACATTGAAGCATAGTTTGTTATTGTCATTTTAGCACACATGACACCTCATCAACATCATTGGTCACCTTGGATACATAATTATAGAAGGACCTAAATGATAATAAAATATTAATGTGTACTTATGTACACTTAGGTGAAAGAAAGTCCTAGAATGCCATGAAGGAATTAAAATAGAGTATAATTCTATTATCCTTGATCTAATAATAGACTACTATGTGTATAGAGTACATATATGCTTCTAACCCAAACATGCATAGATATTAAGACATATGGTTTCCTATTATGTTTAATCAACATAAGACATAATGATCCCACTAATCTTAGAGTGACACATGGTCAAACTTAAGAACATCCACAATGCCAGGAGGGTTAAATATAAGATTGTGTATACCATGATCCTCTCATATTTACCAACACAGATAGAAGAGATTGTGATCTAAAAATTAGAGGAGTCTCATTTATATAAATAAATATAAATTTAACATGTGTTTAAAATTTAAAAATAATTCCAAATTTTAGAAATGACTAATTTGGAGCTCATGTAATCAATATAGATTTTAATTCATACAACATGATCCCACCATAGCCATTACTATGAGGCTATTGTAGGGCATTATAAGGTCCCATCCATATTGAGAACTATCATTTTTACTCTACATATCTAAATCATTCAGTGTAACTTTACCTAAAATTCACTCCAAATCCTAGGGAATCCCCTGTGCTAAATAATTTTGTGTTCCAAGTTTGCACAATCTAGTAATGGCTACCTCATTTTCCAATTCTAGACTATAGCTATAATTATAAGATACTACTTTATTAAATGGGATCACAATACATATGCATTATAATTATATATTCAAGATCATTAAAGATTTATAACTACCCAAAAGTGATGATGAGCCCAAAGATGATGATGTAGATTTCACCATCAAATTGAAATCTCTCAAGCAATGGGATTACATAAAGTGGATGTTAAGATATAATTTTTACCATGAAAAAATATCATTATTAATATATTTATCTCTTCTATAATATCATAATTTACGCTCCCAACACCAAATTTAATATTGCAAACATCTCTGAGTTGAATTTCAAATAGTACTACAACCTCCATGAGTACACTATCACTTATGAAAAGGATCTCATCGATGCTTGGACCCAAAATCATAACATATATGAAGTCCTTACAGACTGGGTTAAGTATGAAGATCACTAGGTAAATAAAGAAGACCCTGATTCTTACATAATCAAGAGGTTGTGAGAAGGGGTACATACTGGTATGTTACTACTAAACCACATGTATCGAGAAAGATATGTAATCCACATCAGAAAGTTATGGGTTCCCCTATTTAGACTCATCATGAAGTGAGAGGAGGTATGAAATTTGGGTATCCTCATCACCTTTAACCTCACCTAGTAGGTGACTGAGGTCTATATAGGAGGTAACTTTTACATGATGTGTGACATGATGGATGCTATTTTCACTACCGTATAATTCAAGATTTTTTTTCCTTATCTCAGTGGATATGTGGTGTACTAGTGTTTTATAAAATCTACATCTACCACTTCCAAAACCACATCTAAGATATTTATGACCAGTTTTAGCCTATTTTGTATCGGTCCATAAATGAGAGGTTGATGCCAAGACTCTTATATGAAATGTGGGATTCCATCCAACCCATTGTATTTTATAGGTACCACATAGATAAAAACATAATTAGGGTGGAAGTAATTATGGGGGATCCTTTCTTAATACCATATACAATCTTAGACTACCTCACAAAATAGGAGATGGCCTACCAATTAGCTAGTGATGTCTTGGGTTTTTAACTCACTAGGAGAAAAAATGGCCTATCTAGTGTTCCCTATGGTCACTAGTCACCATGAGTACTATTGGTTCCTAGTTGTACACCTCATACACTAGACCTTGCACAATTGAAAAAAAATGGCAATTAATGATGAAAAACCTACTAGTATGTCATTGTAGCCAGGGAAGGGTTTGGCATTAAGATTAGACCAAATCTATAAAATGACTGAGATGCCCCTACAAAATATATGGTCATCTCCATACTACTTATAGATCTTCCTAAACCAAGGTGAGAGTACTTATGGGGTAGCTTACTCACATGGAGAGATTATACAATTCAACCTCTATGGGGATTTTTAGCACAAGGAACAAATATGACCAGGGTAGAACCAAGTTTGCATATTTCACCTATGAGGGATTATCACATGAAATGCACAAATTATCTAAGTCATATACAAGCTACTAATGACAGATGGGAAAGAGACTAAAATCTTCATTCTATATAATCTTCAACAACAAGGGTCAAATAAAAGACTATAATACTAAAATTTAAAACACGAACAACAAATACATTTCAAATATACAAGATATTATACTTTCATAAGGCAAATAACACTTATATTATGTAAAGGGTGTATTATTTGTAGCGTAGGACAAGTTGGATAATTATAAAAAAGGAAGGTGGCATGTTGGTAGCTTTCAAATAGTATGGTATCTTGCAAGATTCATGACATCATTCCTTATCATAGATGTAGAAAAATCTCAAATACAAGCTAGTGGGAAATACCAAATGATCCTTAAAATAATATAACATACAATAAAACTAAACTTTGAAAAAACTCTTTCATTTCAAATCCATAAAGCTAGGGTTCCCTAGCAATTTATTCAATAACATGTTCTAAAATAATGTATAAAGGGTTTTATAACCTAGATCCATGCTCAAAATGATAACTAGTAATGAACATAAAACTAGATATCCATTCAATAATATTTTCAAAATAGATTGTTGCACTTCATCAACAAAAAATAGCATAGAACCACAAAAATTTTCATTAACTTGAAAATTAATATTAAAAACATCAATATTTTAAAATGCTACCATAGGGACAAGCATGGTGAGATTTCTATTTTGACAAAGAAGACATAAAGATGCTCTCAAAGCTCATTAATGGATATACAAATGCAACCACCTTAGTAAGGGAAACAAGATCTACACATAATAATTGATCCTAGAAATTCTTGTAGAACCTAGACTTAGAGAAAATAAACATCTAAAACAATAACCAACAATCTTGAATAGTGGAGAAGCTTCCTATTTATACATTTTCAATCCATTTTACATTTTGGGACTGTGGGTTATAATTTACAAAATCTCATAATAACGTTGCCAATTTTTCCAAGATGCTTATAGCTATAAAATATTACATGCCATGCCTGATACCTGCATCCATTTGCAAGAAAAGAATCATCACTCTAACAATCTCTACAATGAATGATGAAGATTTACAAAAAACTTTTGATTTCATGGTTGGAGATGTCTTCATACAAGCTGAAAGGAGAATATTCATTTGAGGAGTGAAATAGACTTTGTCATCATATGAAACTATTTGGAGAAGCTCTTAATCACTTATCTACATAGTTAGAACTTCCTAGACAACTACCTTCCCTTTAGTACACATCATGAAACAACATTGCTTTTACAATGATGGTATGTGAATGATCAGTGGTCATGGTATAAATAAAAATGATCTATGGTTATGATTGAAAAATATGCTCTAGAATGACTCATAGACCTCCTTCTATGCTTTGAATCATTGCCCATCCATGGAAGAATAGTTAATTTTAGATTCTCAGCCAAAGTTCACCACATATTGACACTTAACATGCCACATCAGATCTAGTTGGGCAATCATAAGGCTTAAAACTGATAAGGCCTCTTCATTATCTCTAATATGGGCACATGTTTCTTTCTTATTGGTTTTGTGCCCTTTGAAAAGTCTATCTTTTCTCACACCATTGGATCTACTTACCCAAAAAAATGCATGCTATTGATCTTGATCCAAAGGATTCAACACCATTGGATGTCTATAGGTCTTGTACCAAAATGGTGCTACTTGGGAGCTCCATGGGCTCTCTATATATTGATTTATCAGTTTTATTAGGCTAATGTTCTCTTGCCAAGTGGTGGTCTCATATTCATTTTGGGCTTTTTTGATAAGTCTTGAGTAAATATGCGCTGTAGATCAGATTGTGTAAACTTGAATGTGAACTATCAATCTCTGGGAACATACTTAATCTTTATCTTGTTAGTATGTATTAACTTTTAAACTATGATCTCATTTCATTATATCTTTTCATTTTATCAAACATGCATCCAAAAATTACAATCCATGAGATTGAGCATTCCCCATAAATAATGAAAATTATCTTAAATTAAAACTTGAGGAATAGTATAAAGCTTAAACTAAAGTCTTTGGTTTAAGGTTTCATTTAGTAAATAAACATGAATAAAAATTTAGTCTAAAGTTTAGACTAATTTTGTAGCATAACAAAAGGAGGCCCCATGCTTAATAAAAAATGATTTAACATAAAGTTTTAACTTAAGGTTTTGTTGTATTGATAAATACAATGAAACTTTAGGGTAAAGGCCTAGACCAAGTTATATCATAATAAAAGGGACCCTTTGATCTCTTGTCATTGGATATTTCTAGGCCAAATCAATGCATTCCATTAAATTTTGATCCAAAGGATTGAATACCATTAGCTACTCAATACTTTATCTAACATGGTTTTGATGCATGTCATCACCGCATTCACTTTGGGATCATATTGAAATCTTAACTTAATATGTCCCATCTAGTGAAAGGTGTATGATTAACCACGTACTATGAATTGATGGGAACATGCTCAATATTATTATGCACTGTAACCTTAACCTTTTGAATTTGAACTTACATTGTCTGATCTTGATTACTAGAGCAAAAGAGTACCATCGATTGTAATACATTGAGCTGAATTATATTAGTGCCTATGGGCATTGAGAGAATAACTAAGTTAGAGCTCAAAAATAGTATAAAACTTAGGCTACAATCTTAGAAAAAAAAATTGATTTGTATTAATAAATACAATTTAAAATTTTAAGCTAAAGTTTTATACTAAGCTTGAAACAAAATGGGGCTCTACTAAATAAAAAGGACTATATGTTAGTTTAGACCATGAGGAACATAGGCTGAGGGGTCTCAAGTCCTAAAAGGAACCAAACATGGATTTTTAGACTAAGGTTTGGTCATGTTAATCAAAATGACCAAGCCTTAGTATAAAAATTTAACTAAGTCCATGGTATTTTTTTTTAAATGTTCCTACGTAAAATGTTCCTACCAATTTTGAATTCAAATGGAAATAATTGAGCCATGGTTATTAGAATCAGGGTTTAAATTTGATCAAAATAAATTCAACTTGGATTTTGATAGATCAAAGGATATTTAAAAACTAATATTGACATTAAATCATAAAACCCATACATTGTCCATTTTAGATGGATTCTAATTAAGCCTATAATGTGAATCATAGAGATCCAATGTTAGTAGATTAAGATAAGATTTTAACCAAAATAATGAAAAAATATGCTAACCAAACTAGGTGTTGATGATCTTAAAATAAAAATAATGTGCAAACATGTGATTGACACCCTAATCAAGTGAATTCTCATAGAAACATGTTTTAAAAGTCAAAGACTTTGGTTCAAACTCATAATTAGGATATTCACTCCACTTGATCAAGCACCATTGTTAAGATCAATTCATGATTAAAACAAGTCTTACACATGAAAAATTAGGATTAAACATCAAAACCTAGTCATGTTATGTGTGGGATTTGATTCTACTTACAATTTGTCATGGGATTTAGAGAGCAATTTCAAGACTTCATGTCTTTAAACATTGACATTGACTTACAACATGTTAGATATTCATTAAAAGCCATGATTTAGCTTAGAAAAGGATTGGGAATTACTCTACTACTAGTTAGACATCCATATCCTTCATAAAAATGCCTTTGGCTCCACTTAAGGCCTTGATCCATTACTAGCCAGACATCCACAGCCTCGATAGAGATTATTTGAATCACCTTTGCTTAGAAAGTTCCTTTTGATTTTTTTAATGAGTTCTTATTTCTATATTTTTTTTCTTTTTATAAACCATATCATCTTTCTATCAAAGGTTAGGAACCAAATTAACCTAGTTTTGGGATTTGGTCAAGTGTATAATCTTCAACCAATCATCCTTGGTTACAAACTTTACCCTAGGTAATGAATGTTGTTTAAGTGTAAACATGATTGTGCTCTAATAATTTAAACTTTCATCTTGCATATGCAATCCTCATTAGAATTAGGTTTCAATTATAATAAGTCTCAATATTTTAGGGAAAAACTAGCCTATTAATTAGTATTTACCAATCTCCCCAAAATGAAAACATCAAGATCACATTTCAGACCCATAGTCAACCACACCTATAGTCTCGACTTGAGAAGTCCCTTTATTGATTGATTAGATGAAACTTGAGCCAAGGACTATCTTGAAAAGACTTATTAAGAGAAAATAACAACACAATACAAAGTAACAAATTAATGTATATGAACTATAAATAAACAAGGATAGGAAATAAATAGAAAGAAAGAAATGAACCAAATCCCTACACTAACTCCACAAAGATCCTACCTCCAAGATCAAATGGAAGATTATTTAATATATAACAAAACCTTAAAATGTGGCTACTTCCATTCAATGGATCCTTATCTTGGACAAGATAATTTTTATACTTGTGTCTTCTAAATGATGCATCTTAGCTTCTCACCTCCATTGATCCCTTGAACCCATGATTTAATACAAATAATTGATCATTTTTGCCATAGGTCAAATACCACTTACTATCTACTACAAATTAAATTTGACATCTGTGTGCCTGTAATTTGACATCCACATGATATATTTTATGGGCATGTGACCATCAAATTTAAGCCCCAATTAATAATTATTGAGATTAATTTTGATGTTCACACAACTTTCATTTGATGTCTGCATGAACATCTTTGATAGGCACATGACCATCACATTTAAGCCCTAATATATATTTACTATGGCTTAAATTTAACATCTGCATGCCCATCATTTTATGTTTTTGTGACCATTAATAATGTCTATATGACCATCAAATTTAAGCCCTAATTTATAATGGTTGAGCTTAATTTTGATGTCTACATGACCGTTAATGATGTTTGAGTGGCCATCACACTGCTTGGTCACTTGCTGAGAGTTTAACACTTGGCACATTCATGTTGTTACCAGGGTTTTGTTAAAATATTTAGCTTTCTACACACCATAAAATCAACTTAATTCATGGTAAAGCACATCATTATATCACATCTACTAACTCAGTCATGATTGGCTCAAAGTAGACAAGGAGAATTACCAAGTTCAAACTTGGGACACAAAGAACTTTGGACACATGACTTAGCCTAAAGTTTTGGGACATTTGTAAATATGAAGGGGAATTTATAATTTTATTTAAGTATATAACAAAGGGACCAAGCTTTAATTGGACCATGCTAATAAAAAAATTGGACCAAGGGTTATGGGATATAAAAGGGACCAAGCATGATTTTTTATATTAAGGTTTGGTCATGTTGATAAACATGATCAAACCTTTATATAAAAATTAATCTAAGTCCATGGAATTTTAAAAAATTCTCCTACTTAGTTTTGGATTTAAATCAATAGGTTCAATATAAGGTAATTGGAACAAGGTTTCAAAGTGCACATACATGATTTTGAACTTGACCTCTGATAGACCAATGAACACTATAAAACTAGAATTGGGATAAAAACTCAGGCATTCACACTTTACAAGGGATCAATTACTTCAGTGCAATTTTGGGTACTAACACTAACTCTCGCTCTAGGATGCATACCCCCTACAGGTGTGCAAAAAACCTCAAAACATAAGTCCAAGTGTTAATCTAATGGGTTATAGAGTTAAGACCTAAAAAATTGATCAATAATCACTCATGGAGGCCCAACAAAATAGGGAGGACTAACAAAAATAGATCAATAGGATCTAAAAATGAAAACATGAAAGGAAGCTATACAAATAAGGCTTGAAGTAGAGGGCAAACAAAAGGACAATGTAACAAAACACTATATAATTATGTACACAATTGTAGATGGACTCAATCTAAGAAGTGCTTCAGATCTCTTCCATTGATTATCAGCTTTAGTATTTCACCATCTAGGTCTCTAAGGAAGAAAGTGTGTTCCCTAATCTGATATTTAATGGAATAGGGACCCATCCACAAAGCATAAAATTTTCCATGCTTTCCTTTCTCATCATGCCTACTATCCCAAAGTAAAACTAGAGCACCTACTTGGAAGGATCTAGGAGTGACCTTCCTATCAAATATTTTCTTTAGCTTCTCTTTCAAATTGAGGTGTCTTTCATGAGCTTGTCTTCTAATCTCATCAAGCTAAATAATTTGTTTCATCCTTTTCTAATATCGGTTAATTTACTCATTATTTTCTAGTTTCTACATGAGATGATAGGTTAGTAACTATAAATTCATAGTCAAAATTACTTGAGATCCATAAACAATCTCAAAAGGATTTTTGATAGTAGCCTCTTGGGCATGACCCTATCAATGCATAAAGAAAACTTGAGCTATTCACCACACTTCTTATTATTCACTTCCAAAGTACATCTAATGATATTAAGCAAGTTTTTGTTACTAGATTCTACTTTCCCATTCCCTAGAGGGTTGTAATTAGAAGTGTAGGTCAATTCAATCCTATATTCTTTACATAATGCCACTAAAGGTTTTAAATTAAAGCTCATATCATTGTTATCAATAACTTTAATAGGCACAAAAAATCAATAAATAATCTAATTTAAAAAAATCCATAATTACTTGGTGTGTTGCTTTCTTTGTAGGGATCACTTCAACACATTTTGTGAAGTAGTTCATTACAACTAGTATCCATCTATGTTTAGTAATTGGTGAATCAATAATTTCTCTAATGAAATCCATTCCCCATTGTCTAAATGGGCCTTCAATTGTCATAAGCTATAAGGGAAGAGAACCTTAAGATTTCATCCTCCTATTAAAGCACTGACATTTCTCACACTTTTTGACTATTTGAGCAACATCCTTGAACAATGATGGCCACCAATAACTAGCTCTCAAAATTTTATGAGTTGTAACCTTAGGTGTAAAATGGCCACCACATACTCCACTATGGAAGTCTTTAATTAGGTAAATTATTTATTCTTCCAACACACATCTTAAAATAACCTCATCTAGATTCTTCCATGATAATCCATTTTTAGTCAAGAGGTATTTTTAGGAAACAATATTGAGAGTTCTTTGATTCTTATCCAAGTGAGGGGGATAGTTTAAATTTTGGAAGTAGTAAATAATATCTTTATAGCATGGAGACATGCAAAATTGACTCAAGAAATCATCAACATTGAAAATAATAATATTTACCTCAACGGATTGCTAATTGGTCTCAACCATGAGCTTGGCTAGACCCACCACTCACACTAAGTTAGTGGTTTGAACATCCATGTTATACTCTTATAACTTGTTGACCCACCTGCATCTTTTACTGGATCAGTTTGAGTCAAGATGTCCTTCACTATGGTATGTGGGATGTAAACAATAATTTTTAAACTCAAAATATAAGGCTTGAATGTTTTAACATCCTTCAAAAGAGTGAAAGCTTGTTTTTACATGATGGTGTAATTTAGTTCAACACCTTTTATAGCTCTGCTAAAGAAAGCTATGGGATACTCATGACCATCTTTATTATTTTACAATAAGATAATAACAACATTATTATATGATGTGAAAGAGAATATTTGAAATGGCTTGGTGTAATCAGGGCTGGCCAAAATAGGGGTAGACTTTAAATATCCCTTGATTTCATTAAACACTTTCACGATCTTCTCCTTCCACTTGATGGTTTTGTATTTATTCAGTATGGAAGTGATAGGAAAAGTGATCTCTAAAAAAATAGACACAAACCTCCTTAAAAAATTAATTTATCCAAATAAGGACTGAATTCCCTTCTTGAAATGTGGGATAGGCACTTTTTTAATGGATTCTACCCTCTTTGGGTCAATCATGACACCATCCTTGGACACTATATGTCCCAAAAACTTGTCCTTTTATACTCTAAAGTGGCACTTCTTAGGATTAAGCAAAATGCTAAACTCCCTGCATCTGATAAACAATTTCTCTAGATACTCTAAATTTTCTTCTCTAATCTTGAAATACATAATGATATCATCCATATACATAGATATAAACTTACTAATTACCCTTATAAAAATAGCATCCATATCTCACTAGAATGTTGCACCAACATTCATTAACTAAAAAGGCATCTTTATATATGCATACATGCCCTAAGGCATTATAAATATAGTCTTGGACCTATCAAATTCCTTCACCACCACTTGGTTATAACTTAAGAAACCATCTAATGTGGACAACATCTCTGATCTAGTAACACTCTGTAACAGGTTCTCTATATTAGGTAGGGTATAATTATCTTTTAAAAAAGTGTTGTTCAAATTTTAGAAATCAACACATAAGTAGATGTCACCATTCTTTTTCTATACATGGAATAAATTTTCAACCCATGATGATTACCTAATGGGCTAACTGATACCACCATCCCTCAACCTATTTAACTCATCCCTCATCTTAGTGGCCAAGATGGGGTTAATAAACCTCTATTTCTACCTAAATGGCTTGATATTAGGATGTAATGGGATGTCATGTTGAAACAAGTCTTCCCTATATGCTTTTAGCTTAGAATAAGACCATGCTTAGCAATCCTATAAGATTTTTAGTAGTTGCATGTAAACTTGCTTCTCAACTACACTTAGGTGAGTACCTAGCCAAAACTTCCTTGGATTCTCATGAGAACCCAAGTTGCACTTAGTCACATCTTTTGAGATAAATGAGTCTCAAATTTATTCTATCATCTCCATCAAAATATGATTCTAAACTTACCAATACTCTAGGAAGCATGTTTGTCTTCAACTGAATAACCTCCTTCCAAAATAAGGTTTCCTTCTCATCACTTGAACCATGGATTCTAAGACTATGAGATAATCATGAAACTAAGATTCATGGTTTATAAACCTATTAATCTACTCATCATCATCAAACACCTACCAATGATGAATATTTTCTAGGATTTAAGGCCAAACAAGCACCTCCACTTGATACTGATAATGAGGGATCATATTTGCATCATCAAACTAATCACCTAACCCTATAAGTCTATCAAATTCTTCATTGAAACTTATATCATGATAACAAAGATTGAATGTATTAAGTAATTCAAGAAAATCCCACATGATATTATTATATTATTTTAGCCTTTTGTTTTTGGTAGTATAAACATTAAAAACTTACTTTACCACCAGTTTAGAATCAACCTTTACATTTATTTTTTAATTCCATATTCATGTGCAATTCATAAAACAAATAAGGGTGCCTCATAATTAGTAGTATTATTCATGCACTCAAAGGATAGATTAAAAAAAAATGAGAAATTTGCCATTGGGGGAGTAGAAAACAACTCTAGCTTCATTTCTAGGATTGGAATAAGCTCCATCAAAACACATATTCCAAACTACACCTTCTTTGTCAAGTTCAATATCAAGAGCAATAGGCTGTGCACTAGTGTCAACATTCCTAACAAAATTGCCCAATTTAACATCTATGTATAATACTTCATTCAGATCTTGAATTATATGTAACATCTTTGTATCTTTATAAAGCTTGACCATCTTACCCCACAATTGAAAGGTGGCATAAGATAAGTTCATCTATACACTTTTACCCATGTTATCAGCCTATTTATGTGATAACAACATCCCCCACTTAGGTGAGTAGTCCACAACTACCACTTCCATATTGAAATACTTACCTAGATATACTACTAACTACACTACCAACCCCTTGACTTGTCCAACAACTGGAGCCTCTCATGAGTCCATGACATAACACTTGCCAAAGGCTGATGTAATCTTAACTTCAATCTCATTTAGGACACCTAAATTCATCACAATACAAGAAGCTCTAGAGTCAAACATGGAGTTGTGAATAATCAAACCATTGATCAAGAGATTAGTGTAAAATGGATCCACATTAAGATGACTTTCTACAAGTGTAGTCCCTAAATAGACCTCTAGAGTAGGTTTAACAACCTCTTCTGATTATTCATCACTATTTGGGGGTGTTTGGGGTAACTCAATTTCATTTGTGTCTGATTTCTCACCAAATTTTAAATATTTAAATGCCTTTTTCTTATATTCAAGCTATTTTAATAATTAAACAAGTGGCATGGTGACTTTCAATTGACTCAGCACTTGGGCCATATCACATATGCTATACTGAGGAACAGGAGTATTGGGTAGAAGGGTGAAAACACCTTCAGCTGGAATACAGTCACTCAAGGTCTGAAGTGGAGTAGGCTAGGGTGGATTTAAATATTTAATAATAACCTTCAAATTTAGATTTTGTTTAAACTCATTAGCACCCTTAGGGATACTAGACAATATGGGTACCCTATTCTTGGTTGGAGCACTTCTAGGCATAGCAAGTTTGGAAATGGGTACTGGCTTGGAAGATTTAGGTACTACTATAGTTTTCATAGCCTCCTTATTAGCATCCCCTACCTTTGGATTTTCAAGGGCAATGTCTTGAGGATTAACAACCTGATACTTGATTCTCAAGTGATACTCCTCTTAGGTAATTTTTGTATTGATTAGTAGTTACCTATCCTCAACTAAAAAAATTCCCCCATAATATTTATTAATCATCATAGAACATAATGAATCAAAATCATGAATGGGAAATTTATATGCTTGTACCATATTAACGTCATAAGAAAATTTAAGAGTTGGGACACTTACCTTTTCAACCACACTCTAAAATTGGTAACATTAATATCACTCAACAATTTCATGGAGGTAATCAATTCGCTTTGAAGGATTTTAAAATTAAACATCCAGATCTCATCATTAGATTATATAGAATCAATTTCATCCACATCTCCATAGATTAGTTCATCTATATCACATGGGGGATATGGAAGGAAACACTCATCACACCAATCAATATCAATGTCAAAATTCACCACATTCACTTTGGAATTTGATGGATTAGGTACTTTTTTTTATCCCCTCTATTCTAATTTCTATTCATTCCATCTTCAAATGTAGGCCTCTCCCCTTTGTCATTGTCTCGATTATGGAAAGTAGGCCCCCTTTGTTCTTGATTTAGGTTTGGAGGCCTTTCTTGATTTGTAGATACATGAGGGATCCATTTATCAGCTCTATCCAACTTGTATGACATTTTTTGATAGTAGAGGCCAAAGTTCTAATAGTCTCCTCAAGATTTGCAAATTTTGTGGACTGTGTCTTTTTTAAATTGACCAATTTTGCATCATCCCACTTACTCATGGACTCTCCCACAACCTTTATGTTATTATTAATTTGGATGGCCATATTGAATGCCAACTATAGTTTAGTGGGAGCCTTATCCCTCAAGTAATATGAAACCTTCTTATCAAAAGCATCATAGTATTTTATCAAGCATGTTGTATCACTAAGTCTGATGTTTTTAGTTATCCATATCATAAATTTGTTGAACCATGTATTGAAGTATTGTAAATACTCATTAGGATTATTTTTGATGGTTTCAAATTTAGCCAAAAGGAACCCTGTATGAACTCTATCATCATGCTAAATTTTGAAAACATTCCTCATTTCTTCCCATAAATCAATGCATCCACTAGGAAGAAAATTGAACCATTCATGAGTTTCTTCCTATAATGTGTTCACTAATAAATTAATGAACACATCCTCATGTTCAACCTCAAAATACTCAATAATATTGTGAAAATTCCTTAGCTATTGGCCACCACTCACTGCATTGTTCCCAAAAGACTTTGGAAGGCATTTCCTTACTTCATTTGGGACTTCATTAGGATAACCTTCCATGTCATCAAAAATGATAAGCCTAAATATGGGAATGTAGAATGCATTACACTAATTTTAATCTTGATCCCTATGCCTCATGATTGGCTTAATGAGAGGTTCAATAACAAATGACAAAGGGATATGAAAGGGTGAATGAGGTGGACTTAGTGGATCAAACTTGGGAGGGGATTTAACTAGTTGAGAAGGATCTAGGTAATATACATGACTATAGGTTTCAAAATTGGTAGGAGAGATATGATAGTACTCAATAATGAAGGGCTCAAAAAATAGTTTAATATTACCAAAATATTGATAACCCTCAACACCTGAACTCTACCCTTCAATAGGCTTCTAAACCTGTCTCCCTCTTCTTTGAGGGATACTTAAGGGTGGAATAAGTTTCTTAGATGGGTCACCTTTGAAAGATGATCTCAATCCTTCCAAATTTTTAAATAAGAAAATATTCAAAGATGAAACTAAGCAAAATATTTAGAGCAAGTACTGGTCTTCTTTGAAACTAGGTAATAAAAATTGGAGTCATTACTAGATCACAATTCTAGAATATAATAATTAACAAACTGATAGTGATACATGTTAACAATATACTTTGCTAAATTTCATGATAAGGGTAAAATAAAAGACATTAAAATATTTATAATAATGTTCAAAAGGTAAAAACACCTTCCAACGTGCAATCTTAATAGTCCTTTGCAATGAACACAACATAAGTCAATTATCAAGCCTCAAGAATTCTTGACACATCCCTAGTGGAGTGCTGAACTTATTCCCAGCCAAGATAGTCAAATCAATGTAGTAATAATAGAGAAATTTACAAAATGAAATAATTACAACTCTCTAAAAGAGTTTATCAGTAACATAAGTAACCAAGATTTCAATTTAATCCCCAAAAATGGCTGAAATTATGATGTTGATGTACCAAAGATAGTCAGAATAGCACAAATAAGTAGAGAACTTCTAAACAAATTACTTATAGCTCTCTATAAGAGTCCTTAGTAATATGAGTGACAATAATTATCCCTAAAAATAGTGCCAGACAAGTGTTGCTTCCCAATTATATACCTCATACACTCAACCTTGCACACTTTAAAGAAAATAATAAATAATGATGAAAAACTTACTAGTATGTCATTTTAGCTAGGGAAGGGGTTAGCATCAAGATTAGACCAAATGTAGAAAATGATTGAGAGGCACCTAAAAATGGTATGGTCAACTCCCTACTACTTTTGGCTCTACCTAATCCAAGGTGAGAGGACCTATTGGGTAGCTTACTCACATGGAGGGATTATATAATTCAACCTCCATGGAGATTTTTGGCACAAGCAACAAATATGACCAGGGCATAACTAAGTTTACACACTTCACCCATGACGGGTTATCACATGAAATGCATAAATGTTCTAAGTCATATATAACCTACTAAATATAGATGGGAAAGAGATTTCAATCTTCATTCTATATGATCTTCAACAATAGGGGTCAAATAAAAGATTATAATACTAGAATTTAAAACACAAGATGTAAATACATTTCAAATATGCAATATCTTATGAATTTTTAAGGAAAACAACACTTACAGTATGAAAAGGGTGTATTATTTATAGGGTAAGATAGGGTATAACAATTTGGATGATTATAAAAAAATAAGGTGGCATTCTAGTGGCCTTAAAAAATTAGGTTATCTTTCAAGATTCATGACATCATTCCTTAGCACATAAATAGAAAAACTCAAATACAAGCTAGTGGGAAATACCAAATGATCCTTGAAATAAAAAAACATACACTGAAACTAAACTTTCAAAAAAATCTTTCTTGTCAAATCCATAAACCTAGGTTGCCCTAACAAGTTATTAAAAAACATGTTCTAAAATAATGTAGAAAGGGTTTTGTAACCCAGATATATGATCAAAATGATAATCAATAATGAACATAAAACTAGATATCTGGTCAATAATATTTTCAAAATAGATTGCTACACTTTATTAATAGAAAATAGCAAAGAACCACAAGCATTTTCATGAACTTGAAAATAGATATTACAAACACAAAAATTTTAAACTACAATGGGGACAAGCATGGTGAGATTGCTCTTTTGACAAGGGAGACACAAATATGATTTCAAATCTCACTAATGGTTTTACAACTACAACCACCTTAGCAAAGGAGACAAGATCTAAAGATAACAATTGATCCCAAGAATTATCAAAGAACCTAGACTTAGAGAAAATGAACACCTAAAATAATGACCAACAAACTTGAATAGAGGAGAACCCCCTATACCAACAACCTTGAATAGAGGAGAATTTCAATCCTTTTTCCATTTTGGGACTATGGGTCATAATTTTCAAAATTGCGTAACAACCTTCCCAATTTCAACAAGATGCTTCTAACTAGAAAATATTCCATGCCATGCTTGATATCTTCATCCATTTGCAAGAAAAGAATCATCATTCTTACTACCTCTATAATGAATGATGAATATTTGTAACAAAGTTTTGATTTCACGACTATAGATGTCTTCATATGAGATGGAAGGGGAATATTCATTTAAGGAGCCAAATAGACTTTGTCCTCATGTGCAACCATTTAGAGAAGATCTTGATCACTTACCTGCATAGTTATAACTTCCTAGATAGCTACCTTTCCTTTAGTACACACCATGGAAAAACCTTAATTTTACAATTATGGTACATGAATGATCCTTGGTCATGGTATAAATAGAAAATGATCTATTGTTATGATTTAAAAATATGCTCTGGAATGACTCATAGACCTCCTTCTGTGGTTTGAATCACTACCCATCCATGGAAGAATAATTAATTTTACCTTCTCAAGTAAATTTCACCAAATATTGACACTTGGCATACCAAATTAGATCTAATTGGACAATCTAAGGGCTTAAAATTGACTAGGCCACTTCATTAGCTCTAATATAGGCATGTGTCACTTTCTTATCGATTTCAAGCCGTTTGAAAAGTCTATCTTGGCTTGCACTATTGGATATGCTCACCTAAGCAAATGTGTGTCATTTATCTTGATCCAAAGGATCAAATTCCATTAGTTATTTATAGTTATTTTACCTAAATGGTTCCACTTGGTAGTTCCATAGACTCTCTAGATCCTACTCTATTAGTCCTGTTAGGCTAATGCACTCTTACCAAGTGGTGATCCCACATTCATTATAGGATTTGTTGAAAAGTCTTGAATTAATATGCACCATAGAATGGATTTTTTACACTTGAATGTGTACCATCAATCTCTAGAAACATGCTTGATCTTTAGCCTATCACCATGTATTGACTTTTCAACTATTCTCTCTTGCCATTAGATATTTTCATTTGATCAAACATGCATCATCAAATTTCAATCCATGAGATTAAGCATGATTTATTCCTAAAAATAATGAAAATTGTCTTAAGTTAAAAATTAAAGAACAATATAAATCTTAAGCTAAAGTATTTGGTCTAAGGTATTATTTATATAAATGAACATGAATAAAAATTTAGACTAAAGTTTAGTTTAAGCTCACAACATAACAAAAGGAGGCCCCATGCTTAATAAAAAAGGACTTAGCATAAGGTTTTAACTTAAGGTTTCATTGTACTAATAAATATAATGAAACTTTAGGGTAAAGACCTAGACCAAGTTAGATCATAATAAAAGGGACCCTTTGATCTCATGCCATTAGATCTTGCTAGGCCGAATCAATGCATTCTATTGGATTTTTATCTAAAGGATTGAATGCCATTGGCTACTTAATAATATATCTAATGTGGTTTTGACATATTTCATCACCAATTTCACTTTGGGCTCAACTTGAAATCTTGACTTAATATGCCCCATTGATCGAAAGGTGTGTTCTTAATCATGTACCATCAATTGATAGGAACATGCTCAAGAGTTATTATGCAATGTAAGCTTAACCTTTTAAATTTGAACTTGCACCATCTGATCTTGATTTCTCAAGAAAAAGTGTGCCATTAATTTTAATCAATTGAGTTAAATACTATTGGTTCCTATAGGAATTGAGAGAATAATTAAGTTAGGGCTCAGAAACAATATAAAACTTAGACTACAATCTTAGACCAAGATTTTCATTGGTATTAATAAATATGAATTTAAATTTTAGGATAAAGTTTTAGACTAAACTTGAAATAAAATGGGGCTCTGCTAAATAAAAAGGACCATGCGTTAGTTTAGAGCATGGGGAACATAGCCTGAGGGGTCTCAAGACCTAAAAGGGACCAAGCATGGATTTTTCTACTAAGGTTTGGTCATGTTAATAAACATGACCAAGAGTAAGCTTTAGTATAAAAATTTAACTAAGTCCATGGCATTTTTTAGAGAAAATGTTCTCGCATAAAATGTTCCTACCAATTTGGAATTCAAATGGAAAGACTTGAGCTAGGGTAATTAGAATCAGGGTTTCAAGGTGATCAAAAATAAATTCAACTCAGATTTTGATAGATCAAAGGCTAGTAAAAAACCAATATTTACATTAAATCATGAAACCTAGACATTTCCACTTTAGATGGATTCTAATTAAGCCTAAAATGTGAATCACAAAGATTTAATGTTAGCAGATTAAGATAAGATCTAGACCAAAATCATGAACAAATATGCTAACAAAACTAGGTGTATATGATCTTCAAATACAAATAATGTGGTGCAAACAATTGAGTAACACCTTGATCAAGTGAATTCTCATAGAAACATGTTTTAAAATTCAAATACTTTGGTTCAGACTCATAATTAGGCTAATCATTCCACTTGATCAAGCACCATTGTTAAGATCAATTCATGGTTAAAAAAAGACTTACACATGCAAAATTGGGGTCAAACATCAAAACCTAGTCATGTTATGTGTGTGCTTTAATTCCACTTACTATTTGCCATGGGATTTAGAGAGAAATTTCTAGACTTCATGTCTTTAACCATTGACATTGACTTAAATCATGTTGGATATTCATTAAAAACCATGCTTTAGCTTATAGAAGGCTTGGGCATTGCTATGCTACTAGCCAGACATCTATATCCCTAAAATAGATGTCTTTAGACCCACTTAAGGCCTTATTCCACTGCCATCTAGGAGTCCATATCCACAGTGGAGATTACCTAAATCACCTTTGCTTAGAAATTTCCTTTTGAATTTTGTAATTTGCTCTTATTTCTATATTTTTTAAATTTTTATAGAACATTTTAGCTTTCTGGTAAAGGTTAGGAACAATGTTAACTTGGTTTTGGGATTTCTTCAAGTGTTTGATCTTCAGGAAATCATCCTTGGTTGTAAATATTACCCCAGGCAATGAATGTTGTTTAAGTGCAAGAATGACTATGTTCTAATAATTTAAACTTTCATCTTGCATAATAAATCCTCATCAAAATTAGGTTTAAATCAGAACAAGGCTCAAAATTTTAGGTAAAAACTAACCTATTCATTGGTCTTTACCAGTCTCCCTAAAATTAAAACATCAATCTCACATTTCAAACCCATAGTCAACCACACCTGCAATCCTGACTTGAGAAGTCTCTTTTTTTAACAACTAGATGCAACCCGAGTTGAGGACTATCTTGAAAAGAATTATTAAGAGCAAAGAATAATACAAGATAAAGAAAAAATAATAATGTATAGGCTATATATAAAAATGAGGATATGAAAGAAAGAGCAAGAAAGAAATGAACCAAAGCCCTACACTAACTCCACAAAGAGCCTACCTACAAAATCAAATGGAAGATTATTTAATATATAACAGAACCTTGAAATGTGGCTGCTTCCATTCAATGGATCCTTCTTATGGACATGAGTATTTTTACACTTGTGTCTTCTATATGATGCAACTTAGCTTCCCACCTCTATTGATCCCTTAAACCTAGGATCAAACGTAGGCCATTGATCTCATTTGCCATGGATCAAATGCCACTAACCATCTAGTAATGATTAAATTTGACATCCATATGCTCATCATTTGAGGTCCACATGAATGTATTTAATGGGTGTAAAACTATAAAATTTAATCCCCAATAGATAATTACTGAGCTTTATTTTGGCATTCACATGCCTATCATTTGATGTTCATGTGAATGTCTTTGACAGGTGCATGACCATCAAATTTAAACCCCAATATGTAGTTATCATGGATCAAATTTGACATTTTCACATCCATAATTTGATGCTCATGTGACCATCAATGATTTCTGCATGATCATCAAATTTAAGCCCTAATGTATAATTGTTGAGCTTAATTTTAAAAAATTTATGATCGTTAATTACATCCATGTGGCCATCACATTGCTTGGTCACTTGCTGAGAGTTCAACACTTGGAACATTAATACTTATCCTAGGGCTTTGTTGAAATATTGACCTTTATAATAACTATTAGATCAACTTACTCCATGGTAAAGCACATTGTTAGATTGTGATCTACCATCTTGACCATGATTGGCACAAAGTAGACAAGGAAAATTACCAAGTTCAAGCTTAGGTTATAAATAACTTTGGAAAAAGGAATAAGCCTAAAGTTTTGGGAGTTTATAAATATGAAGGGGATAAAGGAAATTTATTCTAAGCTTATAACAAAGGGATAAAGATTTACCCAGACTATGTTAATAAATAAATAGGACCAAGGGCTACAGGATATAAAAGGGACCAAGTGTGAAATTTTATATTAAGGTTTGGTCATGTTAATAAACACAACCAAACCTTAGTATAAAAATTAAACTAAGTACATGGAATTTTTATAAATTCTCCCACTTAATTTTAAATTTAAATCAATAGGTCCAAGTTAGGGAAATTAGAACAAGGGTTTCAAAGTGCACATACATGATTTTCAACTTGACCTCTAATAGACCAATGAACAATTGAAAACTAGAATTGGGATAAAAACTTAGGCATTCATACTTGATAAGGGCTCAATTTTTGTAGTGAAATTTTGGACACTAACAAGTACAAAATCATTTAGGTGTTTCAAGTCATGTCTAAATAATGAGACTCCTTTAATTTTAGTAAGTTAAAACATAGGGAGTGGGATCCTCATGGCATAGTATAGGCTCATATGGATAAATAGTGAATAGAAATTAATATTACATACCATCAAAAAGGCCATCCCAAAAATTAAATTCACCTTAATATAAAATATGATGCTAAGGTGATTACAAATCTAGAGGTAGTAACCTGCTTGAAGGCCCAATCCCAAACACATCTCAAGCTCATATTGGAAGAAAGGCCTACTCCTCCACAACCACATATAGTGTAGCCAGTCCCTATGTGACAAGATTAAAAAAGGATGATGGTATAATTCAAGGTAAAAATGCATAGGTTCTCCTAAAAAATCCCTCAAGGGGTCATGATAATTATGAACCCATCAACTTTAACATCTAGTTTACCTATGACCACCTCTTAGGTAAGCTAGTCTCAAACTACCTGAGATCTTTACTTCAAAATCAATTTGGATTATAAATAAATCCACCTTGATACTAACATATGATGTTACCAAAGGTATCAACCCCTAATTTTGGCCTATCTAAATAACCCCTTATTGATCCACTTGGTATTTCATTCTAGGTGCAACTAATCGCTATTATGACCTTTTTTGTAGAGACTTTGGAAAGTATCCACACTCCCTTACATCTATTGACTCTATTTATATTCACTATTAATAGCTTACCAACCCAAATGAAACCTCCCCCTATGATAAATCCTTATACATCAACTCTTACAAGTTCACAAGTTCCCATATACTCTATGATTTCAACAATTTTTGGTACCCTAAGCCTCTTATTTCTATGCAGCTTATCATCTCCTCCAAGCTTTCCCATAGTATAATTTTGGCCTTCTTAAGCCCCATTGGAATGGTCTAAGACATTGATGACTCTTGGAAAAAACCCTTAGGTTATATCAGATCTTCCTAGATCTTAAATATTAATTTTTCATATGTTATCAGTGGCCTCTATAGTTATGTTTGTCCCAATAATATTAGTGGCCCCTGTGACAGCTATTCCTCCTAGTCTTATGACTACTCATGTGGCTCCAATGACTAAAATTACCCCTACTACATTTGTTCTTATTTATTATAGCACATCATAGAGCCTAGTAGTAGTCACATATCAACTCCCATAATCTCCACTCAGGACACTCCCCTTGAGCTCAACAACACCACATATAGGGTCTAAATATAAGTGTGCCAAATGTCTAAGGTTGATCATACCAAGGCCACCCTCATAGCCTCTAATTATGAATACAAAACCCTCATGGGAATGTATATCTCTCTCATTGGGTTCCCCAATATTGAGATTTAATCAATCAATCACATCATTCAATCTAAATACTCAGATATTAGGTGTGATTATCCCCCAAGTATTCTTGACCCTTGAGTAATTATAGTCCCACCTATTCCCTTGGGTTTCCATTTGGTGGTTCACCACTTTTACCCCATACCCCCTCCATATTTTAACCCATTCCATGTATCCCATCCATTTTTGTCTTCTCCACCTAGGCCTCTACCTTCCACTTTAGTTCTCACCACCCCTTATGTACCAAATTCCACTTCCTTGAGGACATTAGTTTGGCCAAGTTGGGTAGGCCTTATTGAAACCTTAGGTGCATAAAGACTAGAGATGGTATACCATGGGGACATGTATATATATTTATAATTTGACAAATACTCATGTAAAATAAGGAGGATGGTGACACATATCTTCACTTAAGAAAGAAAACATATGGTATGGAGGATTGAACATGACCTTTTCTCTCTCAATAAGAAAATGATTACTTTAGGGGAAGAAAAGATTATTGAGGACCCAATATCAGTAACCAAGTCAACCAATGAGATCATAAGGAAGTTAATATAAGACCTCAAGGACTAATTTAGGACCTTGAGGTCCCAAGTGAGGAACTGATTCTTGATCCATCTCATTAACAAAGTGGAAACTACACTCACAAATTTACTCACAACCTTGGGAAAAGTGATTGAGGCTCTCTCAAAGAGAAACATGATAATACAAATAGTATAATAATATTCAGATAGTATCATTATAGTTAAAAATAATTGCAAAAATTAGGTGTTGGTCCTCCATAAGGGAGTGTTCCTAGAAATCAAGATCATACCACTCATTGACTTGAACTTATATTAGACATTCATGCACACCATGAGAAATTAACTTGAGGATTAAATTTGGAACATCTAGACCACCATAGGGACCTTGGATAAAATCTTAGACCAAATACTTATGCATTTTAAATAGGTTATCATTATAGTCCTCTTCCACATGGATGAAACCTTGCTCAGCTTCATCAAATTCAGAGACCACCTAAGCCACTTCAAGGTGGCAATGAATAAAAAAGTGGCAAGAGCCAACATGAATGGATCCAAATCCATCTTTAATCTTGCCACATAGTCAACTATGACTCATCTAGGTCAATGAGGTGAAAGTATCATTAGAGGCCCCTCTCAATGTTCATGATAGGGTGTTGACTCAAGTAGAGAAGTTCTTCTAAGAGCCACTTGTCAAATTTTGAAAGCTATACAAAGAGGGAAATTTGGTGGTGAAAGAATTAGAAACTTAGAAAGATGCCCTAAATAAATTAAGAAGTGGTCCCCAATCAATATCAAGTTGAATATCCTGGTGGTCTTAATTAAGAATGTGTTATCAAACTCTGGTCTTCTTTTCTCTCTTTCTTGTCTTTTTTAGGATTGCATTTTAATCATTATGTTGGAGTAAATATTTGGGACATGATGTCCAAGAGTGGGATATCATGCTTTATGGAGATGTTTCCCATATTATTTCTTATATAGAGTCATATGCAACTCTTTTTTTGGTTTGAAACTTTTGTAATTTAATAGTCTAAAGATTAATATAAATCCTTTTTTTTCTACTTAAAAAGTTTTTGTTTCATGAATGTATTCCAATATATTTGGTTTAATTATAAAATTTAATGTTAAAGAACTATATTATGTGTTTCTATAGGTATATGCATTAATTAGGATGAAGCACAAGTTATTCTAGTTTGTTTATTGAATTCTTTCCATTTTCCTTAAACTTGTATTGGTTTGTGTGTGACTAACAATAGATCTCTTATGCATTTAATTATAGAAATATTATATGAATTAAGAATTCACTAATACATTTTGAATCCTTCTCTCTGTGGCTGATGTTCGAGATCTTGTGAAACTTAACATACAATGGTAAGACTATAGTTGATCACACCCTCGATTCTTAAACACTAGTGTTGTTATTTGATCTAGGGAGCATTATTTTCACCTTACCCTCCTTTAATTTTTATATTTTTTTATTATCAATTCATCCTTTTACATTTATTTAGAAATTATGAAGTGAAGAAAATTAGTAGTCGAGTGGTAAATTCATTGTATCTAGTTTAGTTACTTAGGAAGAAGCTTCTTATTACGTGAAAAAATATGAACTGGACCTATTGTGTCTAACATACCCTTTATTTTGAGAAGTGGGGAACCCCTCTTCAAATTTTTTCAAATTTGAGGTTCCCATATTTTTAGCCTCTTTCTAGTCAATGTCTTTCTTTTTCATGCTTCAATTTTTTTTACCCTAGTTTTTCCATGTGTCTATTATATTCAAAAAAATATTTGATCCATATTAAGCCTCCCATAACTTTTAAGTTTACAAATAATTGAAGCATTATCATGTTGTAATTATAAAAATTTATTTTCACATTAGAATATTTTTATTACACTAACATTCTAAAACTATAGATTTGGACTTATTTTAAAACTCTTAAGAGTCATCAATCTTTGAGAGTTTCAATTTCTTAGAGTCCTACATAGAACATTATAAAGATACATTAGTGAATAGGTTAGTTGTGTTTGGCTATGTGGATTCCTTTATAGTTAGTCTATTTTCATGGATTTTCACATGTTGAGTGACCGAATCAAAAAGTGTTGCATGATTTTAACTATCATAACATGTTAGTCTCCTTGTCTTGATAGAGATGTTAGAGATTGAAAGAGACCAACCAATTATATCTTATAGCTATTATAATGGATAATTTCTTAGTCTTGATAGAGATTTTATATCCTAGGAGAGCCTAAATGAATGAGAACATGCTGCATGGCCATGGTGACTAGAGGTTCTAGAGTTTAACCACTTAGATAGCACCAATATGAGACATGTTAGTCTCTAATTTTTATAAATATGTTAGATCCCAAGAGGACTCAACCAAATGAAATGTTTCCACATGGACCATTATCAAATATGTCAGTCTCCTATACCTAATAGAGATGTAGAGCCTGACCTAGTAGACCATGCCATGTGGAACTTCTTATAAATTAATAAAGGAAGCCTAAGAAGTCCCCAAGTAGGGAGAATAAAGTATATTCAGACCTAAAGGGATAATAAAAATATGCCACACATCACTCTCCTCCAATTGGTTGCTCCTACTTCAAAAAATATAAACTAGAAGTATCAGGCCATGCCTAGGTCATTTTTTGTAGTCTAGTCTACGAATGATAGACATGTGACATATGACAGGATATTCAGGATGTCAATAGGATGAAATTATTGTGTACCTACCACACTCCTTGTATTAATGAAATGGGGAACCATGCCTTGATTAGATAAATGGGAATGGCATGTCAAAATTGCCAAATCTAGTAGGTGACACACATTAAAGGTCACTGAGTTAAAGTCTAGATTGGGAAATAAATGGGAAAATATAGCCACCAACTCAAATTTGATTTCATGCTAAGTGAGACACCATGTGCCATTAATATAGGAGATATTTTTAAATCCCTATAAATGCCCCTAGGTGAGCTCATTTACCATTAATACTCCTAGTTTCCTAGTCTACCTTTTCTTATATGCATTCCTATGCCCTCCATGCCTCCCTCACTCAAAAATTGTTATCACAAGAGAGATAATCCTTTCTAAAATGGATACTTCTTCTTCCAACCCTAAATCTGAGCCTGAGTATAGGGTCACCACATTCCAAGATGGATTGATGTGCTTAAATAATTATAATGAGATGTTTAAGGAACTTGATTTGGTGCAAAAATCTTCTACCAATAATGATGAAGATGATGATGAGTTTGAATACACCCTATAGGCATACAAAAAGTGTAATTTGCATTATACTTTAGCCAAGACAAAGGTCTTCCCCTTTACTTATTTTTTTGGAAAATTGATAATCACAGCTAAGCAATCACAAGATGGTGTTCATGACGTGGTCTACTCTATGAGTTCCTAACATTAGATCACAAATATCATAGGAGGTGCCTTTATACCTTAAAATAACCTCCTATGGTACATAGTCACCTATGATATGGCTATAGTGAGCACATTTATTGGCACACACTAGATATATGATGTCTTAAAAGACTATACAGAGAACCCAAATACAAAATGGGTCAATAAGATGGATATGAATACCTATACCATTTTCATCTTCAAGGAGGGAGTTCACATAGATATGATAATATTGGATTGATTATTTGAAGAAAGAGACTCCTTACACATCAACCTCCTATAGATCCCCCTACTACACATAATCCTTAAGGGTGATTAGTTTCCTAACCTTGGGGGAGTAATCAATTAAATTTTCATCAAGGCAATGGGAGATGCTCAAGGAGGAAGCAACTTTTACATGATGACCTACTTGGTAGATGTTTTCTATGTAATGCTCAAATTAAAACCGTATACCTTTCTAGCATGGGTTCTTAAAGGCTCAATGGTATATATAGTTTATTACACATTATATGTTCACCATTATCAAAATTGTATCTAGGAGATATGTAATTATTTTTACATAGTAATATACATGGCCATTAACAAGGAAGCCATGCCTCAACTATCAAAAGAGATAAGGGATTATCTCACCCCCATTCATGAATACTGGTACTGTAGGTATGACACCATCATTTGGGTGGATAGTACTCTCAAGTATCCCCTCCATCTACCCTATCAAATCCTATACCACCTAATAGAGCATGAAATTTCTTATTAGTTGGTAGAAGGCATATTCAACCATTATATTATCCACCAACATAAGGCATACCTATCCTTCTTAATCACCATTAGACACCACATGTATAGGGTTTCCCCTTTGTAGGATATGTTAGCTAGAAGGGAATCTAATCCAATGGACATGGATGAACACAAATACTGGGACCCAAATGATGTCATCCATGCCCATGTGATGAGATACCAAGTTTGATTGAATATGAACTATAGCCACTAGGCCCTTGAGGATGAAAAATAATATCTCAACTTAGTCAATGATCAAGAGGTGTTTAGTCAAACTAAGGTAAAGAAGAAGAAGAAAGGAAAACAAGCTTAGCATAGGCCATCCACCCAAGATGGCCTTGCCTCCTCTACACTAGCTTAGCTTGGATGAGATATTTAGGAAAATCCCTTAGATCTCATGATTAATTATACAAGGAGTCCTAGCTCCTTCTTCTCCTAGGCTTTTTCCTCTATGAGCTTCACCTCCATGCCCCTCTATTCCATTTCCATGACCTCTAATGGTCTAGGTAGCTTAGCCATAGGTATTTTAATCTTAGATAACTCAAATTCAATTGGCTTGACCCTAGGATACATAGGAACTCAAGTTTGATGTTAGCATTAGCCCAAAAATGAGTCCAATATAAGACTAGCAATCAACACACCTAAAAATACCACCCCCTACTCCCACCATTATTTAACAACTTAGTAGAACACCTCCTAGTTTTCATTCCCCATAAAAACTCAATGTGTTTATGTCCCAAATTTTTCTTATTCCACCCCTTTCATAATTCACCCAAGTACTACTAGATTACACTATACATAGCCTTCTCACCTCATAGTTCCCATCTATATAATCCATTCCCCAAGAAAAGACCTCTATGTTTCCCCCACTAGTTATTTTGTAGGTTCAAGTACCTGTAAGTGCCCCAAATCCACTAAGATCTATTACCTCTATGGAAATAATTGTTAGAAACCTAGATAACACCCTTCTTGAAGGGTTGATAGATTTAGATTTGAAACCTTCACACCTAGACAAACATTGGAATGATCTAAGGTGTGGGATACCTAAACTTAGATTAGACCTGTAGATTTTGGTGAGGCTAACTCCTCTGACATATCACTTTACACTACTTAATAAACTACTCATGTTGGGATAAAAAGGGGAAGAAACATAATGAAATGGAAATCCTAATTTAATTTAGTGTGTATCACCTATATTACTAGTTCATCCACTCTTTGAGATCCTAAAAAATTGATTAAACAAGTAAAGACTAAATCTACAATTCTAAATATCTCCTATGCATTAGTATTTCATGTAGAGGTTTTATTTGGTGATCAAATCCTAAGGGAAATGATGGAATATGACTGATTTAAGGAACTAACTAGCCACTTATATCCACTATAAGCTTATCCAAAAGACATCAAACACTAAACATGACCTGTATAATCTGACAAACTAGTAGTTAGGTAAGAATTAGGAATTGAAAAGGGAGAAATTTCTACCACATATGCAAATCAAATTGATATTACACACTATACCAGCATAATGAAATCTAAAATGATCATTTTATTTATCTAAAAAGGTTATAAAACTCAATCTTGGTAGATTTTGGTCATGCGAAGAGATTGATAGATCCTCCAAAATGGCTAAAAAGCCAACTTCATATATAAAATAATATAGAATAAGCTTATATTGCCATTGGAAAAATAAGAAAAGGTCAACTCCATATCAACTCTAGTCCAATTTCAATTTCTAAATGATAACAAAGTCTTGAATCAATATCTTTTTATCTCCTTGCCTTGCATGAATCTCTTCTTTCACATTAGAAAAGTGGTGGGCCCCGTTTTGATAAGTCAAGAGCCTTCCTTGCATGATGATACACCTTTCATCCTACCCCATTTCACCCCCATTCCTCCTCCTCATCCATTGATATCTTACTTCATTACCTCCATTTCATCTATTCCTCCTTTAATCAGCCCTCTTCCTATTACATCCATCTCTGTCAGCTCACCAACACCTCCTTCTACCCTGGGAGTAGCCACAGTGTCATAAGTGCTTGAAATGACTATGTAGGGTGATATTGAAGTCTAATGAGACTTTGATAGCACCATAGGGAATATGAGGATAATCCTCATCTAAAATTTCATCTATGAGGGAAACTCTATGATCTAGAAAACTTATCAATACCTCTTTTTTCTCACCAAAGTGAGGACTTCCATGGGAAAAGAGAAAGTGGTTTAGGACTCAGTATTTGCATTTTGAGATACACATTATATGTTAGAGAAGCTAATGAAAGATATGTTGGAGTAGGTCTGAGACTTAGAGGCACAAGTAAATATCTCTTTCCTTATGGAGATGATTAGATGAGTTGAGGACACCCTTTTTTGAATTTTCTCAGCTCTAGGAGAAGTGGTTGAGACTTTGGAAAATATCAAAACACATATTCTAAGGGCCCATGAATATCTGAATGGAATTACTCTCATGGAAATCAAGTGTTAAGAGTTAGAAGTGATCATACATGAGGTAATGCTATTTAAATTAAAGCTCATGCCCACTTACAACCTAATCCTTTACCAGATGTATGTCTGGAGCATGAGAGGTTTGATTGAAGAATGGCCAAGTCTAGCATAAACAATTATGGAGCCTCTAGAATAAGGTGAGGAAAAGATGTTAGCCTACTTAAAGGAAGTCAAAATCATTGTGTTATTCTACCTAGATGTCACTCTACTAGATAGAGGTGAGTTTAGAATTTACCTAGGTCACTTTGACTAGGTCATGAGGAAGAAAGAGGTGAAGGCAAACAAAGATAGAGCCTAGCTAGTACTTGAACTCTCTACTCAGTGCACTGTGATAATTAGTTATGTATCAATGGTCAAAGTGTCCATGGAGGCCCTAATCAAAGTGTATCAAATATTAGTGGCCCAATTAGAGGTAGGGAAAATTTTAATGGTGAATCTTCATTAATTCATAAATATTCTAGTTTTATAAATATGCATTTGGAGATTTTTTGGGGTATCGAAGAGCCTAAAATCGCCTAAATTTTTTGGATGAAATTTAATTTTTAGGGTCAAATCACCATCTATTTAAAATAATTTCATTCATATAAATGTTTTTCACTTGTACCTCAAAAGGCAATCTAGCTACATTCATCTCAAATAATATATGTAAATGATCATCTACATATACCAATGATCATCTAAATATGATGGTGTACATCTACATATCTTTATATCTTTATTTTCTACATTTACTGGTAGCTATCTACATATGCCATATATATAGATTGTCATTTGTATATGATGGTGGCCATTTACATATCTATATATGTTGATGGATATTTACATATGTTGGTAGTTGTTTATATATACCAACAACCATCTACATATGTTGGTAGTCATCTACATATGTTTAAATCTATCTGCATATGATGGTAGCCACTAGCATATGTAAATGACTACTAATATATGTAGACAACCATTGGCATATGTAGATGGTCATTAGTATATGCATATATGGAGATGGATATTGACATTTGTAGATGATCATTAGTGTATACAGATGTCCATCAACATATACAGATGGCCATCAACATATGAATATATGAAGATAACCATTATCATATGTAGATGGCTATTGGCATATGCAGATGTCCACTAACATATGTAAATAGTCATCAACATATGAATATATGTAGATGACCATTGACATATACATAAGATCATTGGTATATGTAGATATGGCATATTTGAATGGCCACCATCATATGCAAATAATTATGACATATATAAAATCTTGATTTTCCCACTCCATCACTTGATTCACCTATAAAATTAATCACCTTCCAAACTAATTCACCACCATTGCAAGTCCAATTCTCTTGAGAAACTCCAATGATTTTTAATATATCCCACTAAAATTAAACCTAATTAAAGGTGATATTTCAATATCCACCTATGAATTTGACTAAGTGAAATTGGGAGTTTGAGTTGGTGGTAGTCACATTAGCTACTAAGGAGGTGTAGTCCAAGTAGTTGGGAGGTAGTTTATTAGTGACTCATCCATGTATCAGGTAGGTTGGACCTCATGTATATTTTAAGAGAAGAAAAATATATTCTCTCTTTTTTGAATTCATTTAGTTGTAACAAACTTTGAGAGGCCATCTGGCCAAGGATGGGAATCTCATACTATTTGGAGATGATCCCCATCTCTATATATTATAAACTAAAATTTGTTTGAAAGTTGAGTAAATTTGGTCTAAAAATGTTCTTGGAATCAAGCTAGGATTGCACGTAATATTCCTCACCTTTTGAGTGTTAAGTATTGGTGATGGTTGGTATTTTGTAAAGGAAACTCTATTTTAATGAATGCTATTTCTTACTTTCTTCTGAACTAGGGGGTTTATTTTATAATGTGTTAATCATTTTTGTTTTGGATCAATGTTGATGTTAAGAAATTGAAAAAGTGATTTTTTACTCTAATGAATTTAATAGTTATAACATTCTCATTATTATAACTCATATGTAAATATTTATTGCTTTCTTTGTAAGACATTCAATCTGTGCACTTATGTTACATATTATGTTGAGGAATCTATGTGTTACCTATTGTAGGCTCTTCTATGTGTTGTTATTTAGTTAAAGATTTATAAATCAAGCATTTTAATCTATTTTCCTTATACCATTTTACGTATGTAATGATGAGTTATATCCCTTAGTCATAGTGGTACAACTGTGGTAAGGCATAATGTACATCTATTCTTAAAGCATTAACATCATTGTAGTCTGGAATCATATCTTTTATGATCTACCTTGACTTTTTCTTTTAATGTTTATTTTGGAGTTAAAACATCTCTCCCATACTTTATAAATTAATGAGGTCTAATTTAATGATAAGTACTGAATGTTCTTCCAGTTGGCAGTAAACTCTGGTTCATCCACTCACACATTTAACCCTAGGAGTAACAACTACTACTCTATGAGTAAATCAAGGTCAAACTACTTGATCTTTAAACTAAACTAAAATCAGTTCTAAAATTAATGAGGGGATATCTTATCCCATGAATTTTTTCTTTTTTTCCTCTTCGTAACACTCAAACACATGAGTGCCTTAGGATGCACCTGGATCTCAAGGATGACAATAAGACCCCTGGTGGTAGCATTGAATATCTTAGAGATATATTCTTATCATGATATTTAATGGATCTTAATACCTATAGATAATGCCTTGGATTATCTTAGCATCAATCATAAAAAAAGAGGATGAAAGTCCCACAATTTCCCCCCAGCTCACTTATTACACCTATTTCAATAGGTGTATTCAATAGAATGAGATATTAGATTGAATAAAAACTAGTGTTATAAGGAGGGAAACACTTTATTAGTGACTAAAAATCTTTGACCTATTATCTAGACCAAGAGAAACAAGGATCCTACTATGCAAATCACTATATCTCTATCTGGTCTTAGGTGATTGATAATCTCACCCTTGAAAATACATAAGAGAGAAAAATTAAGTAGAGAAAAACTAAGGACTTTGGTTACTCTAACTATCTCATCCTCTAAATCCTCCTCTAACATACCATTACCCATGGCTACCCCCATGGTGTGGTTGGCCAACTCCATCATTAATGTCTCCAAAGTTGTTCATGATTTACTTTAAAATCCAAAAGGTATCTCCCTTGATTCACACCCATTTGAGGACATATTGCTAAGGAGAATGTGACCACATACAAAATATATCTCATGATTTTGAATGTTGAGTATGAATATGTTTATTTTAGGCTATTTTATTTCACTTTGATGGATGTTACCTATGACTAGTTTTTAAACCTATGCAAAAATTCCATTACAAAATGGAAAGAGTTTAACAACACCTTCTTAGCTTAATTCAGGCAAGTCATTGATCCTAGTGTTCTATAATAGTAACTTCAAATCCTTAAGAGAGAAGCTAATTATCCCATTAGGTCAATAAATGCTAGGTTAAAAAATATGTATAATAGGGTCATTATGTTATACACATCTGATGCCTAGCTATCTTAAGAAATGTATAAGAATCTAAGGATCTATGACTTTCTAGGTTCTTATGTAAATATCCCCTCATTATGGATATACCACTAGTATATACTAAGGCCATAAAATTAGATAGGAAATACAAACCTCAAGATCAAATGCTGCAAATATTCCCAATTATCCTACCAAATATGCCTAAATTAAACCCTCTCTTTAGAAATAGCTAGAATATGTTGATGGCACAAATGATAAATGTGACACACCAACTCCCTTTGATACATGCTTCACCTAATCAGCCAATAAGTTTCCTTAGTCTAGTTAGTAATAAATAAGTAACTCAAGCCCAAAATCAAGCATTGATTTTGATTGTGAATAATGTCTAAAGTGTACCCCAACAATCTACCAAGAATGAATTAGGCACTATATAATGGATGGTATAAAAGATTAATAATTAATTATTGGGTTTGTAAAGGTAAGTTGGAAATAATGGTGGTGAAAGTTTGAACATCAAATTCATCTACTAGAGATGTAATTTCCTTGCAAACCACTCTAACAATAAACTAGAGTCCTCACCTAATAAACTACCTAAAATTAACATTTGTAAGTTAGCCTTGATAAACTAGTGCCATGTGCATAACATAACCCAACATGGGTAACTCGATAGTATTGTGTTATACAATTTATTAAACATATTCCAAAGAAAAATGGAATAAAAAAAGGTAGTCAAAGATCATACCAATACCATTAATTAGATTAATGCCCCTAGTATTTCAAGATCCCTGATTAATGCTATGATATTAGAGACATTAGAGTCCTCTATCCAAGAATATAATGAACTATGAGAGGCCACTAATCAGGTACATGCTTTCAAAAAATTCCAATGGAGCAAATACATTCTTAAGAATTACACACTATAGTAACCCATTATGATGTCCACTCCTCCTAACAATGGTACAATCTTTATTGATCCCTAATCCCAAAATAATTCTTCCCCTCAAAAATATAATAACCCTAAGCCCCATGAAGAGGTACTTCCTTCTCCTATCAATAATAGGTATAACATAGTATAAGACATGAAGAATATCAAGGAAAACATCATGTTTCATGAGTTTTTCTAGATAACTTATCAAAGAGGCCTCCTCTTAAAGTCCATAATGGACAAATTAGCTCATCCCAAACATAAGCTTACACACACTAATTTTCTCATACATAAGAATAAGGTTGAGGTCCCACCTTTCCTCCTTGCTATTAGGTTTTTTTGGAAGAACCTTCATAACTATCTTGTTGATTTAGGAGACTCAAAAAATGTCATGCCTAGCAAAAGTTTTCAAATATTGGGGATAATGCCTATTCAATCAAATAAGACACTGGTTTAACTTGAAAATTTTAAGGTCAAGGTGCTATTGGAGATTTTAAATGTCCACACATAAATATAATATAAACCCATAATACAAAAGTTTATAGAAATTTAGGTGGTGGAAATATCAAAAGCTTATAAGATGTTGATTAGTTGAGATTGGTCCAAACATTTGAATGGGGATATGGCCACATAATTAACCCATATGTGGTTACCTTAGACATGCATGGCCAATCAAATCTATAGAGACAAAGAACCCATAATGAAACACATCATCATAAAATATAATGTAGGCAATGAGAAACTAAACATAGTATCCATAACATACATATTTATACCTTATCTATATAAAGAATAAAAGGTAAAGTCAATAAGAGTTCTCAGTTGCTAAGATTATGGTCCCTATACTTTGATGGGCCCCATTACAAGAAAAGTTATGGTAATGGGATCCTGTTAATTTAATTACATGGAAAATGACACATAGCCACCTATAGGTTATAATTCCCATGTATGAACTACCTCACCAATTATGAAGCCTTGATCCTAGGATCAATACTTTTCACTAAAGCACAACATTAAAAATCTAAAGGAATTTTGAGTTTCTAAATTAGTAGTCAATTAGGTTAGAATTAAGTTCCATTTTAAGCTATCTTACTTGATAAAATATAAATGTAGGGCATGGGACTTGATATAGATGTTGATGCATTCAATGTCATTCGTATTCCTAAAGAATAAAACTAGGTTGCCAATTCACTATTAGATTCTACTATTAATCTAACACCATTTTATGACTCATGTATACATATTTTTTATTAGAGCTTGTTACATTCCCATAAATCCTAGATAATGTGAAAAAATTCCTTGTCTTCAAAGACAACCACCATATATTATATTTCCTTAACAAATCTATAGTATTTAATACTTAGATCATAGATGAGAAGGATAGATAAAAGCTCCTTAATGATGATTGTGATCAATATGATATTATCAACTTGAAAAAAAATTGGGTTCCTAAAGGTATGATCTCTCTCTC
The DNA here is from genome assembly GCA_037957365.1 of Torreya grandis. Lineage (NCBI taxonomy): Eukaryota > Viridiplantae > Streptophyta > Pinopsida > Cupressales > Taxaceae > Torreya > Torreya grandis. Next base: position 618,138 of record JARHVA010005004.1, on the reverse strand, counting down.
TCGAAAATATTAGACATTGAAAGATCTATGCACAGACTAGAGAGATCAATATTCCTTGACGGTCAAGGACTATAAATTTGGGGTCATCAAACTAACACCAAGACATTAATGTTGGCTTGGATTGAACTCACATTAAGATTGAACAACTCAAAATATTATTGGTATGCTATAATTACATCATTTACTAGGCTTATGAAGACCTTAAATTATTTAACCTGAGTGTAATCACACATACCATCCCACTTAAAAAAAAATAAAAACCATTTAGATATAGATATCGGTTAATGAAACCAATTATAAATTCCCTTATTGATAAATAATTTCATAATATCCTATAGGCTGGGATAATTTTCATAGTTTGCCACTCTACATTGGTCACCAACACAGTGCCCATCCATAAAAATAATGTAGAAATATAACTATGTGAATTTTAGGAATACAAACATGATCTATGATAAACATAACTACCCTTTACCCTCCCTAGATGAGGTGATCCAAAAGGTAAGTGAGTCCTAGATGATTTCCTTTTTGGATGGATTCTCAGGATACAACTAGGTTTTGGTAAACCCAAAAGATAAAATGAAGACTATGTTCATAATGAAGTGGGGCACCTTTGATTAAAAGTTAGTGTTGTTCAATATTATCAATGTATGAGCCACTTCTTAGTGAGCCATGGAATTTTCCTTTGAAGGACTGATAGGTAAATGCATTATTATTTATATGGATGACTTGACTCTTTTCTTAAAACATAGGTTCGATCATATCCACCATCTACAAAAGATATTCAAAACATGTAGAAGGTATAATATAACCATTAAACCTAAGAAGATAATATTTATCATCACATAAGGTAAGCTCCTTGGTCATGTTATCACAAAGGGAGGTATTTATATCAACCCTAAGCATGTTAATGGCACCACATAAGGTAATATCCTTGGTTATGTTATCACCAAGGGAGGTATTTCTATCAACCCCAAGCATGATAATGTAATTTTTAAAATACCCCTTCCTACAGAAAAAAGAACTAAAGTCATTCTTTGGAAATATTAACTTTTTACATAAGTTTATATCTAATTTCATTGAGATTGTTAAGCCCATAAATATAATGTTCAAACATGAAGCTAAAGCGGAATTGACTCATGTAGCTAGGAAAACCTTCTAAGACATCAAAGATGCCATCATGTAGGCATAATTGTTGATCAACTTAGATTACATGAAAGACTTTTATGTCTAATTTTTTACTTTAGATCACTCCCTAGCAATGGTACTCACTCAAAAATTAGATAAAGATGAGCATCAAATAGCCTTATGAGTAGAAACTTGAAATATGCCAAGTTGAAGTGCTTCACCCTAAAAAAACATCCTATGTATTTTTAAAGGATATGAAAACGTTTTGATATTACATCCTAAAAAAATAAGGTGCATCCCATGATCCCAGATCTAACCATAAATCTCATGCTAGGGTAGAATGAGTTGGGAGAGTGTAGAGGTCAATGTATTGCCAAGTTGTAGGAGTATGACCTAGATATCAAACCAATCTAGTTGGTAAGAGGGAAAGGTGTCAGTCATATGTTCACCAAAATTTAACCAAGGATTAATGTGTTATAATAGGACCAATTAGAGATGGTCCATTAAGATTGGTATGATCCAATTGTCCATTATCTTATTTACAGGAAGCTTCACCCAAGATTAAACCAAATTCATAAAAGGGATCTCAAACTGAAGGCAACCCATTACATGTTAAATAAATGAGCTATATACTAGAGGAATTATGAAGGCCTATATCTTAGATGCCTATTAGAAGAGGCAAAAAAAGTCACGATTAGCTTCCATGAGAAACTAGGAAATGCCCACCTATCAAGAAATATAATAGTGTGAAAGATACTATGGGGTGGATATTATTGGCCCACCATCTTCAAGGATGCCCATGGTCATTTTTGTGCCTACCAAAAGTTCCAAAGCTTCCCTAAACAAGAATTTGAAGTAGAAATGCCCATCTAACCTATAATAGAAGAGCATCCTTTTACTTAATGGTGGCTTAAATTCATTTGAGTAATTAACCCAAAATCATGAATGGGCCATAATTTAATAATCATAATAACTAATTATTGTACAAGATGGACATAGGAAATTATTGATGCACCTAAATATATCAATAGGTTCATATAGTGTTTAAGAAACACTTCTCATTTTTGGATTCAAATAATCTATTGCATGAGTTATTCATTATGATAATCCTATTATCCTTGTTGGAATATATGATGAATAGGTTGATTGTTTCACAAATTTATATTAGTTGGTGGTTGAGAGCCACCATGGCCTAATATTTAATCTTTGATTTTGGAGATGATATATGCTATTTAAAGTGAATAAGGCTTAGAACTAAGTCTAAAGGTAAACTAAGATGAGTATTCACAATGAAGCTAATCTAAGGTGAGTTGATAAAAAAGGAGAAAAAGGAAGGGTAAGACAAAAAAGAGAAGTGTTGTTGATCTTTACTTCAAACATTATGACAAAGTTCCAATTTCATCTGAACATACATTTAACCAATGTGTAACATAAAGTATCATAAGATCAAATCCTAATAAAAACTAGGCAGACACCTAAGGAAAGTGTGAAAATATGTAAATAAGAACAATATTCACTTTAATAATTTTACCCCTACAAGCAAATAGAATTAGCCTAGATGCAAGAAGAGTAAAGAAAGTGAAGTAAACCTAAGAACTTTTAGCTAATCTAATGTTAGTCCAAATTAGAAACTCTATATTAAAAGATGCACATTAATAATTCATAAGGACCATTCAAATTTGAAGATGAGACCAGACAAATGAGAGAAAATCCATGATAACAATTCACACAAGAAAATATAGGCAAACTTTGTAGAATTCCTTGCCTATACTAATTTAGTCAAAAGTTACAAATATATTATTTGGCTCTAAAATCTCCCCCCACTTTTAAAATTGGAAATACCATTTTATATAGATCATTCATGAGGTATGTCAGTCATTGCTATCAAATTACATTTGTACGTGTCTAGGATAGTTGTCCTTTCTATTATATTCTAGAATAAATGACCTTTCTAATATGCTAACCTATAGGCAATGTAATTTACAAGCTATACATGACTTTTCAAAAAGCATATACCTTTTCTAAAATATATACGATGCTAGTTACAAAATAATTTTCTAAATCCAAATAACTTTGGGACCCTTTTGCTGATGTAGTTTTCTGCCTTCCCTACAAGATCATTATTTTATAGTTTTATTCATTGATTATTTGGAGATCAATGATAAATTTCATGAATAATTATTTTTATTGGTCCTCTAGGCCCTTGAGATCCATTTCAATCATTTCCAAATCTTGTTTGATACCTTGGCATCTTTTATATTTTCTTCTATTGATAAAAGCAGGCCCATGATCTTCTTGTTACCACCCCTTATTTTTCCTTGTCCTTGATTCCTCACTTTTAGAATGAATTGAGTAGTTCTATTCTTAAATTACTTGTTAGTTATTAGACTCAAGGGAATAAGTATGGTGAGTTATTTTATTAGGATATCCAACATGTGTAACATATTATCTTCCTATTGTTTGGGGTCCTTAGAAATGTCCTCTATCTGATTGAACTAGCTATTCAGGGCTTTGGGCTTATCAATTAATATAGATATGGCCATATTTAGGTAGGCTAGGATGATTGTCCTAAACATAGGGATTTTATTTTTAGTTAAGACCTTGATTTAATCCTTTACTTGGTAGTTTGAGGCTTGCCATTGGCTAACTTAGCATGTAGTCATTATGCTTTATTTATTCACTACTTCTTATCAAGTTCTAAATGACTTTAAGGAATTGAATAAGTCAATTATGGTATCCTCATATAGCTTGAGTTTGTCTTATTAGATTGAAAATATGGTAGTCTCTTTTAATTTTTTTTATATTTTAAGATGCCCTTGATCATTGTAATAGAGCCTCCTTGTAGACATGTTCTCCCTTTGTGATGGGATACTAGTTCTCAATAGTCCAAAATGAGCTCAATCAATTTTTGTCTTTTATGGCATCAAATAGTGTGTCTTTGAAAACCATATATTCTATATTTTAAGTTAGATAGATCTCCATATCTTCCCTTGAAATACTTTTTTAGGCTACCACGGCTGTGGGCTTCTTTAGATTATTTGTTAGTGGTCTGCAATTCAATTTTAGATAAAATTATCCTTGAAAAAGTGATAATTGAACTTTTTTGGTTTGATTATAATGAGAATGGGGTCAATTTAGGGTTTCTATACTTTCCAATTATTTCTTTAAGGTTTTTACAGTGCTCTAATGGTGGTATCTATTTGAACTTGCATGAATTTCATTACCTAGATACCAATTGGATTGCATACTTATACCCTTGCATTTATTATGTCTAAAAGATATTCCACTTGGCATATTAACTTACATGGATTTGATGTGGAATCATTGTTTCATCCCTTTGGCATATTTTTAGCATTTCCTCATTAAAATTTAAAAAGTGACCATTTCCTTTTAAAAATTCTACCTTGATCTAACATGATCATTTCAACCTTGCACAGATCAATGTAGATCAATGATCTTGATATGAAAAATTGAATGCTATTGTATGCTTACTATATTACCCATAGTTTTGAAAATTTTCACCCTTGCATTTTCTTTAAGCTTTGTTGAAATGTTGATGTTGATCTCGCACCATTAATCTTGATTTTAAGGATCAATTATGATCCATTGATTTTAATCTGTTTAATTATACCTCCTAAATTATGGACCATTAATTATAATATGTATTCTAATTTACATAACATCAATATTTTAAATGTACTCTAGCTTTAACTTGTGGCTCATAACTATGCCACATCTCATCTCCACATACTACCTTAAGGATTTTAACTTTTCAATGTTTACTATGCACTATTCGATCATCTTCATTTGAGAAAATGTGCTTCATTGGATATTGATCCACAAGGTTAAATGCCATTGGTTTTCAAGTGTTATTTGGATGATATTATTACACTTGTTACACTCTCACTTATCCCTGGGCTCTATTGAAGTTTTGACTCAATACACACCATTAGATCAATCCTGCCCAAGCAAACAAGTATCATTGATCTTTGGAATATGTTCAAAGTTTAACTTAGGGTTGGGGATTTATCTGTAAGATCACACAATTTGATCTTGATTATTTGAGCTAATGTCAATCATTGATCTTGCAGATGAAAATGATCTTTAAGTCAGTGACCATGAAAATAAAAAACTTAGCATAATGTTTTTGGACAATGGTTTTATTTCATGTTAATAAACACAAGTAAGAGCTTAGGTTAATATATTTAAGTTAATTTTTGAGAAATAATAATGGGGATCTCATAAATAATAAAATACATAACATATAGTTTTAACCTAAGGTTTGTTGTATTAATAAATACAACAAACTTTAGGGTAAGGCTTTTAGGCTAAGTTTATAGAAAAAGGGACCCTTCATTTAGTTAGACCATGTGGAAATAAAAGGGACCAAGGGGACTTGGGAAAATAAAGAGACAAAACATAAATTTTTTAGACTAAGGTTTGGTCATGTTAATAAACATGACTAAACCTTAAGATAAAAAATAAACTAAGTCCATGACATGATAAATCATTCCCATGTAGATTGTTCCCACCAAATTTGAATTTGATTTACAAGATTCTAAGTTAGGGTAATTTAAATAAGGGTTTCAAGATGTTTAATCATGAATTTAATTTTATCTTTAACAAACCAAAGGCTAGTAAGAGATCAAATTGATAAAAAATCATGAAACCCAAGCATTTCCCATTCCAAATGGACTCCATTGGAGCTATAACCTAAAAAATAAATATCTAATGTTATCAAATTTATGCAAGATTAAATTAAAGTTGTGAACAAATATACTAACCAAATAAAGTGTGAATGATCTTGAAAGAAATATTATGTGCAAACATGCTAGTGGTACTTTGATCATGTGAATTTTCATTTTTAAGGTATAAATTTGCACAATTTAAGATATAGGTCCTCATTGTTCAAAAATAGGGGTATGTTGATCTCTAAAAATGGTGAATTCTAAGGGAAGCATAGTAATATGTTAGAATTTAGAGATTATGGTTTAGATTAATAACTACTTTATCCATTTTATTTGATCAAGTATTATTGATATCAATTCATGGTTGAAACAAGTCTTGCACATATAAAATTAGGGTCAAACATTAAGACCTAGTCATGTTGTGTGTGTGATTTGATTTCACTTACTATTAGCCATCAAATTTAAGGAATAACTTCCAGATTCATGACTTTAACCATTAACATTGACTTACAACATATTTAGATGTTCATTAAGAATCATGCTTTAGCCTAAGGAAGAATTGGATCCACTCAAGGTCTTGCTCCAATACTAGCTAGGCATCCATAGCCCCAATAGAGATTACTATAATCACCTCTACCTAAGAAGCCTTTTAATTTTTACAATAAGCTCTTATTTTTTTATATTTTTAGATATTTTAACTTTCTAGCAAAGGTTGGGAACCATATTAACTAGGTTTTAGGATTTGGTCATGTTATACCCAACATCCCTTTTTTTCCATAAGGAAATGGGGACCCACCTTTTATCTCAAAATATTATCTCTCGTATGTTTATACAAAGTTTGAGAAATCTAGAACTTTTCACTTTTCTAGAAAATGATATTGTCGTGGTGTTTATTGTGTTTATGAGACTAACTTGTGTAATGCAGATAAATTATTTGGGTTCATAGTCATTGGGTTAATACTTTCAACCTTCATGCAAACTTATCTTTTAGATGTTAGGTTTTTGGAAAATTTTGGTCCTCTTCTCTTTTGGGCTTATTATTTTAGGAAGCCTCATTTTTTTAGAGAAATTATTGTGAGCTCTTTGTCAAAAATAATTATGTTGACAAAATTTGGCCTATAGAATTTTGGCCTTAAGGAATTTTGGACCACATACACTCTCCCCAAAATAAATTCCTCAATGGATTATCACTTTAACCCTATCTAACTTATCCTTAGAAACTTTTGGAATGACCTTTAGCCATATGAGATTACCCTTTAGGAATTTTGAAAATTCCCTTTGGCCTTTATGAAGTAGATCCTTTGGGAATTTTGTCATGGACAAAAGACCTATGAAATAGACCCTTCGGATTGTCGCCAAAGTAACCTTCAAAATTTTAGAATTGCCCTTCAGAGATTTTAAAATACCTTTTTTACCTTGTTGACCTACCCTTTAGCCTTTGTGAAGTATACCTTTTGGCCAAACTTCTACCTTGAATTAGAAAATTCAATTTCTTTTCACTTACCATTCAAAACCCTTCTAACTAGCCCTTTAGCTTTTTTTAATTGACCATTTACCCCTCTTTTCTCAACCACTTCCTTTTTGGCACATAACCTTTGGGTTTTGTTCAAGCTTCCTATTGAAACAATTATTTTATCCTCTTTATCTTATAGGATATACCCTTCAGGTGTTTTTTCCCTACCCCTTGTGTTATGAACCAAAGTTCCCTTTGGCCTTTATGTTTTGGGCCAATCACCATGAACCTATCCTTTGGGTTTGGTCAAACTTATCCTATTGGATCTTTGTCCTAAGTCATGAGCCCTTTTCCAAGTGATCACTTGCCCTTTGAGACTTATCCTTTGGGATATGTCTTTTTACCTTGATGCTCAACAAAATTCCTTTCACACTTTTGGTATTTCCATTTGCCCTTTTTTCAAAATTTTAGTTCCCTACCTTTGTCAATTCCTTCAGACATTTTGTCTAACAAAAATAACCCTTTGGGAGAATTATTGTGGACATTTTGTTCAAAATAATTCCCTCGAAGTAATTCATTTGGGACCTTTTGAAAGGTCACTTTGCCATAGTACATTTCCTTTAGACCTTTTGTTTTGGGCATTTTGTCCAATGCAAAAGGCCAAAAATAATTCCTTCAAAAGGCACTTACCCTTTGAACTTCCTGAACCTACCCTTCAAATATTTTAAAAGTGACCTTTTAGCCCTTTTAAAATGATCACTTTCCCTTTGGGACTTTTGTCCCAAACCTCTTTTCCTTAGCCAATTCCTTTGGACATTTTGTTTAAGAGAATTATACCCTTTGAAACTTTTGAAGTGCCTGTAAGCCATACAAAAGTACCCTTTTGAAGGCTCCATAGTGCCCTTTAGCATTTACAAAGTAGACCTTCAAGACTTTTGTCATAGAAAAAATTCCTTTCAAAGTAGAACCTTTAGATAAAATTACCCTTCAGGAAAATTGAGATTGCCCTCAAGACCTTTGAAATAGCCTTTCAAAAGAATTACTTCAATATTTTGATCAGATGAATCCTTTAGGGAGATTGTTCTAGACACTTTATCTAAAATTAATTCCTTAAAAGAATTAATATACAAACATAGGCTTAAAATCATTTGTTAGCATACATCCTAAGATATTTTATTACTAAGTCTCATTATATTCTTAGCCAAATAAAGATAAAATATTTCCTATTTAATAAATGCTAAATCCCCCCCACCAACCCAAGCTAACAAATTTAAAAAGTGAATGTTGCATATTTACATCACATAAACTGGTATTTAATGTAATATCCTACATATATGATACATAGCCATTGAATCAATCATTTGCATCCAATTTAAATTACAATCTAAGCAACATAATTCATAATAGTGACTGAGATACCTAGTTCATATCTTGAGAATTCTGCAAAGTATAACAATGACTAAGCTAATAGCCGAAGTGATTACGCAGTACATAGCATATCAAAGAAAAATATATCAATCTAAAACACACAACTATGGATTCCTTATCCAAGATGTTTTGAGGAACAAATCCTCCATTTGTATTCTAAATCAAGGATTCTAAAGAATTCAAAGATACCATCTTTGATGTAGAGGTACTCCAAGATAAGTATTGTAACTACTCATAACTCTGGGATGCTATTGATTTAGTTGATATGTTTTCATTAGATGATGAAATGGTCCTAATATAAATACTATTTTTTCAATAAATTATAGCATACAAATTCCAAAGATTGTATTTTTTTTTATCTGAACTAGAGGTTATGCCATGCATATAACTCCTCAAGGATTTGTTCTTTTTGACAAAATATCATAGGATGCTTAATTGTATTCTCATGGCAATACAATGGTTGCACACATCTATGGAAGTGATTTTCAAAGGTATATATCTCTCAACATACCAAACATCTATTATGATAAACACACTTGGGTATAATTCAAAGCATAAACCTCAATCCCAAAGATGCTCTCCTCATGGTTAATCTAAGTTTAGTCTATCACGTGGCAAGGGACAAAGCTAAAGGGAGTGATTCTAATTAAAAAAATTAGAATTTGAATCCATATAGGTATAGATTTATTTAAAAAATTATATGGTGTGCCCAAAATCCATTATGTAAATTTATATTGGATACTATTGCTATATATGATGCTATCACATGATGTTACTTATGCCCTAGGGAAGTAATCAATTTGAGATTGAGAGAACAGATTTTACATAAGGATAAATGTCCCACCCCCATGAGAGATTTTTATATGATGTCATATTTGGTATATGTAGTCATAAGAACCTATTATAAAGACCTATGCAATCTTGGGTTCCACCCACATATTGTATACATAATAGAATCTATGACCACTTATAGTTCATGCATATATATGCTTACCACAAATATATGGTCAGGATATGTAAAGACATTTACCCATAGGTGTGGCAATCCATTTATGGCTCACCTATGCCTCATATTGGAGAAAATATTCTAAATAATTTGAGTGGGAAAGGATATTTTTCCTGTATCTAAACTTTACAATCATCATGGTCTAGGGAAATAAGGTTAAGCCTCTATGTCTCCCAAGGTATGTACCCAATAAGTTAGCCAAGCAGGAGATTGATTTCTAGTTGTGGAATAAGATTGAGGAGGATTTGGTGAGGTAAAAAAGGGATTATTATTTGGAAGCTTAATTTTAATTAGTAGAATGACATATACTATGACCAAACATCTTGGATAAGTTTGAGGAAAGAAAAATCGATATGTTTTTCCCATAATGGCACATAGAGACTAGGACCCCCTTAGGTGAATCCAATAACACATTCATGCTTTCAATATTCCTTATTACCACCAACATTACTATTATGATTTTATTTTTCTAAATGCCAAGTCAGATGAAGAAGTACTAGAACAAGGAAAAATTATTGGGCTACAAAAGATCATTTAAAAATAATCCAAAGTGAACCTAGTATCACCAATAGGGAACTGGAAAACTAAAGAACTCTCTTCAAAGGATGAAAACATTCAATATTTTGGTGGGGGCAATCTAGAGAATAAGAAGCTACCTCATCCCAAAGACTTCTATTAAAATTGAAACTAAAATTAGTAAAGAGAGAGCCTGGGCTCCATGAGTCTAGTACACATAGATGAGGAGAAAGAGGAGATCCTATCAATTTGGACTCTGATGAGGAGGAGGAAGAAATTCAAGAGATGCCTACTATTATCACTAGTAAAGTCCCTATGATTACCCCACATATATCTACTATTTAATCTATTGGGGTAGCTAATTTACAAGCAGTAACATCCACCTCCTGGGGCTCTCCCATTAAAGAAAAGATCCCTTTGGTCTTACTAGGAATCCTAGGACTCCCATAGGCAATCCAATAGTGTAAAGCTTGCTTATTTTACCCCTAAGCTCACATCAATCAAGAGAAGATGAAGTTATCATCAAAGACATAGTAGATGATTCAGATGAAGAGGCTAAGTTAGAGATAGCCAAAGCTATGAGTCTTTAGGTTGAACCCATTGAGTTATATCTTCAAGGTACACAAACCTTCTCTAGTTTCCATTTGAATTCAATTTATATCATTGATTAAATACTTATCTATTTTGTGGAAGTCCCCATTCCCTCTACTACATCCAAACCTTGTTTCCTTCTACCTCTACACCCATTCTTTGTATTTACATAACCACCATTGGTCCCTCCTATACCACCACACCATTTCCCATAGATTTTCCCTCTATACCTATTGGTACTTATACTATGAGACTTCAGAAAAAGAATAAGGCAACAAGGAAAGAGTAGACCATTCTAGTTACCCCCTAACTTCATGTCCAATCTACATAGCTCTCCCTTCCATTCCCCACTTCAAATTATATAAAAGAAACCATATTAAATAGCATAAACAAGGGAAAGAAGGCCAAGCCTCATATAGTTATAGTCCACACAATCCCTCAATTTGGAGGAGTGTCAAGAATAATATTTACTTCCTTTCCTAATGTCTTGAAAAATGTTATTAATAAATAGAAGAGAGAAGAAGAGGAAGTTGAGAAAAAAATTATTGTCACCACTAATGATACACCCCTTAACATTATACCTTGGGCCATGAATTTGAGGAGTCAATTGCTGAGATATAAGGTCATAAAACTCCCCTTTGTGTCCACTTTGTTTGACCCCCTAATTGGTTCAATCCAAAGAGTAAAGAAGATAAAATTTAAAGATGGCCATGATATAAGCATCATCCTTAAAGAATGATAGCTAGTGTTCTCCCTCACTAGGAGGAAAAATAGGTAGCCAAGGGAGTCTATATATGAATAGAATATTTCAGACCTATATCAAGCACATGAGGATGTGGTGGTGGCCATCCATGAAGGAATGGAGTTATCTTGATAAAATCTAGAAGAAGTACAAGAATTTTAAGCACAAGTTAAGTATCTCAAGGAAAAATCTAGCATAGTTATATTTTTATAGGCATAGAAGCTAAGGTTTAAAAAGCTATATCCGGATGTTAGAATTCCTTATAGTCCATAGAATTCATGAATGTTGAGATGTTACCTTACATATACCAAGCAAATCAATTCTATGGCTCTTTGGTTCAGGATAGTGCCAAGCTTAAAATGTTGGTTGTCTACATGGGCAAATCATTGTATAGCCACCTTGAGTTAATGACCTCATTCAAGGAATCTAATGCCCTAAATCTATTTGTCATTAGGTATGAGGGGGTAAAATAATGGTTGAAATCAATTGTGGATTTAATTATAGAGTACCAAGCACATAAGGGCCAACTCCTCCAAATTTTGAATGAGCTAAAATTGTCTAAATAAAGGGATTCTATAGGCAATTTGATTAGTAGAATAATTTTTGATAAAATTTTCCAAGAGGCCACCAAGAACTTCAAGCAAAGCATACATGTCTTGGTAGTGGAAAGAATAGAAGCAGAGTTAATCAAAGTTATGAGGAAGGTGATGGATGTGGAAATTGTTAGTAGTAAGTTCTAGCTAACTAAGGATGAACATGCATGACTCCTTGGGTAAACCAAGAGACTCCACTGACCTTCATTACTTAACTTAGACATCATTCACTAGCATCATGAGGAAGTTTACAAAGTTTATCAGCATAACAAGGCAAACAAAAGCATGCTTTTGGTAGTGTTGTTACATCTTCAAGTTCTATTTTGACTTCCACTCCTACTAAGGCCCATGCAACACTTCAGACTACACAACTTTATCCTTATGCATGTAAAAATCATGGTAGCACGTATATTTAGCTTTTCCTTATAAAATAGAAAAATCATTGTAAAATTGACTTTGTATTTTCTTGTATATGCACACATTACATATTTTTGTAAAGTCAATTTGTCTATTTGTAGATTTTTTAGCTTTTCTTAAAATGGTTTTACAACACAATTAGAACCACACTTTCTAACCACCACATGTAACAATCATACATAGACTTGGAAGATGAGGTGACCCCTTCCCTAAGATATATTAATATAATTATACCACCTAACTTAATTTTTGTCACAAAATTTCGGGTGACATAAGATAAAGCCATTTTGGTAGTCAAGCAAAGTGTTTGAGTATTTTATTTCCAGTATTATGTTATTATTTTTTATCTCTATGGTTGTTTACTTCAATAATATTTAGTGTGCTAAAGCTACAAATAGATTTTTGATTACTTCAATTAATATTCTAATCCTAGATGTGTAATAACTATTGAGGATTGGTGAATGTATTGATTGAAATAGTCAAGTTAGATTGAATCATATTTTTGGATGTGTAATAGTGTTTTCTTGGTGTAGTTTTCTAAGTGTGTGCTACAACTCCCTTAGATAATTCATTATCCTAAGTCATAATCTCCTGATTGAAGGGTGTGCAATAACTACCTTGATAGGATTAACCTTTATCTAAGGCTAGTGGACTTCCTACATCTCAATTCCCTTAGACTTCCTCTCTGTGTCTATTTGCATGTGTGTAATTACTATTATCAATAGGCATTGGTTTTAAGAAAATATAGGTCTATCCAAAAACCAACTAGAGAAGTAATTCCTGAGACCCATAGCGATTATTTTATACCTTACCTTAGCATCTTTTTGTGTTTTGTTATAAATATCTACCCACTCTAAATTATAATCTAGTCACCCATTCATCTCACTTGGGAATTCACCCTATTAGAAAGCCATACCTCTATCCAAAAACCTTGTTAACAAACTACATACCCTACCAACTATTCCATCAATAGTTTGTCAAAGACCATATAAATGCAACTTGTGTCCTAGAGTGGTGTTTACCTCCATTGAGATCCTAAAATATTAGAGGCTACCTCAATATGGTTGTGGTGTGTATAAAAAATACATCAATAGTTTCACTAGTGCTAAAAGGAGGGCTTGAATTTCCTCCCAAATATAGAGGTTAGTCCTTGTGTAGAGCTACACTAGAATCACCTAAGAGAGTGAACAGATCCAATTCCCAAGATGGTTTATTAGTATCACCCTTGACAAGCCATATGAGACCTAGAGCTAAGACAATAACTCTAGTTTAGAACAATCCACCTCTACTAGGGCACCCTTTAACTATAAGGAACCCTTTCCTTGTTAATCAACCAATAGCTCAACAATAATCCTAGTTAGTTGGATCTACCATTTCCATCCTGAGGGACATGCATGATTTACCACAAAACCCTAAAAAATATCTACCATCCTTTTCTCCTTTAAGGACAAAGATTGTAGAAAAGCACATTAAATTTGTTAAAGCTACTTTAAGATTAATGAATGTAGTTGATGAGGATGTTGCATGTCAGTTATTCCCTTTTACTTTAATGGATGATGCTTATGATTGGTATTTGAATCTAACTTAAAAATCCATCACCAATTGGGAGGATTTTCAAATGAATTTTCTTGCATAGTTTGGATAGGTCACCAACGCTAGATTGGTATATCATCACTTCACTAGCATGAAGAGAGAACCAAATGAGCCTATCTGCACTTTCAATATAAGATGGAAAAAGATGTACAATTGGCTAACAATAGGGTATAAACCACAACCAAAACTAGCATTGAATATGTACAATAATGCCTTATAGCTCATTATCTCTATATTCTGAAGAAGAGTACCTACTACCAATACTTTGGCATTAGCCTTCAAAAAAGCCATTAGCATCAATATATAGCTCAATCTATAAACACCTGGGGTACCAAATATCAACAATGGAATTCCAGTGCTCAACCTGATACCACATGTGAAATAGAATGTCCCAACATATAATCAAAATTATCTATACATGCTACCTCCATTGAAAAAAATAATGTAGCCAAATTTTTTCTATTTAAACAATCATGTGATAGGCAATAGTTACCAACAAAACTAACATATAATTGCACTTCCTATAATTATTTTACAAGGTGCAGATTCTATAAAATCCAAATTGGATTCTATTCATAAGATGGTTCAAAAATTGAGTAATAATTTTGTGAATATGCAACGAAAGATGGAAAATAACATTGCTCAGGTGAGCAACCAAAAGATTAGGTTCTAAAGATATAACATGGCATTTAACAAGACTATAAATAATATGGAGCAATCTGGCAGACTCCTAGAAATCAACATCTCTGAAACAACTCTCCCTAATTGGAGTAGGATACATAATATACCCTAGCATAGATAGCTTGATTATGTTGAATTTTGTTCAATTTTTAATATCTTTTAAAGGGAAGTTTCTAGGTAGGATCAAATGAATAATCTACCAGAATCTCATCAGGACCTAGGATATACTTGCATAACCATGTTCTTTGAGACTAACAAAATTCCCTTCCTAAGAGAGGATGATAATTAACTAGAGGATAATATAGATGAATTTCATGCTTTCCAATAGTTTTAGAGAGGTGAATATAACTTGAGAAATAAGTAGCCTTTGACCACATCAACTCCTCTAAATACCACAACAATTCTACCCAATCCCAAAGTAGACAACAATCAACCCCCTCTAAAAGGGAATGATCCATTACCAAGTAAGGAGGAATCAACCAAATTTGGAGGATAAAAAATCATGGAAGATATGAATAAAATCAAGGAAAATATCATGCTTCATGAGTTAGCCCTAATCACTAGAAAAAAAAGAGCTGGTATAGAATTCTATCATTGGAAAGACCCCTATGGAGAAAACTAGAACAAATTCAAATAAAGTAAGAAAAATAAAAGTAGCTAATACTTATCTCATCTACAAGAGAAAGCCTAAATTACCACCATTCCTACTAACCATCAAATCATTTAGTAAGAATATTCATAATTATTTGGTGGATTCTAGAACATTTACTACTATTATGCCTACTTCTATATGTAAAAATCTTGGTCTTACCCCCAACCCTTAAAAGATATCAATTTCATAGCTAGATAAAATGGTAGTACTAGTAGTGGGAGAGTTGAATAATGTACACATCTAAATAGCATTGGAACCTAGAGTCTAGATGACTATCAATATCTTGGTAGTAGACATACTAGAAGGCTACAGATTACGACTGAGTAGAGACTGGTCCAAAATGCTCAATGGGTACCATTAAATATACTTATCGCATATCTAGCTACCATGGAGAGGAGTTGTAAATCAAATAAAAATTGATAGGGAGCCTAGAATGAAATATCCCATTATTGAATATAATGAAGAGAATGAAGAGGTAAAGTATGATTCTCCCTCATTGAGAATTTATAAATTTACCACTCATAGTTCAGTGCAAAACCTAGAACTTGAAGGCTCAAATTAGCCATGGACAATGCATTTTGATGGAGCTAAATCCAAGAAAGGATCAAGTGTGGGAATTTAGCTCATTTATCCTGAAAGTAAGAAGTTTTTAACCACCTAAAGATTGTAATTTCCCTATATGAATAACAAGGTTGAGTATGAGGCTCTAATCTTAGGACTATAGTTTGCACTAAAGAACAATGTGAAATAGACAAAAGCATTTAGGGACTCAAAACTGGTAGTTCACTAGATAAGAAACACATACCAATGAAAATTGTCTTGTTTGAGGAGGTATAAGCATAGAGCATGGGATTTAATTAAAAGCTTCAAAGTTTTCAGCATAGTATCACTCTTGAGAGAACAAAATTAGGCTACTGATTCATTGGCCACTACTACTCCCAATCTAGAACTGTTGTAGGAATACAAGGTAAAAATATTTTTTATTGAATTGGTTCATTATCCTTCTCTTCTAGATATTGTATAAAATTTATAGGTTTTTTATGATGACTAGTAAATCATTAGGTTCTTGACTTATTTAGGGGATTTTAAGTCCCAAATCATCAATGACAAGGATGTCAATCACTTTTGTTAAGATGAAATAGATAGAGAAGGCATTCTACATCTTAAATAGAATCAAATACCAATTGGTTTAGTCTCTTTGGAAAGGCCTTTCAACTTGGATCCTCAGGCACAACAACTCAAGCAACCTAAGGTCAACAAATTACACTTCAAAAAAGAAAATCTAAGAGATGAATATAATCCACATTATGTCAATATTGATCTTAGTTGTACTCCTACGAAAAGGTAGTGAATGAGGGATTTAATCTCTCAGTATATAGATGTTATCACCTAGACATATGAGGACCTAAAAGTGTATGACCCCCAGGTCATCACTCACATAATTCTTTTGAAATAAGACCATAAGCCATTCAAGTAAAGGAAAAGGCTAGTGAATCTTATCTTGGATCATTTTATTTAGAGAGAAGTGGAGAAGTTATTAAGCACCAAAATTGTCTTCCCCATATGGAACTCCACCTGGGTGGCCAATTTGGTCCCAGTAAGAAAGAAGAATGGCAAAATTAGACTATGCATGGACTTAAAAAATTTGAACAAAACATCTGAAAAGGATAATTATCCTCTATCATCATTAGATGAGGTAATACAAATCATAAGTGGTTCTAAAATGATGTCATTTTTATATGGATTTTAAGGCTACAATCAAGTATTAGTGTAGTATAAGGATTAGATGAAGACTGTGTTTACCATAAAATGGGGAACTTATGCATATAAAAGGATTCCAATTGGCCTAATAAATGTAGGAGCTACCTTTCAATGTGCCATGGATCATGCCTTCAAGGGATTGAATTGGAAATGCATAATTATTTATATGAATGATCTCATAGTATTTTAAAATAATAGAATGGATCATACAGCTCACCTATAGTTTATATTTAAGTGATGCAAAATATTTGATGTTTCATTAAATCTGAAGAAAAATATATTTAAGGTAACTAAAGGAAAACTATTGGGACACACCATCACTAAGGAAGGGATCACCATTGATCCTAATAAAATCTATGAAATTTCAAAGATTCAACCACCAAACAGTAAAAAGGAGCTAAAATCATTTTTTGAAAAAATCAAATTCATCAGGAAGTTTATCTCAGGGTTCTCAAAAATTGTCAAGCCTTTAAATGGTATGCTCAAGCAAGACGCTAAAATAGAATGGAAAACTGAGACTTAAAGGTCTTTCCAAGATATAAAATATGCCATATCCCATGATCTAATATGGATTAGTCCAAACTTCAAAAGAATTTATATATATATATATATATATATATATATATATTCACCTTAGAACACACCATTTCTACTACCATCACATAAAAGAAGGATGAAACTAAGCATCTAATTACCTTAATGAGTACAAATCTAAAGGATGTAGAGCTCAAATACTCAATGATCGACAAGTAGATATTTTCCCTTATTAAGGAAGTGAAAAAATTTGGACATTATATTTTAAGGAATAAAATAATTTTTATTATCCCAGACCTATTGTCAAGCTCACCCCATCACCGAATGAGCTAGGGGAACATTGAAGGAAGTTGATGGCTAAGATCTAGGAGTTCAACATAGAAATTAGGCCTAAGAAGATCATCAAAGGATAAGGCATTGTTCATCTCATAATTGAGCTTGATCTATGAATCACCATTGAAGAGGTATGTGAATCACAAGTTTCTAAAGGTGAGTGGTATATAAACATAATTTAGTACTTACAAGAACCTACCCTAAAGAATATAATAGAGAAAAGAGGAGATATTTTAGGCTCAAAGAAACTCATTTCATGATAAAAAAAAAGGGAATTCTCTATAGGAGGAACTATGAAGGTTTATATCTTAGATGTGTATCTGTAGAAGAGGCCAAGGAAATCATGGAATTTTTACATCAAATGATAGGTAATGGTCACCTAGATGACAACAGTACAACCCATAAAATCTTGAGGTTGGGCTATTATTGGACAACCATCTTCAAGGATGATCACATGAATGTCAAAAATTGCCATGAATGTCAAATATTGGTCAAAAGGGAGGTTCAGACAACCATGCCTCTATATTCAGTCATTAAATAAAGGTTGTTTGCATAGTGGGGCTTATAATTCATTGGTGTAATCAACCTAAACTCTTTGGCTGGCCATAAGTAAATGCTTATAGCTATAGATTATTATACTAGATGGATAGAAGTAGTTACCACAAAGAATAGCAGAGCACATAATGTGATTTGATTTTTGAAGGAACACATTAATATTAGATTAGACATTCCCATCTCTTTATTATGTGATAATGGACTGACACTTATATCAGTAGAGTTCATTGAGTGGGCACATGATAATAAAATTATAATCAGTTCAGCTTTTAACTACTACCCTTAGGGGAATGGATTATCTAAGTTAATAAATAAAAAATTGATTGAGGCAATCAATAATGCAATAGGAGCCAAGCCTAGAGACTAGCACAATCTACTAAAATATGCTCTTTGGGTAGACTAGATGAGATACAAGTAAACCTTAAAAGCTTTGCCTTGCTAGTATATGGATGCAGGCTAGTTTTTCCCATCACATTGAAGTTTTCCACTTGTTAGTTCATAGAAGATTACATGGAACCAAATGATAAATTAGAAGAAGAGTGTCTGATATAATAGAGATAGAGGATTTAAGAATAGATGCTCTATAGACATTCAATAAATACTAGGATGTAGTTAAAAGGTGGTTGACAAAAGGGAAAAAGTTAAGGCATTCAAAATTTTAGATCTGGTGTAACTATGGGATAAAGCCCATGAAAATAAAGGACAACATGCCAAATTTTCTCCATTGTAGATTAGACCATTTCATATTTTAGAGATCATTATCAATAATATGTTTCATCTGAAAGACCTTTAGGATAACAAGGTTACATATCTAGTTAATGTATAGTTCTTGAAGCATTACTTTAGAGTTATTACATCTACATATATTACTACTTAAGAGGGTTTAAATAAGCTTAGACATAGGAATAGATTAGTCTTTATTTTTTTTATTACATTGTTTTCTAGAATAAATTTCAAAGTTTTCCTAGATTAGTCTTTCCTGCTTTCATTTTATAATTTCTAGAGTAGTTCCCTATTTTCTAGATTAGTTATTCTTGGTTTTATTTGATGATCAAGATTGTGTTTGCTCTAGTTATTTCCAAAATTAAGTAAAAACAACTGAGTGTGAGACTTTTGAAAAGGGGGAAAATTAAAATCTTGACACATTTGGAGATTAGTATATAGTTTAGGTACATTTCTATGTTTTGATTCTTTATAATGAAAGTAGGAAATCAAAGATTATTTTGGATGGTGTCAGAATTAAATACTTTTTTTAGGTATGTGAAAGTTTCTCTCACAATGTTCATACAAATTTATAAAATTTTATTATTTTATTGGACTAAATGCACTTATCAAGATAATACTTTTTAGAAATGATAATTCTAGGTGCAATCTGAATGGCAGTGACATTCTAGTAATAATTTGTTTTATAATTATACCAGCTCACTGGGGTTCTATCTCTTCTCTTTCAAAATAAGAATAAAAAAAGAGAGAACTAATGAGTTCAAAAGAGAAAAATAAGACCTAAATAAAATTAAAATAAAAGTCTCACATGATGAAATAAGGTCAATGTACCACACATCATGGTTAAAAGAGAAATAATGGAATGAGAAGAGAAGGAGCCCGAGGTATCTTTGTTGGCGCTGTAAATGCCTAGTTGACAATAGAGAAATTCTTGAGCTTCCCTTGTTTTGAGATTTAATAGATACTAGAACTAAACCTATAGCCTCATCAAAACCTTAGAAAAATTCATCATAGTACGGGGGTAAATGAATTACACACTTAACACACATAAATCCAAGAAATTTGAAGGCAAGTATGTTGTGTGAATCTACTTAGGAGTCTCTTTCATGTTTGTGATTTAAGTATTCTTCTATGACACACTTCATGATTTCAATCCAATGTTTTAGGTTATTTAATACTCAAAAGTATTCCCCCTATAAGTCTCCATTTGTTGTACCCAACATCACCTTTTTTTAAATAAGGAAATATGGACCCAATTTTTCTTTCAAAATATGATATCTCATATGTTTATGCAAAGTTTGGGAAATCTAGGACATTTCACTTTTTTGGCAAATGATATTGGCATGGTGTTTATTGGGTTTATGAGAATAAATTGTGTATTGTAGATAAATTCTTCAGGTTCATAGTCTTTAGGTTAATTATTTTAACCTTCATGAAAACTTATCTTTAAGATGTTATGTTTCAAAAAAAATTCCATCCTATTCTCTTTCAAGCTTATTCTTTCTTGTAGCCTTCTTTTGTCAAAAAAATTGTTGTGGAATCTTTGTTCAAAAAAATTATCCCAATAAAATTTGGTGTATGGAATTATGGCCTTAAAGCATTTTAGATCACATACTCTCTCCTCAAAGCAAATTCCCTAATGGATTATCCCTTTGAACCTATCCAAATTATCCTTCAAAACTTTTAGAATGACACTTAGCCATATGAGATTACCCTTTGGGAATTTTGAAAGTTCCATTTTGCCTTTATGAAGTATATCCTTTAGGAATTTTGTCATGGATAAAATCCCTTTGAAATGGACCCTTTGTATTATTGCCAAAGTAACCTTCAAAATTTTAGAATTTCCCTTCAGAGATTTTGATATGCCCTTTCTACTTTGCTAAACTAAGATTTGGCATTTCTGAAGTAGACCCTTTGGGAAAAATTCTACCCTAAATTAGACCCTTTGATTTATTTCCACCTACCCTTCAAAACCTTTCTAACTAGTCCATTAGCCTTTTCAAATTGACCATTTACCCCCCTTTTATTGACCATTTCCTTTAGGGCACATACCCTTCGGGTTTTGTGCAAGCTACCTATTGAAACTATTATTTTAGCCTCTTTATCTTTTAGGATATACCCTTCGAGTGTTTTTTCCTTTCCCCTTGTGTCATGAAATAAAGTTCCCATCAACCTTTATGTTTTGGTCCAATCACCATGAACCTATCCTTTAGGTTTGATTAAACCTAACCTCTTGGATCTTTGTGCTAAGTCATGTTCCCTTTTCTAAGTGGCCACTTACCCTTCAAGAATTATCCATTGGGATATGTATTTTAACCTTAATGTCTAAAAAAATTCTTTTGGAAATTTTGGAATTTCCCTTTTCCATTTTTTTAGAAATTTTGTTTTGCACCTTTGATAATTTTTTCAAACTTTTTGTTTGATGAAAATGACCCTTCAAGAAAATTGTTACAAACATTTTATCCAAATAAATTCCCTTGAAGTAATTCATTTGGGTATTTTTGAAAGGACCCTTTTCCCCATACCATTTCCTTTAGACCTTTTATTTTAGTCATTTTGTCTAATGCAAAAGGCCTGAAATAATTCCTCCAAAAGGCACTTGCCATTCAGACTTCCTGAGCCTACCCTTTAAATATATTTTGAAAGTGAACTTTAGGCCCTTTTGAAGTGACCACTTACCTTTTAATAATTTTGTCTTAGACCTTTTTTCCTTAGCCAATTACTTCAGACTTTTTATCTAAGAGAATTATACCCTTCATAACTTTTGAAGTGCCCCTTAACCGTATAGAAGTACCATTCAAAAGGCTCCTAAGTACACTTCAACATTTGCAAAGTAGACCCTTTGGGACTTTTGTCATAGATAAAATTCCCTATGAAGTGGACCCTTAATATCAAAATTACCATTCAGGGAAATTGAGATTTTCCTCTAGACC
Organism: Torreya grandis; assembly: GCA_037957365.1. Classification (NCBI taxonomy): domain Eukaryota; kingdom Viridiplantae; phylum Streptophyta; class Pinopsida; order Cupressales; family Taxaceae; genus Torreya; species Torreya grandis. The sequence goes on along the minus strand of JARHVA010005004.1, from coordinate 595,811 downwards.
TTTTCAATAGCCCTTCAAAATAATTAATTTGGGATTTCGATAAGATGAATCCTTCAGGAAGATTGTTCTAAACACTTTATCTAAAACTAATTCCTTGAAATAATTAGTCTATAAACATTGGCCTAAAAGTATTTTTTGGAGTACATCCTAATATATTTTATTACTAAGTCTCATTATATACTTATCCAAATAAAGATAAATTATTTCTTATTTAATAAATGTTAAATCCCCCTACCAACCTAAGCTGACAAATTTAAAAAGTGAACATTGTATATTTACATTGCATAAACTGGTATTTAATGTAGGATCATATATAGATAATACGTAACCATTGAATCCATCATTTACATCCTAGTTAACTTGTAAGTGAATCATCCTCATTCCTAATAGCAATCGAGATCCCTAGTTCATATCTTGATAATTTTTTGAAGTATAACAATGATTGCCTATCTTTTCTTGAATGGGAGAGCCCTAGGAGGTGGATGTTGTTTCTTAGGAAGAATCTAACCCAATAGATGAAATAGTAGATATATGAGGGGTATCCATAGGGACTTGAATAGTGCTAATAGTAGACATATCTTACATTTTATCCTCATCCATTAGAGTCCAAACTGATAAGATCTCCTCTTTCTCCTCATCTCTATGCACTAGGCTTAGGGAGCTTGGGTTCTCTCTTTATCAATTTTAGTTTCAATTTTAATGGAATTCCTTGCAATGAGGTAGCTTCTTGTTCTCTAGATTTTCCCCTCTAAAATTCTAAATGTTTCCATCCTTTGAAGAGAGCTCTTCAACTATCTAGTTACCTAGTGGAAATACTAGGTTTGATTTGGATCATTCTTAAATGATATTTATGTAGCCTAGTAATTTGTGACCATTCTAGAACTTCTTTATCTAACTCAAAATTCATAAAAATAAAATCATAACATTAAGGTTGTGGGAAATAAGGAATGTTGAAACCATGAATGTGTTACTGGATTTTCCCATGGGGGTCCCAATCTTTGTGTGCCATTGTGGGAAAGCCATATTTATTCCACTTTTCTCCAACATATCCAAGATGTTTCCTCATAGTACATAGCATTATACCAATTGAAATTAATCTTCCAAAGAATAACTTTTTTTTTTGGCCAAATCCTCCTTGATGTTATTCCACAACTAGAAAGCAATCTCCTGCTTGACCAACTTATCAAGTATATACCTTGGGAGAAATAGAGGCTCAACCCTATTTCCCCACACCATCATGACTATAAAGTCTAGATACAAGAAAAAATCTCCTTTTATGCTCAAATTATTTAGAATATTTTCTATAATATTAGGCATAGGTGAGCCATGAATGGCTTGCCACACCTATGGGTAAACATCTTCGCATATCTTGACCATATATTTATGATAATCATATATATGCATGAACTAGAAGTGGTCACAGATTCTATTTTTTATGTAATATGTGGTCAGATCCCATAGATTTCCCAAATATTTATAACAAGTTCTCGTGATTGCATCTACCAAATATGACATCATAGAAAAATTTGTTGTGGGGGTAGGACATTTACCCTTATGCGCAATCTACTATCTCAGTCTCAAACTGATTACCTCCCCCAAGGTGTAAGCAACATCATGTGACATCATCATATATAGCAATGGTATCTAGTCTAAATTTACAAAATGGGTGTTGGGAATACCATATAATATTTTAAGTAAAGCCATACCTATATATATATTCCCATTTTAGCTTTGTGGATTAGAATTGCTCCCTTAGGCTTTATCCCTTGCTAGGTGATAAACTGGTTTGGGAGTAACCATTGGGATTAAGGTTTCTACTTTGAATTTCACCCAAGTGTGTTTATCATAATAGACATCTACTATGTTGAGAGATAAATACCTTTGAAAATAACTTCTAGAGATGCATGTGACCACTATATCACCATGAGAATGCAACAAGTAAGTGACTTGTGATATTTTTTCAAAAAAAAAAATCCTTAAGGAGGTCTATGCATGGCATAACTTCTAGTTTGGCCATGGTAAAATACAGTATTTGGATTTTGTATGCTAGAAGTTATTAAAGGAATAGCCTTTTTACTAAGACCATTTCATCATCTAATGAAATCATATATTGAATCAATAACATCCTAGAGTTGAGAGTAGTTACAATACTTATCTTAGAATACCTCTACATCAAAGATAGTGTCTTTGAATTATGTATAATCCTTGATTGAAAATTTAGATAGCGGATTTATTTATGAGAACATCTTGGATGAAGAAGACATATCTGATTGTTTTAAACTACTATAATTTTCTTTGATATATTATGTACCATGTAATCTCTTTAGCTCTTAGCTTAGTCATTTTTATACTTCACAAAATTCTCAAGACATAAAATAGGGCTCTCAATCACTATTAGGAATGAGGATGCTTCGATTGTGAGTTGACTAGGATGCAAATTATGGATTGAATGGTTGTAATTATCTATATAGGATCTTGCATTAAATATCAGTTCATGCAATGTAAATATGAAACATTCACTTTTCAAATTTGTTAGCTTGGGTTTTTTTTTGGGGGGGATTTAGTATTTATTAAATAGGAAATATTTTATCTTTATTTGGCTAAGTATATAATGAGACTTAGTAATAAAATGTCTTAGGATCTATGACAAAAAATGTTTTTAGGCATATTTTTGTAGACTAATTATTTTAGGTAATTAGTTTCAAAGAAAGTGTCTGGAATAATCTCTGCAAAGCATTCATTTGATAAAAATCCTAAAGTAATTCTTTTGAAGGGCTATTTCAAAGGTCTAGAGGGCAAACTCAATTTCCTTGAAGGGTAATTTTGATCTTAAGGGTCTACTTAATAGGGAATTTTGTCTATGACAAAAGTCCTAAAGGGTCTAATTTACAAATGTTGAAGGGCACTTTGGAACCTCTCAAAGGGTACTTCCATATAGTTAAGGGGCACTTTAAAAGTTATGAAGGGTATAATTATCTCAGATAAAATATCCAAAGGAATTGGCTAAGGAAAAAGGGTCTAGGTCAAAAGTCTTGAAGGGAAAGTAGGCAATTCAAAAGGGATGAAAGGTCACCTTCAAAATATATAAAGGGTAGGTTCAAGAAGTCTGAAGGGAAAGTGCCTTTTAGAGGAATTATTTTGAGCCTTTTGTATCAGAAAAAAATTCTCAAAACAAAAGGTTGAAAGGAAATGGTCTAGGGAAAAGGGTCCTTTCAAAATTTCCTAAAGGAATTAATTTGAGGGAATTTTTTTAGATAAAATGTCTATAACAATTCTCCTAAAGGGTCATTTTCATTGGATAAAATGTCAGAAGGAATTGGCAAAGGCGTAAAACAAAATTTCCAAAAAAAAGGGTGAAGGGCAATTTCAAAAGTGTCAAAGGAATTTTACTAGGCATTAAGGTCAAAAGACATATCCTAAAGGGCAAGTGGCCACTTATAAAAGGGCACACAACTTAGGATAAATATTCAATAGGGTAGGTTTAACCAATCTTGAAGGATAGGTTTATGACAATTGGCCCAAAACATAAAGGCTGAAGGGCACTTTGGTTTGAGACATAAGGGGTAGGGAAAAACACCTAAAGGGTATATTCTAAAGGATAAAGAGGATGAAACAATAGTTATGATAGGTATTTTTCAAAAAACCTAAAGGGTATGTGCCCTAAAGGAAGTGGTCAAGAAAAGGGGGCTAAATGGTCAATTCAAAAAGGCTGAAGGGCTAGTTGAAAGGGTTTCAAAGGGTAGGTGGAAAGAAATAGAAGGGTCTACTTTGGGGTAATTTTTTTCCCAAACGGTCTACATTGTGATAAAATTTTACCCAAAGGGTCTAATTTGTAAAGGCTAAAGGGTAGGTTGGCAAGGCAAAAAGGGAATTTAAAAATATTTGTCAAAGGGTACTTTGGTAATAGATTGAAGGGTATATTTCTTATGGATTTTGTCCATGAAAAAAGTCCTAAAGGATCTACTTTGTAAAAGCCAAAGGGTAATTTCAAAATTCCTAAAGGGTAATCTCGTATGGATAATGGTCATTCCAAAAGTTCTAGAGGATAAGTTGGATAGGGTCAAATGGATAATCCATTAGGAAATTTGTTTTGAGGAGAGTGCATGTGGTCCAAACTTCCTTAAGGCCAAAAGTCTGTATGCCAAATTTTATCAAGATAATTTTTTCATTCAAAGAGTCTAAAATGATGTCTATGGAAAAATAAGGCTTCCCAAAAGAATAAAACCAAAAGATAATAGGATCAAAAATTTCTCAAAACATAACATTCAAAAGATAAGTTTACATGAAGGCTAATAGAATTAACCTAAAGACTATGAACCCAAAGAATTTATCTATAATATCCAAGTTAGTTTCATAAACATAATAAATACCATGCCAATATAATCTCCCAAAAAAGTGAAATGTCCTAGATTTCCCAAACTTTGCATATCCATATGAGAGATCATATTTTTAAAGAAAATGTGGGTCCCCATTTCCTTATGGAAAAAAGGGGATTTTAGGTACAACAGATGGTGACTTACAGGGGAATACTCCTAAGTATTCAAGAACCTAAAACTTTGTTTTATAATCCTAAACTAATCATGAAGTGTGCCACAAAATAATACTTACAAAAAAAAAAGAAAGAGACTCATGAGTAGACTCGCATAGCATACTTACCTTAAAATTTATTGGATCTCTGTGTGTTAGGTGTGTAATTCATTTACCCCATTACTATGATGAGGTTTTATAAGGTTTTCATGAGGATTTAAGTTTCATTATGATATATATTGAAGCTCAAAACAAGGGAAGCTTAGGCATTGCTCTACTACCAGCTAGGCATTTATAGGCTTGATAAAGATACATTGGGCCATCAAAGATAATTCATTAGGCATTCTTTAGAGATAATTCATTAGCGCAATCCATAATATCTTAATTTAAGGGTATGTAATAGCTACCTCAATAGGAGAAACCTTTGTTTGAGGTTGGTGGACCTCCTAAATCTCTATTCCCTTAGACTTTTTAGCCATGTCTATTTGCATGTGTGCAATTACTATTAACAAGAGGCATTGGTTTTAAGAAAATATAGGTATATCCAAAAACCAACCAAGGAAGTAATTATTGAGATCCATGAAGATTTATTTTCTACCTTACCCCCTATTTTTGTGTTTTATTATAAATATCTATTCACTCTAAAGTAGAATCTAGTCACCCATCTAAGTCACTTAGGAATTTACCCTATTAGAAAGCCATACCTCTATCCAAAAACCTTATTAAGAACCTCCATACCCTACCAACTATTCCATCAATATTTTTTCAAAGAATTCATACCTGTAACTCATGCCTTGGAGTGGAGTTTACCTTCATTGAGATCCTCAAATGTTAGAGGCTACCTTATTATGACTGTGGTGTGTATAAAACCTACATCAATAGTTTCACTAGTGACAGTAGAAAGGCCTAAATTTCCTCCCAATTATAGAGGTCAATACTTACATATAGTTACACTAGAGTCACCTAGGATAGTGACCAAATCTAATTCCCTAGTTGGTTTATTAGTATCACCATTAACAAGCCATAGGAGACCTAGAGTTGTGCCAATAACTCTAGTTTAAAACAATCCACCTCTGCTAGGGCACCCTTTATCCATAAGGAACCCTTTGCTTGTTAATTAAACAATAGATCAACAATAACCCTAGTTAGTTGGATCTTCCATTACCATCTTAGAGGATATGCATGATTTACCTTGGAACCCCAAAAAATATCTACCGTCCTTTTCTCTTTTAGGGCCAAGGACTATAGAAGAGCATATTAAATCTATTAAAGATGCTTTAAGATTAATGAATGTAGTTGATGAGGATGTTATATTTTAGTTATTCCATTTTACTTTAATATATGATGCTTATAATTAGTATTTCAATCTAACAAAAAAAATCCATCACTAATTGGGAGGATTGTCAATTCTTACATAGTTTGGATATGTCACCAACCCTAGATTGGTATATCAACACTTCACCAGCATGAAGAGAGAACCAAATGAGTGCATCCATGATTTCAAATTGAGATGGAAAAATATGTACAAATGGTTGACCTTAGGGTACAAACTATAAATGATGTTAGCACTATAGATGTACAAAAATGATTTAGATCCCATTACCAATGTATTCCTAAGAAGAGCCCCTATTGCCAATACTTTGGCATTATCATTTGAAAAATACATTAACATCGATATAAAACTTAATCTGTAGACACCTAGGGTACCTAATATCAGTAATGAAATCCTAGCACTCAACCTGATACCACATGTGAAACATAATATACTGGGATACAATGAAAATCAACTATACATACTACCTCCATTGACACAAATGATGCAACCAAAATTTGGCTATTTAAACAATCATGTGATAGGAAATAGTTATCAATAAAACTAGCATAACTACACTTCATATAGCTATTCTACAAGGCATAGATTCGATAAAAACTAAATTGGATTCTATTCAAAAGATGGTTCAAAAATTGAGTAGAAATTTTCTAAATTTGAAATGAAAGATGGCCAATACCAATGCTCAGGTGAGAAACAAACACACTAGGTTCTAAAGATATAAAATTCCATTTAATAGGCCTATAAATAATATGGGGAAATTTGGTAGACTTTCAAAAATCAACATCACTGAAACAACTCTCCCCAATTGGTGCAGGATATATAATATGCCCCAACATGGCAAGTTTGATTGCATTGAATTTTTTATAGAGTTCAATATCTTTTAGAGGGAAGTTACTGGGTAGGATAATATGAATAACCACCAAAATCTCGTTAGGACTCAAGATCTACTAGCATAGCCATGTTCTTTGAGACTCATGAATTTCCCTTCCTAGGAGAGGATGATAATGAACTAAAGGATAATAAAAACAAAGTTTATGCTTTCCAATAGTTTCATTGAGGTGCATATAATTTGATAAAAAAGAAACCTTTAACCACATTGACTCCTCTGAACACCACAAAAATTCTACCCAATCCCAAAGCAGATAATAATCCACCCCCTCTAAAAGGGAATGATCCACTGCAAAGAAAGGAGGAATCAAACAAATTTGTAGGATATAACATCATGGAAGATATGATGAAAATCAAGGAAAATATCATGCTTCATGAGTTATCCCAATTCACTAAAAAAAAGGAGCTACTATGGAATTCTATCACTGGAAAGACCCCTGTAGAGAAAACTAGAACAACTTTAGACAAAGCAAGAGAAGTGAAAGTTGTTGATACCAATGTTATCTAGAAGAGTAATCCTGAAGTACCACCATTATTGTTGACCAATAGAGCTTTTGATAAGAATATTCATGATTATTAGGTTGATTCTAGAGCATCTACAATTGTTATGCCTACTTATATATGTAAAAATCTTGGTCTTACCCTCAACCCTTTAAAGAGATCAGTCTCATGGCTAGATAAAATGGTAGTACTAGTAGTGGGAGAGATAAATAATGTAAACATCTAAGTAGCATAACTAATGAGATTGTAGATGACTATAAATATCCTAATAGTGGACATACTAGAAGGCTATAGATTACTGTTGAGCAAAGATTGGTCTAAAACACTCAATGGGTACCTTTCCATAGACTTCTCACACATTTAGCTACCATGGAGAGTTGTAAATTAGATCAAAATTGATAAGGAGCCCAAAATGAAATATAACATCACTGAATATAATGCCAAGAATGAAGAGATAAAGTATGTTTCTCTCTCATTGGACATTTATACTTTTACCACTCATAGTTTAGAACAAAACTTGGAACTTGAAGGTTTAAATCAGCTATGGACAATGCATTTTGATGGAGCTAAATCTAAGCAAGGATCAGGTGTGGGAATTAAGCTCATTGATCCTCAAGGTAAGAATTTATTGGACACCTATAAATTGTAGTTTCCATATACAAATAATAGAGTCACGTACAAAGCTCTAATCTTAGGACTATAGTTTGTACGAAAGAATAATGTAAAATAGATAAAAGTATTTAGGGACTCAGAATTGGTAGTTTACCATATAAGAAATAGATACCAATTAAAATTTTATTATTTAAATAGGTAAAAGCATAGAGCATGGGATTTAATTTAGATCTTTGAAGCTTTCAAAATAATGTTACTCCCAAGAGAACAAAATCAGGTCACCAATTCATTGGTCACTACTGCTACCAATCTGAAACCACTACAAGAATCTAAGGTAAAAATATTTTTTATTGAATTGGTTCCTTGTCCATCTGTACTAGATAATGTAGAAAATTTACAATTTTTTTATGATGACCAACAAATCATCAAGTTCTTGACTAATTTAAGGGATTTTAAGTCCCAAATCATCAATGACAAAGATGTCAATCACCATTTTCAAGAAGAAACAGATAGAGAAAACATTTTATAGCTTAAAGATAATTGAATACCAGTCAACTTAGTCTCCTTAGAAAGTGATTTTGACTTAGATCCTTAGGCACAACTCAGACAGCCTAAGGTTAATGAATTAGACTTCAAAAAAGAAAATCTAGGAGAGGGATATAATCTGTGTTATGTCAATATTGGCCTTAGCTCTGCTCTTATGAAAAGGTAACAAATGATGTATTTAATCTCTTAGTACAAGGATGATATAACCTAGACATATGAGGACCTAAAAGTGTATGACCCCTAAGTCATAATCACATAATTCCTTTGAAGCAAGACTATAAGCCATTTAGGCAGAGGTAAAGGCCATCGAATCCTATCTTGGAGCCTCTTATTCAAAGAGAAGTGGAAAATTTATTAAGCACCAAAATTGTCTTCCCCATATGGCACTCCATTTGGGTGGCCAATTTAGTCCCATCAAGAAAGAATAATGGCAAAATTAGGCTATGCATGGACTTTGGAAATCTAAAAAAAGCTTCTAAAAAGGATAATTGCCCTTTACTATCATTGGATGAGGTAATAAAAATCATGAGGAGTTATAAAATGACGTTATTTTTAGATGTATTTTTAGGATACAATCAAGTATTAGTACAATCTGAGGACTAGATGAAGACTATGTTTACCATGAAATGGGGAACTTATGCATACAAAAAGATTCCATTTGGCCTAATCAATGTAGCACCTACCTTTCAATGTGCCATGGATCATGCCTTCAAGGGATTGATTGGGGAATACATAATTACTTATATGGATGATCTCACAATTTTTTTAAAGAATAGAATAGATCATATAACTCACCTATAGTCTAAATTTGAGTGGTGAAAAAGATTTGGCATTTCATTAAATGAAAAGAAAAGTATATTTGGGGTAACTAAAGGCAAAATATTGGGACACATCATCACAAAGGATAAGATCACCATTGATCCTGATAAAATCTAGGAAATTTCAAAGATCTAACCACCAAATAGTAAAAAGGAGCTAAAATCATTCTTTGAAAAAATCAACTTTATTAGGAATCTTATCTCAGGGTTTGGAAAAATCATCAAGCCTTTAAATTTTATTCTCAAGTAGGATGATAAAATAGAATGGACAAGTGAGGCTAAAAGGTCTTTCTAAGATATAAAATATACCATATCTCAAGATCTAGTATTGATTAATCCAAACTTCATAAAATATTTCTATCTATATTCATTTACCTTAGAATATACCATTACTGTTGCTATCACATAACATTTGATTACCTTCACGAGTATAAATCTAAAGGATACAATGCTCAAATAATTCATGATCAACAAGGAGATCTTTACCCTTTTTAAATTAGTAAATAAATTTAGACATTACATTTTGAGGATCAAAACCATTTTTGTTATCCCAAACCCTATTGTCAAGCTCACCCTATCACATAATGATCTAGGAGAACATCAAGGGAAGTGGATGGATTAGCTCTAAGAATTAGGCCTGCAAAGATCATCAGAGGATAAGGCATTATTTAGCTCATGATCAAACCCAATTCATGAATCACCATTGAAGATTTATGTGAATAATAAGTTTCTAAAGGTGAGTGGTATACAGACATAATTCAATACTCACTTATATGAACCTATCCCCTAGAATATAATAAAGAAAGGAGGAGAGCTTTGAAGCTCAAAGCTACTCATTTCATGATAAAAGGGAATTATTTATAAGAAGAAATATAAAGGTATATATATTAGATGTGTATATACATAAGAGACCAAGGAGATTCTATAAAATTTACATCAAAAGATAGGCAGTGGTCACCCAATTGGCAACACTAAAACCCATAAAATCTTAATGTTGGGATACTATTAGCCAACCATATTCAAGGATGCTCATATGCACATTTGAACTTTCCATCAATTTAAAGCATTGGCCAAAAGGGAGGTTCATGAAACCATGCCTCTACATCCAATCATTGAAGGAAGGCCATTTGCATAATGGGGTTTGGAATTCATTGGTGTAATCAACACAAACTCTTTAGCTAACCATAATTTTGTGCTTATGTATATAGATTATTGTACTAGATGGATGGAAGTAGTTATCACAAAGAATAGTAGAGAACAAGATGTGATTCAATTTTTAGAAGAAAACATTACTACTAGATTTCACACACCCATCTCTATAGTATGTGATAATGAAACAACATTTATATCAGCAAAGTTCATTGAGTGGGCATATAACAATCAAATTATAATCAGGTCAACTTCTAACTACTACCCTTAGGGGAATGGATTAGTTGAGTCAATGAATAAAAACTTGATTGAGGAAATTAAGAAGTTAGTAGGAGACAAGGATAAAGATTGACACAATCTACTAATGCATGCTCTTTGGGCAAGCCAGATGAGATACAAGTAAGCCTTAAAAGCTTTGCCTTACCTGTTGGTATATGGATGCAAGCTAGTTTTTCCCATCACATTGAAGTTGCACACTTATTAGTTCATACAATATTACATGAAACTAAATGACAAAGTAGAATTAAGTTTGCTTGATATAATAGAGATGGAGGATTCAAGAATAGAAGATCTACAAACATTTGACAAAAACTAAGATGTAGTTAAAAGGTGGTTTGACAAAAGAGGAAAAGTCAAAGCATTCAAAATTTTAGATCTAGTATTACTATAGGATAAATCCAATGAAAAGAAAGGACAAAATGAAAAGTTTGTTCTGTTATAGATAAGACCATATAATATTTCAAAGATCATGGGCAATAATGCATTTCATCTAAAAGACCTCTAGGGTAATGAGTTTACATATCTAGGTAATGGATAGTTCTTGAAGCATTACTTTAGAGTTGTTCCATCTACATATATTATTGATTAAGAGGGTTCATATAATCTTAGACATAGGACTAGTTTATTATTTCTTGTTTTTTAGTACTTTGTTTTATATAATAAATTTCAAATTTTTCTCAGATTAGTCTTTCTTGCTTTCATTTTATGTTTTGTATAGTAGTTCTCTACTTTTTAGATTAGTTGTTCTTGGTTTTCTATGATGATCATGATTGTGTTTGCTCTAGTTATTACCAAAATTAATTAAACATAATTGAACGTGAGAGTTGTGAAAAGAGGGAAAATTAAAATCTTAACACATTTAGAAATTAGTATACAATTTGTGTATATTTTTGTGTTTTGAGTTATTTAGAATGAAATGAGGCAATCAAAGATTATTTTGGATTGTGTCACAATTAAATAATTTTGTCAGGAAGGTGACACATTGTTCATATAAATTTAGAAAGTTTTCTTGTTTTATTGGATCAAATGCACTTATCAAGATAATAATTGATGGAAATGATAATTCTAGGTGCAGATTTGGCTGACAAGGACATTCTAGTAATAATTTGTTTTATAATTATACCATCTCACTAGGGTTCCAACTCCTCTCTTTATAAGAAAAAGAGAGATAACTAATGAGTTCAGAAGAACAAAAGAAGACCTAAATAAAATTAAAAGAAAAGGCTCACATAATGAAATAAGGTCAATGTACCATGCATCGTGGTTAAAAGAGAAATAATAGAATGAGAAGAGATGGAGCCCAAGGTATCTCTATTTGGGATATGAAGACCTGGCTATTAGTAGAGCAATCCCTGAGCTTCCCTTATTTTAAGATTTAATAGATACTCAAATAAAACCTACAACCTCATCAAAACCTTAGAAAAACTCATCATAGTAAGGGGTAAATGAATTACACACTTAACACACACATATCCAAGAGATTTAAAGGAATGTATGTTTTGTGAATCTATTCAGGAGTCTCTTTCATGTTTATAATTTAAGTATTATTCTATGTCACACTTCATGATTAATTTAGGATTGCAAACCAAAGTTCTAGGTTCTTGAATACTCAAGATTATTTCCCCTATAAGTCACCATTATTGTACCCAACATCCCCTTTTTTTTCCATAAGGAAATGGGGACCCACCTTTTCTTTTAAAATATGATCTCTGGTATGTTTATGAAAAGTTTGGGAAATCTAGGACATTTCACTTTTTTGGAAGATGATATTGTTATGGTGTTTATGAGACTAACTTGTGTATTGTAGATAAATTCTTTAGGTTTATATTCTTCAAGTTAATTATTTCAACCTTCATGCAAAATTATCTTTAATATGGAATTTTGAAAGTGCCCTTTAGCCTTTATGAAGTATATCCTTAGATACTTTTGTTATGGATAAAATCCCTATGAAATAGACCCTTTAGACTGTTGCCAAAGTACCCTTTGACATTTTGGAATTGCCCTTCAAAGATTTTGAAATTTCCTTTTTGCCTTGCCAACCAACCCTTTGGCCTTTATGAAGTATACCCTTAGAGTAAACTTCTACCCCAAAGTAGACCCTTTGATTTCTTTCCACCTACCCTTTATAACCCTTTCAACTATCCCTTTGGCCTTTCCAAATTGACCATTTACACCCCTTTTCTTGACCACTTCCTTCAGAGCACATACCCTTTGAGTTTTGTGCAAGCTACCTATTAGAACTATTGTTTTAGCCTCTTTATCCTTTAGGATATACCCTCCAAGTGTTTTTTCCATGCCCCTTGTGTCATGAACCAAAGTGCCCTTCAGCCTTTATGTTTTGGGATAATTGCCATGAACTTATCCTTCAATTTTAGTTAAGCCTTCCCTATTCGATCTTTGTCCTAAGTCATGTTCCCTTTTTTAAGTGGACACTTTCCCTTTGGGACTTATCCTTCGAGATATGTCTTTTGACCTTAATTCCTGACTAAATTCCTTTAGCACATTTGGAATTTCCCTTTGCCCTTTTTTTCATAACTTTTATTCCATGCCTTTACCAATTCCTTCAGACATTTTGTTCAATGAAAATGACCCTTTAGGAGAATTATTATAGACATATTTCATCAAAGAAATTCCCCCAAAGTAATTCATTTGGGACCTATTGAAAGGACCCTTTTCCCCAGACCATTTTATTTAAAGCTTTTGTTTTGGACATTTTCTCCAATGCAAAAGTCTCAAAATAATTCCTCCAAAAGGCACTTGCCCTTTAGACTTCCTAAAGCTTCCCTTTGGATATTTTAAAAGTGACCTTTCAGCCCCTTTAAAGTGACCACTTTCCCTTTGGGAATTTTGTCCTAAAACTTTTTTCCTTAGCTAATTCCTTTAGATATTTTGTCTGAGAGAATTATACCCTATAGAACTTTTGAAGTGCCCCCTTAGCCATACAGAAGTATTGTTCGGGAGGCTCCAAAGTGCCCTTTGACATTTGTGAAGTAGATCCTTTAGGAATTTTGTCATAGAAAAAATTCCCTACAAAATGGACCCTTTATATCAAAAGTAACCTTTAGGGAAATTTAGATTTCCCTTCAAACCTTTGAAATAACCCTCCAAAAGAATTACTTTAGGATTTCAATCTAATGAATCCTTCGAGGAGATTGTAATAGAAATTTTCTCCAAAACTAATTCCTTGAAATAATTAGTCTATAAACATAGGCCTAAAAGCATTTTTTGGTGTACATCTTAAGACATTTTAATACTAAGTCTCATTATATACTTAGCTAAATAAAGATAAAATATTTCCTATTTAATAAATGCTCAATCCCCCTACCAACACAAGCTAACAAATTTGAAAAGTGAACGTTACAAATTTACATTGTATGAACTGGTATTTAAAGAAATATCCTATATAGACTATATGTAGCCATTGAATCCATCATTTGAATCGAAGTTAACTTACAATCAAAGCATCCTCATTATTAATAGTGATTGAGATCCCTAGTTTATATCTTGAGAATTCCATGAAGTATAACAATGACTAACCTAAGAGTCAAAGTTATTGCATAGTATGTAGCAATCAAAGAAAATTGCAATATTTTAGAACATGCAGCTATGGCTTCCTCATCTAGGAAATTTCAAGGAACAAATCCTCCATCTACATTCTCAATCAAAGACTCTACAAAATTTAAAGACATGGTCTTTGACATGGAGGTATTCCAAGATAAGTATCATAACTATGCAAAACTCTAGGATGGTATTGATTCAATCAATATACTTTCATTAGATGATGAAACAGTTCTAGAAGAAAGGTTGCTCATTCAAAAACTTATAGCATATAAATGCCAAATATTATATTTTTCCATGGCCAAACCAGAGGTTATGCCATGCATAGACCTCCTCAAGGATTTATTCTTTTCCAACAAAATATCATAAGATGCTTACTTTCTCAATTTTTGTGGTGATACAGTGGTCACGTGCATCTCTAAAAGTTATTTTCAAAGTTATATATATTTATACATACCAAAAGAATATTATGATAACCACACTTGGGTGTAATTCAAAGCAGAAGCCTCAATCCCAAAGGTGTTATCCTTATGGTTACTCTTAAATCAGTCTATCACCTAACAAGAGATAAAATTAAAGGGAGAGATTCTAATCAACAAATTTAGAGTGGGAATATAGATAGGTATGAATTTTCTCAATAGATTATATGGTATTCCCAACATCCATTATGTAAATTTACACTAGATACCATTTCTATATATGATGCTTTCACATGATGCTAATTATTCCTTGGGGGAGGTAATAAGTTTGAGATTAAGAGAGTAGATTATACATAAGGATACACATCCCACCCCCATAGGATATTTTTATATGATGTCATATTTGGTAGATGAAGTCATGGGAACCTATTATAAGGACTTGGGAATTCTATGGGCTCTAGCCATAATTACATAAAAAATAAAATCTGTGACCTCTTCTAAGTCATTCATATATATGCATACCACAAAAATATGGTTATGATATGCAAATATCTTTAACCATAGGTATGGTAATCCATTCATGGATTTCCTATGCCTCATCTTGGACAAAATATTCTAAAGAATTTGAGTGAAAAAGAAATATTTTTCGTGTATCTAGACTTTACAGTCATCATGGTCTAGGGTAATAAGGTTGAGCCTCTATGTCTCCCAAGGTATGTACTCGACAAGTTGGCTGAGTAGGAGATTAATTTCCAATTATGGAATATCATTGAGGAGGATTTGGCTAGGAAAAAAAGGGTTATTCATTGTAAGCTTAATTTCAATTGGTAGAATGACATATACTATGAGGAAACATCTTGAAGATGTTAGAGGAAAGCAAAATCGATATGGCTTTCCCATAATGGCACATAAAGACTGGGACCCCCTTGGGTGAATTCAACAATACATTCATGGTTTTAATATTCCTTATTTCCACCAACCTTACTATTATGATTTTATTTTTATGAATTCTAAGTTAGATGAAAAAGTGCTAAAATGAACACAAATTATTAGGCTACAAAATTATCATTTAAGAATGATCCAAACTGAACCTAGTATCTCTATTAGGGAATTGGATAGCCAAAGATCTCTCTTTAAAGGATAGTAACGTTAAATATTTTGGAGGGGACAATCTAGAGAATATGGAGCTACCTCATCCAAAGGAATTTCATTAAAATTGAAACTAAAATTAGTAAAGAGAGAACCCAAGCTCCCTAAGCCTAGTACATAGAGAGGAAGAGAAAAAGGAAATCTTATCATTTTAGACTCTAATGAGGAGGATAAAATGTAAGAGATGCCTATTTTTATCATTATTCAAGTCCTTATGGCTACCCCCTGTGTATCTACTATTTACTCTATTGGGGTAGATACTTCACAAGTAATAACATCCTCCTCTTAGGGCTCTCCCATTCAATAAAATACCCCTTTGGTCTATACCAAGAAGCCCAAGACTCTTATAGATATCCAAATAGTACAAAGCTTACCTATTCCACCCCCAAGCTCACAACAATCAAGAGAAGATGAAGTTATCATTAAATACATAGTAGATGATTTAGATGAAGAGGTTGAGTTGGATATACCCAAAGCTTTGAGTCTTTAGTTTGACCCCATTGAACTTCATCTTAAAGGTACATATACCTTCTCTAATTTCCCTTTGACTTTAATTTATATCATTGTTCAAATAGTTGTTTCTTATATATAAGTCCTCATTCCCTCTACTACATTCACCCCCTTGTTTCCTTTCACCTCTACACCCTTTCCTTCCATTTCCATAACCAACATTGATCCCTCCTTTACCACCACACCATTTCACACAAATATTCCTTCTATACCTATAATAACTTATGCTATGAGACTTTAGAAAAAATAATAAGGCAACCAAGAAAGTGTAAACTACTCTAGCCACCCCCAACTTCATGTCCAATCTACACATCTCTCCCTTCCACTCCCCACTTACACTTATATATAAGAAACCATAATAACTAGCATAAGAAAATGAAGGAAGGCTAAGCCTCACATGGTTTTAGTCCACCCACTCCATCAAGTTGGAGGAGTGGATTGGTAAAAAAATAATATGGCCTTTCTTACTTGATGTCTTAATAAATACTAGTGAGAAATAAAAGAGAGAAAAAGAAGAATAAACTGATAAATAAATTATTGTTACAATTGATGATACACCCCTCAACATTCTACCTTGGGTCATGGATTTGAGGAGTCAAATGCTAAGCTATAAGGTCATAAAACTCTCCTCTATGTCTAATTTTTTTAACCTTCCAACTGGTTCAATCTAAATATTAAATAAGAGAAAATTTAAGGATAACTAGGGTACAAGCATCATCTTGAAGAATGATAACCAATATTCTCCCTCACTAAGAGGTAGAATGAGCATCCAGGGGAGTTTGTATATGAAGAGAATCTTTTATACCTAGCTCAAGGACATAAGGATGTGGTAGTGGCCATCCACGAAGGAATGATGTTATCTCAATAGGAACTAGAAGAATAAGTACAAGAATTATGAGCATAGGTTGAGCAACTCAAGGAACAATCTAGCATAGTTCATATTCCTACAAGCATCAAAGCTAAGGTTTGAGAGGCTACGCATAAATGTTATAATTACTTAGAGGCCATGGAATTCATGAAGGATGACATAGAACCTCACATGAACAAAGAAAATCAATTTTATGGCTCTTTGGTTTAAGATAGAGCCAAGCTTAAAATATTGATTGTCTACATGGGTAACTCATTGTATAGCCACCTTGACTTAATGACCACATTTGAGGCATCCAATTACCTAATTATGGTTGTCATCAGGCATGAATAAGTAAAATAATGGTTGAAGGATATTTTAAATTTAGTTTTAGAGTACCAAGTGCATGAGGCCCAATTCCTCCAAATTTTGAATGACCTAAAATTATCTAAAGCAAGGGATTATACAACCAAATTGATTAGTAGAATTAATTTTGATAAAATTATCCAAGAGGTCATTGAGAAATTCAAGTAAAACATAAAAGTCTTGGAGGTGGAAAGAATAGAATCGGAGTTAAGGAAAGTTAGGAAGAAGGTGACTGAAGTGGAAATTTTTAGGAGTAAGTTCTAGCTAACTAAGGATGAACATGCATGACTCCTTTGTCAAACAAGGATAATCCACTAACCTTCATTGCTTAGCTTAAAAATCATTCACTATAGCATGAGGTAGTGTACAAAGTCTATAAATATCATGAGGTGATAAAAAAGTAGGCTTATGTTAGTGTTGCTACATCTTTAACTTCTACTTCGACTTCCACTCCTACTAAGGCCCATGAAACAATTTAGACTAAAAAACCTTAGCCTTATGCATGTACAAATCCTAATGATGAGTATATTTAGATTCTCTTTGTAAAATAAACATAT
The DNA here is from genome assembly GCA_037957365.1 of Torreya grandis. Lineage (NCBI taxonomy): Eukaryota > Viridiplantae > Streptophyta > Pinopsida > Cupressales > Taxaceae > Torreya > Torreya grandis. The sequence continues at coordinate 577,752 of JARHVA010005004.1, read as the reverse complement.
CATTATAAAATTGACTTTGTATTTTCTTTTACATGCACATGTTGCATATTCTTGTAAAGTCAATTGATCTATTTATAACTTTTTTTAGCTTTTCTTAAAATATTTTTAGACCATAGTTATAACTAAACATTCTAACCACCACATGTAACAATAATGCATAGAATTGGAAGATGAGGTGATACTTTCCCTAAGATATATTAATACAATTATAACACCCAAATTTTTTTTATTCAAAAAAATTTGGAATACAGAGCAACAAGCCATTTTGGTCATCAAGCGAAGTGTTTGAGTATTTTATTTCCATTGTTGTGTTATTAGTTGCTATTTATATGGTTGTTTACTTCAATAATATTTAGTGTGCTAAATATGCAAATAGATTCTTGATTAATTTGATTAATATGATAATCTTAGATGTACAATAGCTATTGAAGATTAGTGAATGTATTGATTGAAATAGTCAAGTTAAATTGAATCATATTACTAGATGTGTATTGGTGTTTTCTTGGTGTAGTTTTCTAAGTGTGTACTATAGCTACCTTAGATAATTCATTAGCCTAAGCCATAATATCTTGATTAAAGGATGTGTAATATCTACCCCAATAAGAGTAACCTTTGTCTAAAGCTATTTGAATTCCTACATTTTTGTTCCCTTAGACTTCCTAGTTGTGTCTTTTTTCATGTGTGTAATTGCTTCTAGAAATAGGCATTAGTTTTAAGAAAATAAGGTCTATCTAGAAACCAACCAAAGAAGTAATTCTTAAAACCCATGAAGATTTATTTTCTACCATAACTTACGCTATTTTTGTGTTTTGTTACAAAAATATACCCACTCTAGATTAGAAGCTAGTCACCCATCCAACTCACTTAGAAATTCACCCTATTAGAAATCCACACCTCCATCTAAAGACATTATTAGTAACCTTCATACCCTATCGACTATTCCATCAATAGGTTATCAAAGATTACATATCTGCAACTCATGCCTTGGAGTGGAGTTTACCTCCATTGAGATCCTAAAATATTAGAGGCTACATTATTAAAAATTTGGTGTGCATAAAAATTGCATCAACATGTCACATGTTTGATCTTCAGAGAATTATCCTTGGATATAAACTTTGTCCTAGGCAATTAATGTTTTTTAAGTGAAAGCATGAATGTATCCCAATAATTCAATATTTCACCCTACATGTGCAATCCTTCTTAAAACCAAGCTTAGATCAGAACAATGCTCAAAATCTTAAGGAACAATTATCCTAACCTTTAATCTTTACTAGTTTCTCCAAACTATAACATTAAGCTCATATTCCAATAATCCATGATCAACCAATATTAAGAGAACATATATGTATTCCTAAATTGTGGATTTCCTTTTGAAAAATCATATGAATTTTGAGTTGAGTATTGTCCAAAAGGACTTATTGAAAACAAGAAACAAATCATGAAAAGTGAACAAACCCAAGTACAAATGAAATAAGAAAATAAATATATACAAACACTGTGTACAAAAATGTACATGAAGGAAAGGAATAAGAAATAAACTAAACTAAGCCCTACTTACACTAACTCTAATTAGTCTTATATTTCATTCCATGAAGACTCTAGGTGGGATCATAAAGAAATAGTGCTTGAGGTATTGCCTATTGGTTTGAAATGTAAACTCTGTTCCTTGTAAGTCTTTTAGTTTGAAGGTGTTATCCCTTAGGATCTCAATATTTTAATATGGACCAATCCATAGATGTGTGAACTTCCCATGCTTCCCTTTCGGTTCCAAGGCCTTATCCTAAAGAAGAACTAAATCTCCATTTCTAAACACCTTTATCTTTGAACATTTGTCAAACCACCTCTTGATTGTGGTTTGGTGTTTGATGAAATTATAAAAAGACTCATCTCTTGTATCTTCCATCTGTATGATGTGCAAAAACCTTGAACTTGCAAATTTTTGATCCTCCTCCATGTACTCTTGCATGAAATTGTAGGTTAATAGCTTGAGTGTTATGGTAAATATAGGTTCTTAAACATATAACAAAAATAATGGTGATGCCTTAAGAACTTGTTGATGCAGTGGATTGCACCTGAGGTAGGAGGCTGAGCTCTTGCCCTTCCACACACAACAATGGAAACTCCCCTCTCGCCTGTGGGACCGGTGAAGCTAGAGGGGAGAGTCTCTAGATAAGGGCTAGCTCCCTCTGATGTATCTTTTAGGCCTTGGTTTCTCTTACTGCTAACAAATAAAATGAAAAAAGGGGGAGATGAAAAGGGAGAGAGAAATGCTGAAAACAAAACCTAAGCCCTAAAAAAAGAAAAGGCGATACACCAGAAAATGTTGACTCACCCAACTCAAAAATACACTTTTCACCAAAAAGAAGCACCCATACACTTCTCTGAAGTGTGAAGCTCTTATGCAATATTTATCTAGGGTTCTATAGAAATACAAGGAGGAAGAAACTACCAGAGGAATCCTCAAACACACTTATGGCAGCCTATTCATAGGCACCTACATTCCCCTAGGAACACTTTTGGCAGACCTGCAGAAAGGAGACTTCACAATGCACTAGACATGATGTAATCGATCTGTGAGAAGCATGAAAGACATTGACTTAACACAAAATAAGAACACAGACATATACTTTAAAGTAAAAGTCTAGATAGAGGTAAAAAATCTAAGTCTCGATTCAAGGTAAAATCTAGCAGCTTTGCCTTACAAGCCCGAGAGATTTTTGGGTAGAGTTCTGCCTTAAGGCTGAGAGAATCCTCTTCTCAAATGAGAATTTTTTACAATATATAGAAAGAGGGGAAGAGAACTTGGCACCTCTTTTGAAAAGACTTTGGTGCTCTTTGAAAAGCTGGCCCATGTGCGCTAAAAACATCAAAAAGAAGAAGTTACTGTTACTGATGTCATTCTTCTAGAAGAGGCCTACTGGAACCATGCTGTATAATCACCAAACTTGACTTTGGAATTCAAGCATTAATGTTGAAGCATGGGCTACACCTCTTTTCTATAAATAAACTACTCTTTCTAGATATTCACGTGATTTGTCCCATTTTAAATGCAAAATGGAGAAGACAGGCCATGTCATTTGCTATTTGCACCGTTTGGTGACCACCTAGCAATAACTCACATCTTCTTTTCCACTTAAACTACTTTGTTCATTTCTTGCCTTGTCTCATCCTAGTTCTATCTCTTTCTACTCCTTCAGCCCTTAGGGATGGTCTTCTAGTAGGTCATTGCGTTCCTTGGGCTCTTTTCATGGTTAGCACTCATGCAATTTAAAAACAAGTAGCTATTTCACTATCTTAAAATTGACGTCCGTGCTCCCATCATCACTTTAAAAAAATGGCTAATCCATCTCCTTGAAATTGATGGCTTTTGGGATGTCACTGTCCTTGGCAAATTCCTTCAGGCCTTTTTTGTGGGCTTCTTTCTATGGGTTTTTTCCCATGAGCTTTTTTTCTACAAACAATTTTCCCATGGACAAAAAGTCTATGAGAATTGTCTATCCTTTTGTCCTTTTGCCTTAAAGTCATTTTCTTTCAGGTTTCTTGCTCACGGCCTTTTCCAAATTCCTTCAAACTTTTGTCCAAAGGAATTCCTTCAAACAAAAAGTTTGAAGGGTTTCTTCTTTGCCTCTGCTGACTACCTTAGAATTTTTTTTGAAAGAAATCATCCTTTGTAGCTTTCTCTTTGAAGTGTTCCTTGCCCTCTGCAAGGGCTCTTAAACCTAGAACTGCCCTCCATAAGGGCACTTATCCTTTAGCTTTTTGGGATGCTCCTTTGAACCACCTGATTGAACTAAGCTATTGAACCAACTAATTGAACCAAAAATGGTTCAACGATTCAATGGTTCAATACTACGCACCACTCCTTTATTGAACCAAGCCTTTAAACCAACCGCTTGAACCCAAAATGGTTCAATGGTTTAATGGTTCAATGGTTCAATGCTTCATGCCATTTGTTAAAATTTGTTGATTAAAACCAAGCCCCTTTGAACCTTCCACGATGAACCATTTGATAGAACCAAGCAATGAACCAAGGCCAATGAACTTGAGCTTTGAACCAAAATGTTGAACTCTATTGTTGAACCAAAGCGTTGAACTTTGCTAAGCATTAAACCAACTAAATTGAACCAAGAATTTGAACCGAGCTGATGAACCTAGGTGTTGAACCAATGCATTAAACTGGTTTAATGGTTCAAAAATGCTAACCTTCCTTGTGAATTTCTAGACAAGGGTCCAAAAAAGCTTTACTACTAAGTCTGTAGAGATCCAAGTTCTGCAAAGTCCATAGAAATGGACCTACAAACTTTGTAGAAAATTTGTAGAGTCCATAGAAATTGCAAGACTCATGAAAAATCAAAAGTACTGGCTTAGAATAGCATAAAAAAGAAGGGGGACCAATTTTTTGGCCTGTTGGGCAAAAAATGGTCAATAAATTGGTGACTCTCAGGGGAAGCATGCCTGCTATGCTTAGAGACTAGTTTCCTTGTAGTCCATTAGGCATAGAGTTAGAATGAAGCTTTGAAGAAAGGTTAACAATAGCCCCAAAGATCCAAGAATCAAACATGAAGCTTTTAACCCTAGACATAAGGGAAAGCACACACAAGACTAAAAACACTACTTGTGCAAATTGCACTTAGGGAAAGCAGGAAAAGAAATTGAAAACAACTACTATGTATAACTAACCAGGTGTAGTTGTTTCCTTCCTAGATCAAAGGGAAAACTTCTTAAGTCCCCTCCCTGGCAAGGAAACTTATGGTGCTAGACAAGTGGTTGAATGAAAAGGAGATTTGGTGACTTGCTCCTCTTGCCTGTCACCTGGATTGGCTTGTATTCGAGTGGATCAGATTCAAACATGCTTCCAACATACATGTATTCCTTTCATTCTTGGAAGCTTGTTGAATGCTCATCCTTCATGCTAGTGCATATTACCAAGAAATCTGTGCCTGTTGGCTCATCACCATAAGCCCTTTGATCTGCACAGTCCCTCTGCAATGCATCATGGTTTGACATGTTTCCTTATGCTTCATTGGAGATCTTGCCAAACTCATCCTTTGCTCCCTCTTAGCCTTCTTGAGGAAGGGTGACCATTGTGATTTCTGAAATGGAATCAAAAAATGATTGCTCATCCCATAGAACATCACCTCTTTGTTTAAAAAACTCTTCTTCAAGGCTTTCCTCAAGGGAGACCAACCTCTCCTTTTCCTCCTCAAATATCAGGATCTCTAGATGTTCAAAGATATCCTCCTAATCCTCCTCTAACTTAGGCTCCTCAGCATAGTCATCCTCCTCATCAAAGCAACAGGGAAGTTCATCAAATAAAGGAGGAGGGAGCTCACCATGCTTATGTTCTTCCTCATATTGCTGGAACATCCACATGTATGCATGCCTTGTGTCTTCTCCATTGCTGATGAGGTCTTCACAAAGATTATTGATGATGATTTCGTCTTCATCATCACTCATGATAGCCTCTTTGGAAACTACAAATTAGATCTTCTACTCCTCACTCGCCTCTTATAGAACATCTTCCTCCTTGAGAAGAGATGAAGTGGAAAAAACATGTGGAAGAGGAGGTAGTCCTTGAGCTAGAATTAAATGATTCTCCTCCTTTCATCTGGTTAGCACTTCATCAATATTAGGTGTGGCTTGATAGCCCTCTTGGAGGTGTATATATGGGGTGTGTTTAGACATGGAATGTGCCATTGGGTCTAAATTGTCCATCACACACTGGCTGAGGAATCTCTCTATGGATTCCAACTCTATAATTCTTCTAGCTATATCCTCTTGGAAGCGCCCTTCTTAGAGGTCACCAACATTATCATGAGTAGGAGTAGCCTCAAGAGAGATGTGCTAGTTCATAATTCTCCCCCCAAAGTAAGATTCATGAACTAGGGAATTTAGAAGGTTCATCTCCATGGGAGGTTGTTCCAGTTCCTTTTGATGATTGAAGGCTAGGTGCATGGGGTCAAGAGCAGGGTTGATTGATGCATCAGGTAAGACAAAATGAGCAAGTGCCATCTGGTATAAAGGATTTGGTACACAAGAGGGGGCTTTCTTTAGGATAGGAGGGGGCACACAAGGCTAACTGCCTTACATGAATGGATTCCTCCATTTTGGTACCTCCTCCTCTATGGATTGCAAGGCCTGAGCTTGCTTGAACAAACATGCCTCTTTATACATTAGCTTCTGCTAATAACCATACTTCTCATCTAGTCTATCTATTTCCATTACCTACTTCTCAAACTCTAGCGCCACCTCCCTTATCATTGAAGGGCAACTAGGAGAGCCACTTGAGGGGATTCCCTAAATATCTAGAGCTTGATCATAGTCATATAAAGGAATACAAGGTCCATGATTTTGTGCAAAGGAATTATACATACAAAAATATGATTTTTGATGTCACCAGACTGCTTAACCAATTGATTTAACTTAGATTCACCATTGGTGTTGATGCAAAAGCCTCCAAAGGCTGGTTGGTTGAAAAACACACAAAAAATTATTCAACTCTATGGACACAACTTGTCCTAGTTGGTCCCAACAGACATGCCAAAAACTATTGACATAGTGGATTGCACTCAATGTAGGAGGCTGAGCTCCTACCCTTCGACACACAACAATGGAAACTCCCCTCTCACCTGTGGGATCGATGAAGCTAGAGGGGAGAGTCTCTAGATAAGGGCTAACTCCCTCTGATGTATCTTTTACGCCCTATTTTCTCCTACTGCTAACAAATAAAATCAAAACAAAGGGGGGGATGAAAAGGGAGAGAGAAATGTTGAAAATAGAACCTAAGCCCTAAAAAAAGAAAAGGTGATACACCAAAAAATGTTGACCCACCCAACTTGAAAATACACTTTTCACCAAAAGGAAGCACCCATACACTGCATCTAAAGTGTGAAGTTCTTCTGCAATAATTAGCTAGGGGTCTATGGAAATACAAGTAGGAAGAAACTACTAGAGGCATCCTCAGACACACTTATGGCAGCCTATTCACAGGTACCTACATTACCCTAGGAACACTTCTGGTAGACCTACAGAAAGGAGACTTCACAATGCACTGGACATGCTGTAATCGATCTGTGAGAAGCATGAATGACAATGACTTAACACAAAAGAAGAACATAGACATATAATTTAAAGTGCAAGTCTAGATAGAGGTAAAAAGCTAAGTCCCAATTCAAGGTAAAATTTGACAGCTCTGCCTTACAAGCCTGAGAGATTTTTGGGCAGAGTTTTGCCTTAAGGCTGAGAGAATCCTCTTCTCAAATGAGAAATTTTTACAATATATAGAAAGAGGGGAAGATAACTTGGTGCCTCTTTTGAAAAGACTTTGGAACTCTTTGACAAGCTGGCCCATGTGTGCTAAAAACATCAGAAAGAGAAAGTCATTGTTACTGATGTCATTCTTCTAGAAGAGGCCTGCTGGAACCATGCTATATAATCACCAAACTTGACATTGGCATTCAAGCATTAATGTGGAAGCATGGGATACACCTCTTTTCTATAAATAAATTGCTCTTTCTAGATATTCATGTGATTTGTCCCCTTTTAAATGTGAATTGGAGAAGACAGGTTGCATTGTTTACTATTTGTGCCATTTGGTGAGCACCTGGCAATAACTCACCTGCTCTTTGCCACTTGAACTGATTTGTCCATTTCTTGCCTTGTCTCATCCTGATTTTGTCTCTTTTTGCTCCTTCAACCCTCAGGGATGATCTTCTGGTGGGTCACTGCATTCCTTGGGCTCTTTTCATGGTTGGTGCTCAGGGAATTTAAAAACAAATAGCTATTTCACTATCTTAAAATTGATGTCCACGCACCCATCATCACTTAAAAAACAATAGCTAATCCATCTCCTTGAAATTGATGGATTTTGGGATGTCACCATCCTTAGCAAATTCCTTCAGGCCTTTTCTGTGGGCTTCTTTTTGTAGGTTTTTTCACATGGGATTTTTTTCTACAGACAATTTTCCCACGAACAAAAAGTTTGCAAGAATTGTCTCATTATTTGTGTCCTCTTGCCTTAAAGTCATTTTCTTTTGGGTTTCTTTCTCACGGCCTTTTTCAAATTCCTTCAAACTTTTGTTCGAAGGAATTCCTTTAGACAAAAAGGCTGAAGGGTTTCTTTTTTGCCTCTACCGACTACCTTAGAATTTTTTTGAAAGAAATCATCCTTTACAGCTTTCTCTTTGAAATGTTCCTTGCCCTCTACAAGGGCTCTTGAACCCAAAACTACCCTCCATAAGGGCACTTGTCCTTTAGCTTTTTGGGATGCTCCTTTAAACCACCTAATTGAACTAAGCCATTGAACCAACTGATTGAACCAAAAATGGTTCAACGGTTCAATGGTTTAACACTGCATGCCACTCCTTTGTTGAACCAATCCTTTGAACCAACCACTTGAACCCAAAATGATTTAATGGGTCAATGGTTCAATGCTTCGTGCCATTTGTTGAACTTTGTCGATTAAAACCAAGCCCCTTTGAACCTTCCATGATGAACCATTTGATTAAACCAACTGATTGAACCAAGTGATGAACTAAGGCCAATGAGCTTGAGCTTTGAACTAAAACATTGAACTTTGTCATTGAACCAAAGAGTTTAACTTTGCCAAAGCGTTGAACCAACTGAATTGAACCAAGCCTTTGAACTTAGCTGATGAACCTAGGTGTTGAACCAAGGCATTGAACTGGTTCAATGGTTCAAAAATGCTAACCTTCCTTGTGAATTTCAAAACAAGGGTCCAAAAAAATCTTTAATGCTAAGTCTGTAGAAATCCAAGCTCTACAGAGTCCATAGAAATGGACCTGCAGACTCCATAGAAAATTTGTAGAGTCTGTAGAAATTGCAAGACTCTTGTAAAATCAAAAGTACTATCTTAGAATAGCATAAAAAAGAAGGGGGACCAATTTCTTAGCCTATTGGGCAAAAAATGGTCAACATAAATTTATTACTCTTATTCTATCTACTAAAAGGGCATACCTAAGTATCTTGTGCCATGTCCTTGGTTTATCATCTACAAAATTCTTTATGGATTTCATCAAGTTCTTATTCATTGATTCATACACTTCATTGCCTTGAGGGTAATGGTTTGATGAGAACTTGATAATAATGTTTTTTTCATAAGCCCATTCTGTCATCTTAATGGATAAAAAACATATCCATTATCATAGACTTGAGATATTGGTGTCCCAAATCTTGTGGATATAATTTCTTCTAAAAATTTGATCACCTCTTAGATCTTGCACTATTTGGTTGCCACTATTTTATTCCATCTTGTGTAGTAGTCAGTAGTAGTCAAAACATACTTATGACCATTAGATGAATTAGGGTTAATGACCCCCACAAAATCTAGTCCCCATTAGGCAAAGTGTTTATCAGTCATTATTGACTTTAGTGGCATCGTTGTCTTGGGATTTTTAGTGTTGAAGATTTGAAATGAGTATCATTCCCTCACATGCTTGTGAATTTCCTTAGGCTAGTGGTAACCAACCCTTAGTATATTATGGGCTATAGTCCTTCTAGATGGATTCCCACTTAGTTTTTCATGGAAAGTGCTCAAGATCTCAGCCACTTCTTCTTTGAAATCACACCTTAGGTAAATGCCTTCAAAGTTATTCTTATACATCACTCTATATTTGATCATAAAATGAGCTGATTTGAGCCTTAAGGCTCTCTTTTACTCTTTACTTAACCTTGTAGGACAATAAAATTTTATTAGCAAATGAATAATAGAATCATACCAATCATTAGGCTGAAAATTTTGTTGTTGTACCTACATGACATATAGTTTTGAATTAGTACAGTCAATCAACTGAATTAAACCTTGGTACCTTACCAACTTTGTAGTCTTCATCTCTAGATCATATTCTTGAAAAATAAACATCCACTTACCTCTCCTTTCTCCAAGTTCACATTGACTAAGCATGAGGTTAGTGGTAGGGTCTAGTAGTATTGCATGTACCTTATTTTTAAGAATATAATGCCTAAAGCTCTTTACTACCTTGATGAGAACACATGCTTTTTTATTAATAAGAGAATAATTAAATTCAAAAATTTTAAATTCATTACTCATGAATGCAATAAGATGATCACATCCATCTATATTCTAGGTTAGGATAACTACAATTGTATGATCATAAGCAAAATAGTAAAGATAGAAGTCTTTAGTAAACTCTAGACTTATCATCATAGGGGCTTGTCCAATTGATTATTTAATTTCACTAAAGGCCTTCTTTATCTCTTAATTCCAAGTGATCTTATCATCTTTCTTCAACATGTCATTCAAAGGACTCACTATTTCTGTAAAACCAAAAATAAAATTCCTCATAAAGTTGATTTTACCAAAGAAAGAGTTTAGTTCTTTCTTATTATTGGGGGGTTCTATATTTGATATTGTATTTAATCTATATGGGTCTATAGAGATCCCCTCCTTAGTTATAACATGTCCCAACAATTTTCCCTAAGTTACACAAAAAATGCTCTAGTTACAAAAAAATGCTCTTCTTCACGTTGAGATAAATTGCATACCCTATACACCTTTCAAATTCTTTTTGAAAGTGCAGGATGTGATATTCCCTATTCTTTGAAAATATATTCAGGTCATTGATGTAAATGATAATTTACTTACTTATAATGCGTTGGAATACATGATCCATTGATATTTAAAGGTTACACCTAAATTTATCAATCTAAAGGGAATTCTCTTGTAGGAAAAAGTGTTCCACTTGGTAGTAAAAGTGGTCTTCATCCCTTCTTCCTTGTTCACTAACACCTAATTATACCATGGAAATCCATCAAGAAAAGACATCATAGTAGAACTAGAAACAATTTGGATTACTTGGTCAAGAGAAGGTATGGGGTAATTATAATTTTTAGATTCTATATTCATATTTATAAAATAAGTGCATAATCTAATTTCACCATTTTTCCTCCTATTAGTACTAGGTTAGCTACCCAAGTGGAGTGTCTAATAGGAAACACTATCTTAGCATCTAGTAACTTCTTGACCTCTTTATATATCATTAGTTTGAGGATAGGATTGACTAGCCTTTATTTTTACCTAAATGGCTTGTAGGCTTCCTTTAGAGGTATGGTGTGGGTTATGAACCTAGGATCAAAGATATCTAAGTCATCATAGGACCATGGTATTACATCCTTATACTTAGTAGATCTTTGGCTCACTTAGTTTCAATGATTGTGTAGGCTATACCAATGTTCACCAGTTGAGGTTTACCTTGGGAACCTAGGTCTATTGCATTATAGTCCTTCCAATATACTTTGGGAATCTTGACACTCTCAACTAGTTTGTCTAAATCAAATATTCTCTCTAAAGCTATCATCTCTTTGGGGATCTTATTTTCACTCAACTAAATGACCTTGTCATCAAGTTTACCTTCAACTTTGTCATCATCAAGGGTATTTTCATTGGCTTAATCAATGATGTGAGCCTCAAATAACCCTGAGTTAGTCATGAAGTCTATGATCTATTGATCATCATTTAATACTTGAAATTTTTTGACATTATCTAGCATTAAGGGACATGGGACCAATTCAATGGTAAGGCTTGTAACTTAAAACCTTAATTGGGCATAAGGTTGGCTACAACTGAAACAAGTTCATTAGTAGCCTTGTTTTCTTCCCTATGGATTAACATAATGTTGAAAGCATCAAAACATTAAATTAAGTCCCACACTATAAATTTGTATTGCTTAAGATAGGACAACTTGCATTGATATTTACTCTTAACCTAATTAACTACTAGCTCAAAATCACTAAAATTTAATAGTTCTTTGACCTTGTGTCTCATTTCATATTATAATCCAAGAATAAGTGCTTCATACTCTATGAGATTGTTAGTGCATGGGAAATAGAGTTTTTAAGAGGCATTGTATTCTTTCCTAATGGGATTGATTAATACCAATCCTACTCCTAAACTTGATTTGCATCTAACACCATCAAAATATATATTTTAAAATCTATGAATAATATGAGAAGTTTTAGAGTGTTAGGAGAAGAAAATTGGATAAGTAAAGCTGTGTAGGATATTCTTTGAATATTCATGAATTATATATGAAATTGTCAACTATATATATTTTGTCTTATCCTATTCAACTTGTGAAAGGATAAAATATGAATAGTTTCCTCTTTTTTAAACCAACATATGAGAAGAATATGAATAGTCAAGAATTGTAGCAACTAAAATATGTATGTATGAAGAAGATGATGACCCTATTGTTGAGATTAATATAGACTTTCTGGTTATGGTTATCTATCATATTTCTTATGTTATTTCTTGTTTGTGTTATCATGCTTAATTTTTAGTTTAATATTATCTAAAGTTAATCTAAATGCTCTACATACCTTAAGAAATTTGTTTAATCTTAGTTCTATCTATCACACTATAATTCATCTCTATCATGTCTTTGCTAATTAATATTCTTTGTACCAACCTACACTTTATATTATAACTTAACTATCCTTACCCTTAGCATGTTCTATTGAATTAAGAACCTCTGATAAAAATGGTGTGGTGATTGTGGTAACACTCCTTCTAGAGGAAACTATGCTTAGATGGTTACTAAGATAGTGATATATTGAAACATGATTAGACTAGAAAGTAGGCACTTCATAGAAGAAGAACCTAAAAAGACTGGTCTTACCATAAGTGAAATAATTTAGTAACATATCTATAGATAAATATATGAAATTTTATGGTGTGATATATTTGAATTGGTAATTAATTGGTTAATAAGAATGGAATACTACTACTTCAATCCTAGAACAAAAGAAACTATTACCTAGACTGAAGAAAAGATAGACCAATTGTTGAAATTTGAAACTGAATGGATGTGAGAAATAAATTACTGGGTTACCATAACCATATATGGATATATCACTAAGTTCATATTACAAGTATATATAGCATTGAGAGTTGTGTAGGACCATTTTGTCTAAGGAATTAGTGGAATTTTTTTGTAGTGACTACCTCTCTTATTGAAGATGTTGGTTATGGATAATGCCATGGTGCCTACTCAAGCCAATATATAGTAGTCTTTTCAAGTGTATGAGGATGTGTACACATGAAGGTTAAGTATGGATATATTAGTAAGTAGAGATTGAACCTATATCCATAATGGATATGTGAGGAAAGAAGAGTCAGAAGAAAACTCTAGATTCATAACAAGAATTGTCACAATAGAACAGATGGAACAAACATAAGAATACTCAAGTAGTTGTGAGTAGGAGTAAGATTAGAAATAGAGTAGATGATGATTGAGTGTGTAGATGTAATGAGAAAGATAATTATTATGATGTTGAGTAAATAATAAAGAAATAAAATGATGTGGGATGCTAGTAGATGGAATGAGAGGATGATGAATGAGTTGTATGAAGAAGAAGGTGAGAATAACTTAGAAGTAGAATCAGTAGATGATAGATGTAGTACAGATCTACAAAGAAGGGTATTGATAAAAGAATAATAATTACATACATAAATATAACTTACTCAATTAAATTTTAGGTTCAAGCATAATAAATGAAGTTACAAAAAAGAACCATTCACTAGAAGAAAACACGTCACTACAACCCAATGTTTTATATTCCAATATAAATTTCAATCCAAGAGAGTAGGAGGAAAAGAGCTGGGAAAGACCATTTTTAGAGTGCGTGAGTTATTAGGGTACTAAAATTCACACAAAAACAATTAGGAAAGATTTTTAATTCTTGGATTTAGCTGAAATAGAATAATATAATGAATGAATTGCAAAAAAAATAGAGTGCACACATTAATTCTTTTAGTGTGTAGACTAGTACATAGATAGGATCACACAAGATGCAACCACCTCAAATAATAACTATGTAGAATTATCCATCTATACCAGTCAATATGATGAATTAGTTTGGAGGATTCTTAAATTTGGCCATCTATGATGGGTCCATAGACCTTGAATAGTAACTACTAACTTGCAAAAGGAAATGGCAAGTTAAGGGTGTCAGTGATGAAAATTTACAAATTTGTGAATTAGTAGGGGCTCTATTTAGGAGATCATTGAAGTTAATATACAAAAGAGATATGCAAAAATAAATTCTAAAAGATGTGTATAATTGGATCATCATAGAATTTAAGATTAAGAAAGGTACTAACCAGATAATATAGGACTTGAAAGAGATAATGTAAAAGTCTAAAAAGTTGGTTTGTGCCTATGATTATAGATTTTTTGATGTAATGAATAAATTAGAATTCACTTTGATAGATGAAGACAAATTAGAAATGTTTTTTGAAGGACTATGATGTAGGATTTGGTTTTACACTATGTAAACACAATATGAGATAAAGTAGATGCCAAAGATATTTCACTACATGTAGAATAGATTGAAGATTATAGAGAAGCTCATATTGTTAATTTAACAATTAAAAATACAATATAGGCTTTCACAAAAATAATAGAGCAATACCATGAGGTAGATAAACCTAAATTGAGTCTATGGTGCATCAAGTGTGGAAAAAGACACCATAAAAATGATTGTTCTAAATTCAAGATAGAATTCTATGAGCTCTATTGGGTAGGACATACTACAACACAGTGTCATATTTTGCAGCAATATATCAAAAATCCATAGAATCTATATTTTAATTTCTACAAATTGACTAACCATGATGAGAATAATTATAGAGATTTATAGGAGCTTAAAGAGGGCATCTAAAATAATTATTTTCTATTACAACATAGAAAATCTCCTTAGTAAAATAAGTAAACCTAGGCTTGGAGGTTGATAAGAGTTTTGCAATAAAAATAGGTCCATAGTGGATTCAAAGTTCACCAAAGTACCAACCTCATGGTCTAGATGGATGGGATCCTTCTTTGTTGAGTTTGACACCCCCATCCACTCAATATTAGTATAAAACACATTAGAATTCACCCATAATATAACCACAATAATTGAATTGGATCCCTCTAGCTATGCAATAATAATTCAATGTGGGAGATAATAATTAGCAGTACCAATATTAGAACTCTACATAGCCTCCTTTGCAATGCTATCTATGTGGAGAATATAATCATGTCTAACAAAATTGTTTGACGAATCCAAAACAATGGTCATATTACACATATTATAGAGTCTCTAATCAAAATGATATAGACTATTATCCTATTCTAGAGAAGCAAAGAAAGGACAAAGATGTCCAAAATGTAAATATGGTAAGTGTAGAGCCTAAAGAAAATGCATTTCTAAATACTGGGACATGATAATAACATGCACAAAAGGACTAACTCCTCTTTTAATGCCTCAGGATTAAGGCATCATAAAAGGTAGATAAGATAAATACCTTTATCTAGATATAAAAAAGAGTCTCTTGAATGAATCTATGTAGTTTTTGAAGAACATTCAACATCAAGAAACTACTAATGGTGATGCTGCAATAATTGATACACAAATGTATGGCCAAATTGTGTACATTATACAACAAGATGGATTTTTCACTATGCTCACAGATCTCCTAAATTTTTTGAGTACTCTGTGCAACAAAGATATATCATATAACATCTTGAATCTACTACATAATCTTTTTGAATGTGCAAAATATGGTCAACAAAAGATAGAAAAATTGGTCTAGTATGTCAAGATGAAGAAATCATGGGATGTTGATGCATGTATTGATATTGAGGTTTCTGGTTACAATATCTCAAATGCTATCTTTAATTTTATAAACATAGTTAATATGCTTCCTAAATTTGCATGGGAAGTTATTAAATGATTAGCTCTTAGCTACAACCTAGTAACTCTAAGCTTAACTAATTAATAAAAAGTTGAGCCTATTAGCATATTAGAGGATGTCAAAATCAAAGTCATAGACTTGTCTCTATGAGGTGACTTTGAGGTCTTAAATATGAAGATTATAGTAATGTACTACCTTGTGCTAATAGGCAAAAAATGGGCGTGTGATGGAAAAATGACTATTAATACAATATATAACCAACTTGAAGCACATCAAGGGGATAAATTTATTGTAATTCCTCTCAATAGATTTCATAAGCTATACATAGTTCTAACTAAACTAGACTCCCCCTATTTTCCAAAAGAAACTATTTGGATGAAGGTTAATACTGAGGAGAATCAAAAAGCTCTATGCATAGTTGAATGTAACTTCTTATACCAACATGCCAAACCATAGGTATAATCACTACTCACTTAACAAATCAAGACATCTAAATAGTGGAGGCTCAAACTAGTAACTACATAGCTGGTGGTAGATTAGTTTATCATTGAAGAATGTGCCTCTATGTTTACAAAATCACCTACTTGATCAAAAGTTAATTTCCTATATCAAGCTAAAGAATACATGATGGAATACATAAAGATGATAAAGGAAGGCACTTTACCATAAGAAGTAGCTTCATCTATCAATGGTGATTTAGATACCCACCTCCTCAATTAGTCTCAAGGTGACCACAAACTTTGATCGATGTGAATGGTCTTTGCACACAAGAAATAATTGCCTATGTACTATGTAATGGAGGGCATTAATGATTTAATTATATGTTTTTACCATCAATCAATGAGTCAATGATTTAAATTATGCTTTAAAGGTAGTTTTTGTAATATGGTGAGTAACTCATCAAAATAACCAACTTAAATGAGATGATGCTTTTGAGATCATGATTAGTAGGATTCATCTACTATAGTTCATTTGCATTATTTGGCCATTCTTTCAAGAAGGTAAGTACCCGAACTTCATGTACATAAGTGTGTTGAAGTTTGGATTGAGGAATGTGTTTTACCAAAAAATTGGGTTCATATTTTCCACTATACACTTGATCCCCTACCAACAACATGGTACATGCACCAAGAGCACTAGAGGGAAACCAAACATTTGGCATAAGTGCAAAGTAATTTCATACAAACTTTTCTCTTTGAAGATGAAAATCCTCTAGTTCATAATGCACTATAGAAACTCAATTAATTTATATGCCATGGGTGTGTGGAAGATTTGAGAACCATAATTTCTATTCCAGTCTTAATTTGGTACTTCAAAGGTATAAAACTAATAAAAATAAAGAACAAGCTTTGACATAGCCATGTCATTGAATCCAAGATGAGGTGGAAGACAATGAAGACTCTGATTCTGATGTTGATTTAGATTTGAATGATTTATTCAAACTTGAGTGACCTATAGAACTACTTAAGGACACTAGAACAACACTAACTGAAGAAGATAAGTTTCATAACATTTGAATTATAGAACAAGAAGGGCAAAGGAAGATCTAGGAATCTATGGATGAAGGAAAATGCAATATTTATCAACATCCTCTCAAAAAACATGTCACTAACATTAGAATAAAGGAGGTTACAAAATTGGTAAGCATAGGTGACTATTGGACAAAGACTAATATTTTAAAAGCCCTAAAACTTCTAAGGGATTACCAAGACATATTTCTTACCAAATTCTCATAGGTTAGAGGAGTTAACCAATATATTGGTTAGATGAAGATTGAATTAAAGGAGTGTACATAATCGATTAAGAAGTGGCCATATAAGCTTAATATAAATATGAAGCTAAAGGTAAAGGTAGAATTAGATAGAATGCAAGATGTAGGGATAATCTATCCAACAGAAAAGGTTGATTGGGTAAGCCCAATTGTAGTTCAAGCCAAGAAAATATGATAAATTTGAGTATGTGGGGACTACCACATTCTAAATGATGCCTACATAAATGATCCTTTTCAATACCATTTACAGAAAAAGTTTTGGATTTTGTCATAAGACATAAAGTATATTATTTTATAGATGGGTTCAATGGATATCATTAGATTTTTATCATAGAGGATGATCGAGCCAAAATAACATTTACAATAGAGTGGGGTTATTTTTATTATAAATTCACGCCATTGGCCTAAAGAATACACCTATGGTATTTTCACATGAAGTAGTTACATCATTCAAATATTTCATCCATGATTTCCTATAAGTTTACCTTGATGATTGGGTAGTCTTTTCCCTATTCAAAGAGCATTTGTCTAAGCTACATTTAATGTTGGAATGATGGTGAGATCTACACATTGATCTAAATTTGAAGAAATGCTTATTTTTTATAGCTTTTGGTGTTTCAATTAGACACATTATTTATAGTAATGACATCCTAGTGTATTAGGCTAAAATTATAATAATCTTGAGTATGCCTCCACCGATTAGTTCCAATGAAGTACACTCCTTTCGCAAACACATAGGCTACTACCAAAAATTTATCAAAGGCTATGAAAATATTTCATCTCCACTAAAAGCCTTACTACACATGAATGCTAAGTTTATATGGACATCTAAATGCCAAGTAGCTTTCATTTTGCTAAAATAGTGACTGGTCACTGCACCCATACTCATTTTCCTAGACTAGAGTAAGTCATTTCATGTACATGTAGATGCTTTGAGCATCACAATTGGTACTATACTTGTGCATCCCAGAGAAGGTGTGCTTGATCATCTTATCCACTTTTATAGCCAAAAACTAACATAAATAAAAATTATACAACCACAAAATAGGAAGCATTGGCCATTGTATTTGTACTTAATTTTTTTTGGCACTATCTTTTAATGACACCATTTAAAATTTTCACTAACTATCAAGCCTTATGGAATCTGGTTAAAAAATCAATGTTAAGAGGATGAATATCTCATCAGTTGATGATGTTTTAGGAATTTCAATTTAGCATAAATGTAAAACTAGGTAGAGAAAATGTGGGACTTGACCACCTACACCATATTCTAAATGGTGAAGATACAGAAGAAATACAAGAAGACTCACCTGATGAGCACCTCTTCCATGTCTATGCAATTCCTATAAACCTTTAATCCATTTCTAACTTATTCAAGTAAGGAATATTCCCTACACATTTTTGAGAATAGGATAAAAGCAAGTTATGATTAGAGCACTACTATATACCATCATTACTAGACTAATATATCACTTAGGAAAGGATGAAGTCCTGTGCAAGGTTATCTTCAAACTTGAACGTCCTTAAATCTTGGATGAATCTCATCAAGGATTCATAAGAGGACATTTCATAAGAGAGGACACAACTAAAAATATTCTATAGAGTGGCCTATGGTGGCTGAATTTGTTCTAGGATGCACATAGAATTGCATAACACTATGATGTCTACTAACAAATGGAAAAACTACTTCAAAAAGATGAGATGCCATTGCAACCCTTTTTAGTAGATCAGTCTTTTGAATAATGGGGTATTGATTTTGTTGGATCAATCAACCCACCAATAAATTTCAAAAAATCCAAATACACCATTACTATGATGAATTATTTAACTAAGTGGGTTGAAGTTATTACCACACCTCGCTATGGTGTAAAACATGCAGTGAAGTTTTTATACGAAAACATCATTACCAAGTTTAGATGTCTAATAAAGATGGTTAGTGATAGAGGAACACACTTCCTAAACAATACTATCAAGGCCTTGACTGAAGAGTTTATGATCTCTCATCATAAAAGCACTACATATCATCCATAGGCCAATGGCCAGGGAGAAGCTTCAAATAAGGTATTGGGGAAAATGCTTACAAAAATATTTGATGTTAAGTAGGATGAATTGGAAGATAACATTCTTATAATCTTATGGGCATATCACAGTAAATTATAAAAGGGATATGGGATTTACACCATTTTAGCTGGTATATGGTTTAGAAGCAGTCATGTTAATAGAATATCTAGTACCTAACCTACACATTGATATGGTTATGCATTTAGGAGATCATGAATATCTTACTAATCAGCTCTTGGAATTAAATAGGATGGATGAGTTTAGAAAAAGAGAAGCATGGACACAAGAAGTGCATAATAAAATTTAGAAAGCATGGCATGAAAAGAACTTATGCCAAAAGGAATTTCACAAAGATCAACTAGTTTTGTTATATGATAGATTGTTTAGAGCATTCCCAAGCAAGCTATAAATAATATGAAAAGGGCCTTACATTATGTTGGGTGAATATTTTGTTGGCCAGCTAACTGGCGACCAAAATAGTTCCTATCACCACATCATAGGGAGATGGGTCATCCTGGTGTGCAGCTATACTACATCAACCGGAGACAAATCTCTCCTCTCATCAAGGGGAGGTTCCCTATTAAATATGTAGAGCTATATACAATATAAATAAGTAGAAAGTAAGACACAGGGGTGGGATAAAACATCCATCTCTCTTCTTTCAAAGATGATGCACATAGACAAAGGAGAAAATCTTGGCTATAAATGCTGAAGGCACTTTTCTTCTTTAATATGAAAAGGGCCCTACATTATGTTGGGTGAATATTTTGTTGGCCAGCTAACTGGCGACCAAAATAGTTCCTGTCACCACATCATAGGGAGATGGGTCATCCTGGTGTGCAGCTATACTACATCAACCGGAGACAAATCTCTCCTCTCATCAAGGGGAGGTTCCCTATTAAATATGCGGAGCTATATACAATATAAATAAGTAGAAAGTAAGACACATGGGTGGGATAAAACATCCATCTCTCTTCTTTCAAAGATGATGCACATAGACAAAGGAGAAAATCTTGGCTATAAATGCTGAAGGCACTTTTCTTCTTTCAAAAGTGTCCTTATAGGAAATAGCAAGAGTTTCTTTCAGATAGTGAAATAACCAGTGATCAAAAGGGAGTAGTAATAACAAGATGAAATAGAGCACAAAGTCTCCATCTCAACTACTCAAAGAGTATGTCACAAAGGATAATGGAGGCACAAAGTCACCCTAGAATCCTCACACAAAAAGAAAAGGAAAACATAGATTGAAATCAATTGTGAAAGCACAAAGTCTTTCTATAGTTGGTTTTAGGAAACTTCCCTATTACCTTCACTAATTTTGTGCACCAAATTAAATTAATAAGGACACCTTTAGATGACGCAAGTCAGAATAGCACAAAGTCTATGAAAAACCTACTTTCTCATTCAGATAACAATGGAAATGAAATTACAACCTGAGCTCAAAGTCTCAATTTTTCTCTTTCAAAATGGGCAGAGTTTTGATCTTGTAAAATGAAAAGTCTCCTCTGTAATAAATGAGAGATTACAATATATAGCACTCCAAGAAAGTCTTAGGCACTTGTTTTCCATAAAATAACCCATGCTATGCATTTAATGCCTTGAATGCATTTCCAAGTTTGTCAAAGGACTGCATTGAAAATAGGGCAGCTCTCTTAACTATAGCATGCCATTTCATCCCATCTATCTTCTCTCAAGTATGGATCATTTGGTCTATCCCCTCTAATATTGATGCAGCTATCCATTTTGTCTTTACTTCATGGGAGGAAAAAGCAAGTCGCGTCTTTAATTTTTACAAGCTAGAAAATCTACTTTGCAAACTATTCCAACTGAATAACTACTATGTAGATATTTTCCTCTTTGTCCTCTTTCCACTTTTGTCTTTTGCAGCTTTGTCTCTTCTTGGAATTTAAGCTCCCGGGCTATGTTTTTAGCCAGAAAATTGGTTCTTCCTTCAAGTTTTGTGCTTTATTTGAATTTCAATAGATATTCCCTTACCTTAAATTTGACGTCTGTGGGGACGTCATTTGTTGACTATTTCAACAGTTTGGGTGGCCTTCTTGGCTCCTTGCTTCAATCGCTTTATTGGTTCAATCACTTTCTTGCTCCTTTGTTGAACCATCACTTTTATTTGAACTTGCCTTTGGAATCATCCATGTTGTTTCTCTCTTTGCTTGAGGCCACCTTTGAACTTTGAACTCTTTTGGTTCAAAGTTCAATTGATTCATTGGTTTATTCTATGTCTCGCTCAAACATTGCTTCCTTTATCTTTCTAAGCTTTGGTTAAACCTTTGAAACTACTGATTAAACTAATCGATTGAACCAACTTTGGTTCAACGGTTCAATGGTCCAATCGATTCATTCTTCATTATTTGGCTAAGTGTTTAACTCGTTTCTTTCCTATAGAGTCTGTAGAAATCAACCTTGAGAGTCTATAGATTTGAGCCTACCTATAGAGTTCATAGGTTCAAGCCTGTAGAGTCTATAGATTCAAGCTTATAGAGTCCATAGATTCAAGCCTGTAGAGTTCATACATTCAAGCCTATAGAGTTCATAGATTCAAGCCTGCAAAGTTTGTAGATTTCTAGAAAGCTTGAGAAATGAAGAACCTAAATGCTCAAAACAATTTTTGAAAGGGGAAGAGAGGATTTTGGTCTATAAGACCAAAAAAATTCAAATGTTGTCCCAAAAATGAGTGATATTTTTTGGGGGACAATAGTTGGCTCTAATTGGGGAACTTCCTTCAGATGAGAACTTGGAACAACTAAGAGGAGTAGAAACTAGAATCTCTAGTGCCTTAAAGTGTGCCATTGGGCTATAGAGTCGATCTACCCAAAAAGAAAGGCTCCAAAAAATGAAAATGAAAATCACAAAATAGAACAAAGACTTTAAAATATATACAAATGTATAGGTGAATTTATTTGGTACTTCAAGAATTGAAGTACCTTAGATGCTACCCCTTGAGAGGTAGTGAAAATGGCCTTCTATCCTGATAAACTAGTAAGAAGCCATTTTACCCCCAGAATCAGTGATGGGAGAATGAAACTCTCCACCAGGAATTCAATCTCCTATGTCTTCCTCTTGGTTCTCTTCTCTCGCTACCCCTTGGCAAGACTTGCTTTCTAGTCCAAGAACCATGAATCTTGGTTCTCATTTAGAGTCCCTTTTCCTAATTCTGATGGGTGGTAGCCTGGTCTATTACCATAATTTGGTGTTCTAATAGTTTAGTCTAGCACATGTCTTGATTGTCCCCTTTAGATGCCTGGCAGACCACTAGCTTGGCATCTCCTTTGTCTCGAGTAGCTCCCCATTTGAGTAACAGAGATTCATCCTCGATAGTGTTGTTGGTGTTGCTAAACTTCAACTCATGTAGAGAAGGAAAAATATCCCCCTTAGGAGATATCAACATCAACTTGGCCCTAGCACCTATAGAGGAATTGCTGCCATCCACTTCCTAGATCCAAACATCACTAAAAATGGATCTTCTATCAGATTTCTCTTCATGAGAGATGGAAGACCCTTTTTCATTTGTACTACACCCTACCAATCCTTTTGATGTCTAGTTTGAATCAATTCTTGGATCACCACCTACCAGACTTTCATCTCCAAGAACATGGACATCCTCCATGGTCAAGAAGTAATCACCCTTGCCTAAAAACTCAAACAAAATTTGAGCTTTAGGGGCCGACGTTTGGGTCTTGACATCTTCTACCAACTGATCAGGGTTGGACTGTAGGACTTCAAATTTAGTCATTTGACTTTTGGTCTTTTTGACATGATCATTTATGTCAAATGACTGAATTAGACTTGGCACAGAGGATGGGAGTTCATCCTTTTGGTTTTTGGGAGGGGCGGGAGGACTAGACTGTGAAATTGAAGTAGAAGTTGCAGAACTATTTGGGATACTTACTTCTTTAGCAACCACTGGATCCTTTGGCTAGAAAGATAGAGTGGTTCCACATTCAACAATTGAAATTATTGGTTGAGGTCGCTTCTCTATTTTTCCTTTATCAACTTGCTGAGTGACTGGTTTTGGGACTGAGTAAACACAACATTTGGTACTTCATCTGCATCACCTTCACTTCTAGGTTCATCTTGATAATCCAGGAAACTAATGATGGAGTCACCAGTTGACTCTTCTTGATCCTCTATGAAGAGGTCAATATTATTTTCTTGATTAAACTCAAGTTTGTAAAGAGAAATCATGCTTTGTTTAAAAATATCCAACTGCTAAGTTGGTTGGAGGTGCTTCAATGGCAAGGTTCTTCTGTGGAAGAGGATGGTGATTTTGCTATCCCTGATTCTTGGCAGCATTGCCTTGGTATGCCTAATTTTGAAATGTCCTCCTAGGCATATCCTTATATGTAGGAGCAGATGACATCCCTTGTGCCATTTGATTTTTGAGAGCTAGCATCTCATTTGCTAGCTTTCATACCATTGGGTCAGTGGTGACTATAGGTGAATACTCAGAAGATGAAGAGGATTTACCTTTATTAGGGTCTCTCCTTATCTTTCTTGCCAAGATAAGGTCATCTTATACCTCAGTAGCCAAGTCCTGAGCAGCCTCAAGGTCTATATGTCTAGCCCATCTCAATAAAAAACTCACTTCAGGTAGTTGTGAGTTGATGAAGAAACACATGAGATTCTGAGGTGTCAGCTGGGCAATCATGGGAATCCTATGCCTCAGCTTGTTGAACCTAGCAATGAAGTCCCTCATAGGCTCATGGGGCTCCTTCTTCATTTGTGTGAGCTAGCCTAACAAGGCATGTGCATCCTCTGTTGGCCTGAACTTGGCTTCAAATTTATCTTTGATAGTGTCCCAACTAGTCACTGATCCAGTCTGTAGATGGTAAAACTAGTCTATAGCATCACCTTGTAGTGTCTCCACAAAAAGCCTGACTGTTGCATCTTCAAATTACACCCCTATCACACCATAAGATATGTTGAAAGATACAATGTGTTCATTAGGGTGAACTCTCCCATCACCAAATAATCTGGGGAAATTCTTTCTTAAACTGAGTGGTAGCTCATTCAAGGGTGGAGTTAGATTAAGTGGGCCAAAAGAGTTACCCCAGGGGCCTTGAACTACCATGATGGGATTATGAAAAATAGGGATAACACATTTAGGTGGAATGGCCAGATTGTAGGACAAAAATGGAAAAGAACTAGCCCTGCTTCAGCTTGAGGCTTGAGGCTTCAGACTGCGCACTCTTTTCTAGTGACTGGTTTTACAGACCAGGTAAAATAATGGAAACAAAGATGGAGGATGTTAAGGTTAATGATAGTGGGTAAGACATGGAATGGAGTCGCTAGAATCTATAATGGATAAGGGTTATAATGATTATGGGTAAGACACAGGTGATGTTTCAATCTAAAACTTGAGGTTTGAAATTACACAAAATTACTGTGTCCCTAGTGGAGTCACCAAAAATTGTTGGGTGAATATTTAGTCAGCCAACTAAATAGTCACCAAAATAGTTCCTATCACCATAGCATAGGGAGATGGGTCATCTTGGTGTGCAACTTTACTACATCAACTAGAGATAAATCTCTCCTCTCATCAAGGGAAGGTTCCCTATTAAATATGCGGAGCTATATACAATATAAATAAGTAGAAAGTAAGACATAGGGGTGGGACAAACCATCCATCTCTCTTCTTTCAGAGATGATGAACATAGACAAAGGATAAAATCTTGGCTATAAATGTTGAAGGCACTTCTCTTCTTTCAAAAGTGTCCTTATAGGAAACAATAGGAGTTTCTTTTAGATAGTGAAATAACTAGTGATCAAAAGGGCATAGTAACAACAGGATGAAACAGAGCACAAAGTCTCCACCTCAACTATGCAAAGAGTATATCAAAAAGGATAATGGGGGCACAAAGTCACCCTAGAATCCTCAACACAAAAAGAAAAGGAAAACACAGATTGAAATCAATTTTGAAAGCATAAAGTCTTTCTACAGTTGGTTTCATGACACTTCCCTATTACCTTCACTAATTTTGTGCACCAAATTAAATGAATAAGGACACCTTCAGATGACACAAGTCAGAACAACACAAAGTCTATGAAAAACTTGCTTTCTCATTCAAAGAACAATTTAAATGAAATTACAACCTGAGCTCAAAGTCTCAATTTTTCTCTTTCAAAATGGGCAGAGTTTCACTCTTGTAAAATGAAAAGTCCCCTTTGTAACAAATGAGAGATTACAATATATAACACTCCAAGAAAGACTTGGGCACTTGTTTTCCATATAATGGCCCATGCTATGCATTTAATGCTTTGAATGCATTTCTAGGTTTGTTAAAGGACTGCATTGAAAATAGGGCAACTGTCTTAACTATGGCATGTCATTTCATCCCATCTATCTTCTCCCAAGTCTGGATCATCTGGTCTATCCCCTCTGATATTGACACATCTATCCATTTTGTCTTTACTTCATGGGAGGAAAAATAGGCCGCGTCTTTAATTTTTTCAAGCTAGAAAATCTACTTTGCAGAGTATTCCAATTACTAGAATAACTACTACGTAGATATTTTCCTCTTTGTTCTCTTTCTGCTTTTGTGTTTTCTAGCTTTGTCTCTTCTTGGAATTTAAGCTCTCAAGCTATCTTTTTAGCTAGTTGCTTGGTTCTTCCTTCAAGTTTTGCACTTTATTTGAATTTCAACGGATATTCCCTTACCTTCAATTTGACATTTGTAGAGACATCATTGGTTGACTAATTCAATGATTTAGGCGGCCTTCTCGGCTCCTTGTTTCAATCGCTTTATTGGTTCAATCACTTTCTTGCTCCTTGGTTGAACCATCACTTCCATTTGAACTTGCCTTTGGAATCATCCATGTTGCTTCTCTCTTTGCTTGAGGCCACCTTTAAACTTTTGAACCATGTTGAGCCATTAAACTTTGAACTCTTTCAGTTCAAAGTTTAATCGGTTCATTGGTTTATTCTGTGTCTTGCTCAAACATTGCTTCCTTTATCTTTCTAAGCTTTGGTTGAACCTTTGAACCTACCGGTTGAACCAACAGATTGAACCAACTTTGGCTCAATGGTTTAATGGTCCAATCAATTTATTCTTCATTATTTGGCTAAGTGTTGAACCCGTTTCTTTCCTGTAGAGTCCGTAGAAACCAACGTTGAGAGTTCATAGATTTGAGCCTGCCTGCAGAGTTCATAGATTCAAGCCTACAAAGTCCATAGATTCAAGCTTATAGAGTCCATAGATTCAAGCCTACAGAGTCCATAGATTCAAGCCTGCAGAGTTTGTAGATTTAAGCCTCCAGAGTTCGTAAATTTTTGGAAAGCTTGAGAAATGAAGAACCTAAATGCTCAGAACAATTTTTGAAAGGGGAAGAGAGGATTTTGGTTTGTAGGATGAAAATAGTTCAAATGTTGTCCCAAAAATGAGTGATATTTTTTGGGGGACAACACATTATACATGACTTAACACATCAAGGAACTATATTTTTCATGGATCTTTAAGGAACCATGTTACTAGGGTGATTAAATGGATGTAGGCTTAGGCCCTACCACTAATAATCTATTGATCTCATTCTGTAAGTTGAGTGGGTTTTGAGTAGTACCATGTAGATTAGGATTTCTCTATTTTTCAAAAAAATTATGTGTTTATTTCCTATTTTGTTTGTTTTTACATGATCTGAACAATAACATTGGTTAATTATAAAGACCAAGCATCGTGTGTGCCAGAAATGTGCAGGAAGCTCTATGTGTCCTATCAAAAAATTTAAAGAGGAGTGACTAAAAAATATTAAGTCTAGGAAAGATGCCAAAATGTCACATCAAAAAGATATCCATTTAATAAAGGTCATCCACTAGAAGTAAATGCAAGAGTCAAGGGTTGATGGATGTGATATTAAAAAAATTGGTGGCCAGTCAACATCATCTGCTTATACCCCTCATATGGACACTTACAAGCATAACAATGTAACTCCACACATGCACCAATGACTAACTAATTTAATGGCTGGATTGGAAAATTTATTTGCCACATCCACCATTATATTCAAGATAAGTGCATAGCTAAGCATGGCCTGAATGTGAAATCCAAGAGGCACAAAAGCTATAAAAGCTATGTTTGAACTCCAAGTTTGCATTTCATCCTTAGCATATTTTTTAGAGCTAAATCTATCAAGGGCCAAACCATTTTAATTACATATAAACTTTAGAAGCATTTTAATTTCCTATCACATAGCCATGGGTGCCATGCTACTAATCTGACCCTTCTCTAAATCACAAAAATAAGCTATGGGTGTCAACATGGTTCTTTAGCAGTCAAAGTATAGTGATTAGGATCTATTTTAATACCTCTATGAAGATAAATAGAATATCTTATGGCTTGAATCTATTGATACTATGTAGCCACTTGCCCTTGCATCTCCTCACAAAATCCAAAACATAGTTGTTGAAAGCCTACTATGAATGCCAACCTTTGATGACATTGAAGAGATCATTCAAGTATTGCTTGGATGATATAATAAGGGAGCAATATATTTGGGTCTAGATGAGATAGTGGTTATCAACACCCAAGCCATGGCCCAAGCCTTGGGAATTCCTACATGAGGAGATTCTATGCTAGCCTACAAGACCAAAAGACCTCTTATCTTTCCAGAAGTTTGGGACTTGTATGTGTGATAAAGTTTTGGATCCCCATTGATGAAATTATATATTAACCTATACACATTCTTGTGTAGTGCATCACAAGATGATTTTGGTAGATGAATA
This sequence comes from Torreya grandis, assembly GCA_037957365.1. Taxonomy (NCBI): domain Eukaryota; kingdom Viridiplantae; phylum Streptophyta; class Pinopsida; order Cupressales; family Taxaceae; genus Torreya; species Torreya grandis. The sequence goes on along the minus strand of JARHVA010005004.1, from coordinate 549,471 downwards.
AGTCTACCAAACAAATACCTAAGGGAGTTTTGGATATCTCTCACATAATGATCCATCGGTAGGAAGAATTCAATTGGCCCAAATACTTTATCCAAGAATTGATCATAAACATTGAGAAGTGTCACACCACTCCTAGATAGACCTTTCAATATTAGTTCTTGATCCTTTTGCTTTATTTTACATAGTGTAAATCACTTGAGGTGGAAGTGCACCCAGACATGGACTACTAACCAATGTTGTAGTTTCACAACATCATATAGATGTAGGAACATAGAACCCTTGTACATGAGGTAAAGTTTAATTCTTGGTGGGAGGAATGTCTGGACCTCATTGATACACACCCCAAAGTGACACCACATATCCTACAATATTTGGGACAATATGCCACTATCACCCTCCTACCTAAGGGATTCTTCATCATAATTCATGAGCTGTAATGCTTATCATTTAAATTGTTCCCCTTCTTAATTATAATGGATATGGCACAGGCCAAGGTGTTTAGATAGAAAGATCATATAACCATGTGAGTAACTCATTTACAATATATACCACTAGGTGCAGACATTATTGCTATGTAATCATCAAATCCAACATCTAGTTCATAATAATAGAAGGGGAAGAACAAAGCAAACCTTCATTTAGTGTCACCTCCTCCAAAGTGAACAACACACAACACTATGACTTGGAAGGATGCCCTAAAGGTACCATAGATTGTTAGCTCCTGTAACCTCATGGAGTTGGGAAATGTTTCACATGAAGTCTACTAAGTCATGTTGGTAGACATGGCTAGTAACTATTATGATAAGGAGGAAGAAAAAGAGTTCTTTTTCTAGAAGGTGGTGCAAATAGTAAAAATCTAGATGCAAGTTCCACCTAAGCTTTGGGTATAAATCCTAGCTTACCCACCTTTAATAATTTTAGATATAGTCTCAGAAGAGGTAGAGAAACTTCAACATAAAATGGACTTCTTCCAACCTTTGACTGCACCAACATTTACACCTAACATCATTTTTTCACCCCTATTAGAGAGTCCACCTAAAATTTTTCTATGTAGGCCAAAAACATGATGGGAGGAAAGAGTCTCCCCTACCCTAGAGGAATGAATATTTGGTAGGATAGATGCTATGTAGGAATAAAAACCTACTTTTGAATCTTTTACACCACCATCATGACATAGACTAGTCATAATCAATAGAAAGAAGTAATAGGTTCTAAGTTTAAATGTATGACTAGAGGATTCCCCACCATCACTACATGTGTAAGAGGTTGAGGAAATTTCATAAGAGTAGCCTAAAGAGGGGGGAAAATATGTCACTAAAGAGGAATCTATGTGTACAACTAAATGTTGACTCAAGAAGGAAGAAAAGAAGAGAAAGAAAGAAGAAACATAATAAAAACAAGTAAGATAGTAAGATGAAGAAGCTAGGGCCGCAAAAAAGGCCAAGGATGTAGAGGTAGACATATAAAAGGACAAGGAGATGGCCTGATAAGTCTAAGAAGACACCACCACACAATAACAAGTATAATAAGATAAAGAGAAGAAGGATAAACAAGAAGAAGAAATAATAGGTAGCTGTAGTAGATTGGGAGAAATAATAGGAAGAAGAAGCTGCCAAGAAGAAGAAGGAATAACATGATAAAGACCTACATAAATAACAAGCACAAGAATAAGGATAAGCCCATGCAAAAGATGAATTCACATAGGAATAAAAATAAAATAAGAGAGAATAAGAATAGAGGAAGAAGGAAGAACAAGGGAAAAATAAAAAAGAAGAATAAGATGAGGGAAAGAAGAAAGGGAAAGAGGAATCCAAAGAGAAAAAGAAGAAATAAGAGGAAGAGAAGATCATGAAAGAGGAAGATCCCAAGAGAAGAGAGGAAGAAGAAAAGAAGAAGAGAAGGAGAAAAATAAGAGGGAGGAAGAAGACAAGAAAAAGAAATAGGAAGAAGAGGTCAAACAAAAGATGACTAAGGATGTTGTATAGTAAGCTAAGCTAACAGTAGAGGTAATAGCAAAACAACAAGCATCAATCATGATGTAGGCATAATCACAGTCACCATAACTTCCACTAGGAGGTGTATGGCTCTAGGATGTTCCTTCTGTCACTATTCAATGTACTACCTTTTCCCTTTTACTAACCCCCATACCACATCAAGATCTTGCAATAACCATAAGCACACTAGCCACACTTCTTATTAGGCAAGAGGCCTCTTTGGACATCTCTCTCTTGCCTTTGAAGAAATAATTGGAGGGTGCTACAACATTCCAAGAATATATCACATAATAGGCTACCTCCCTTAAGAAAGAGTAGGGCCAATTAAAGGTAGAGAATGTGGAACTCATGGATCAGATACATGAAGAAAAAATGATAATTAAAGACACTTTCCTAACCTTGGCCTCTTGAGTTGTAGGGGAATAAGTCATGTTGAACCATAGTTAGCTCAAAACCTTGGTCATAGAGCTTGCAAAAGACTGGTGCATAATGTAGCAACTTCATGTACTCGACAACTTGGGATATAATTTGAATAATAACACCAAAAATTTAATTACTCTACTAGAGGAGAATAAAAGTATGCTTGGCATCATATCCCTACAAGCCCATTAGATCACACATAGTCTTCTAAATTGTAAGCAATATTTTGATAATGCACTTTCTAGCTCTAATATAGACTTCATCATAGCTTCCATAGAAAACACAACAATGTACAACCAAACTACCTCAGCCAATGAAATTGACATTGCTCTCTAATAGTCTTTTAATGTTAGGAATAATGTCCATGATTGACTCCTTAGCTAGAAACAAGACATGTGATGTAGTGTGTTTGTAGGGCTCCAGGCAAAAAGACATGCAAAAAAGTTAGAGTAGTTGATTGCAGAGATTCAATTGAAGGTATGTAATACAAGGGTAGATCTAAGTACCACTAATAATGTGGACCTAAGGGAACTTATTGGGTGTTACGCACCAATATACATCTTGATTTTCATGGTTCATAGAAATGATGCTTGATTGGGATGCATTCAAAACTAATCTAGCTCTATTCTATAGTGAGGTAATCCTAATTCTCAAACATTATATTTACATGCCACCATCAAAACTCTAGCAAGAACTTATATAGTGCATGACTACTAAGTTCAAGGCTAAGGATCTTATTAGACAACCTTCTTATGAAACACCACCTCTTTCTAGTTAAGTACTATACAAAGCACAAATTTTTGAATTTTTTTGTAAATTTTTGATTTTTTTTGTAAATTTTTGAATAACTTTTTGTATTGGAGATGACTAGTGAGACAAGTAGTGCCAAGATGGTTGAAAACATGTAATGGGTGTCCATCTAGTTACTCTAGCCTATTGAAAATCCAAAAGGGTGGTAGGTTGGTATGCTACTTAGTTGAAATCTCGAAAGGGTAAACAAGTAGTGTGTAAGAGGTGAAAACTAGAAATGGTTCCTTGAGTGATTACTGTGACTCTTTCTACTTTACCCAAATTTTTAGCTTCTACCCTCAGTGCATAGTCGAATGAACCTATGATGTTGTCTCAGGATGAGACACTTCTAAGTGTAAGAAAGTATTGGGAGAAGAAAACTAGATAAATAATGTTGTGTAGGATATTCTTTGAATATTCATGCATTATATATGAAATTTTTAGCTATATGTATTTTATCCTATCCTCTTCAGCTTATGAAAGGATAGAAGATGAATAGTCACCTCTTTTTGGTTCCAACATATGAGAATAATATTAATAGTTAAGAACTTAGTGACTATAAATATGTATGTTTATATGAAGAATATGATGATCCTTTTGTTGAGATTGATATAAAATTTTTGGTTATGGTTAGTTATCATATTTATTATGTTATTTATTGTCTACATTATCATGCTTAATGTTTGGATTAATATTATCTAAAATTAATCAAATGCTCTACATACCGTAAGAGAACACTAGTTTAATCTTAGTTTTATATATTGCACTATGATTAATCTCTATCATGTCTTTACTAGTTAATAATTATCTATACCAACCTATGTTTTATATCAAAACTTATCTATCCTCATCCTTATCATGTTATATTGAATCAATGACCTCTACTAATATAGAGTTACATACATTTGTGGTTTCAAGAGTGTCAACACCTAGATCTAAGTTAACCATGTTGACCCTCTCACTACTTTGATTGTACTCAGTGATTATATGTTTCATTTTAGGTTCTTTTTCTATTCTGATCTAATTTGGAACTCCCTTATAGGGTAACCAAATGTGTGAATAATTAGTTGACATGTAACCATTTAATGATCTGGTCTAGTCTCTACTTAACAACATTCCATAAGCATCAGGGATGTCTACCACTTGGATGTCAATGAACTATTGGATCCTTGGTTTGGAAGCAATCTGTATGTAAACATTTAACATTTCACCAATCACTTTGACTCTTGATTTATCTAACTAAGTCATAACCTTATCATATTTAATTAGAGTCAAACCTAATTTTTCACAAATACCCTTAGGCATGATGTTCCCAAATGCACTTGAAGCTACCAAGCAATTATGAAAATTCTTACCAAAGATCTTAAATGTAAGTAGGAAAGGTGGAATGTCTACCTTAATTTTGTGTATTGTAACATTAACATGTGAAAACTTTTATGGTTTTCTAGGCTTGTTAGATAAATATTCCAACAATAATTTTATTTGATTTGTAATCTAAGTCAACTCATGCAAGTTAATGTTAGTTTTGATATTTTTCATGTCCTCTACTATGTTATATCCATTCCTATTGGAAGAATTAGATGCATCATCATTAGGTTTAGAGGTAATTCCCTTAGGAGGCTCTAGATTGTTATCTGATGTAGAATCAGGAGGAGTATCAAAGTTTTTTGTTAGAGTTGAGGTAGTCAAATGATGTTTGTGCTCCCTATTTATTAGAGGAAAGGTCTTCTTTAGATATTTTTGAAAATCATGAATTTATTCAAGGATATCTTTAGGCTCTTTCTCTTCTTGGAATGGGAACTTAAATGTCTCCACCATGAGAGTTGAATCAACAGATTTAGATGACCTTGAAGAACCTGAGGTACCTACACCTTTATATTTATTAGGTATAACTTCAGAATTATCCAATTATTCTTTAAAATATTCAAACTCATTTTATAGCTCTAGATAATCTAATTCACCATGCTTTGAAGTATAATGAACTCTACAATAATCAAGTAAAGATACACCACCAAGATTTATATTAGGCACATTCTTATTAGAAGATGACTTATTATTATGGCTATTGTTATTATTTTGAAACATGTTTGAGGGCCTATTAAACATTTGAAAATAGAAGTTCCTATTAGAGATTTCTCTAGTATGGCCAACTTGATTTTGTAGTTGAATGAAATCAATGCTTAGCTTTTGAACCATCTTTAAGATATAATCATTTTTAGTCTTGGGTGCCTCAGAATTATGAACTTGAGTATTTTTATTGGTTATAGGCATGAAAACCCTCTAGTCTTGTGGATGAGATCCATTGGTAGAGTTGTTCAAGAATCTTAAGTTTTGGCCAAGATGTGCATGGCTTAAAGGTAATTGGTTTAGAAATGGAATCCAATTTAAGGTAGGAATATTTTGATTGGAATTGGGAATGGATTTTAACATATGAAAATTTGGATTAATGTTGGGAATACTATATTCCATTTGACCCTAGGGTTGAATTTGATCAATAATGATCACAACTTTATCATAATCTAAGGCTAATGTATTAATGATGTGAGCAGATCTTTTGAGAAACATAGAAGTCATGGGATCTAATACATCCTTGTAGATCTCTAATGCTAAAGCCTCATCACTTATGTAAGGAGCTATACTTTTACTGAACATTTTATAGAATCTATCATTGAATTCTCTTATGGGTTTATTTGAGTCTCTTTTGATTGTGGTAAAATATTGGTACAATATACATGGACTAATGATTTTTACAAATTGATTACTGAAGTAATAATTAAAATCATTCCATCTAGCTATGTAGTTTTCAATAAGGTTAAGGAACCATTCATATGCAACATATTTGAAATTAAATGGAAATAATCTTTATGAACTACATTCAAAAGTCTTAAAGCAGCTTTGGAGGATTTAATGTGTTCTTCAACACTTATAACACCATTCCAAATAAAAATAGGTAAATACTTTTCAGGATTAAAAGGAAGGTCATATACCACACATAAAACATTGATTGAAGAACCACCTAGCCAATCCATACCTTGATAGGGATTGAACATAAGAGCACCTTGAATTGGTGAAGTTGGTTGAGACTTCGAAAGTCTATGCTCACCTTTGTCTCACCTAGCTCTCCTATGGACTTCTAATGAAATAAGGGGAACCCTTGTCTCTAAACATGACCCAGTCCTTATCCTTGGTAATTATATCTTGAGAGATTTGAAACCTATTTAAAATACAATGTAGAAGTCTTATCTTTATAAATAATGATGATCAAAATTATACATTATGCAAATTTTGCACAAATATGTATAAATAATGGAAAAGGGCATCAATATTTAACTAGATTAGCTCAAATATGTGTCTAAGCATGTAACTATGAATGCTATTTACACATTTCAAGCTTAATTAATCTCAAATTTGTAGAGATCCAATAAATATTTGAATAAAAAATTTATTATTAACCTCAAACATCATGGATTTATAGATCTTAAGCTATCTTTACCAAAATTAAACATCAAACTTCAAAAAAAATCTATCTTTGTCTAAATAAGCATACAGACTAGTATACAACCATTAATATTAATGATATTTACACAAATATGTTAAAATAAACACAAATATGTGAAGAATACTTTAATCTTTAAATATAATTCACAAAAATTATCAAAGATATTGCAAATTTTAAAAAATTTAACTTGCCCTCCTTCTAGCACCAGTTTTTCCCCATGTTGATGCACCTAAATGTATCAATAGGTTGATATAGTGTTTAAGAAACACTTCTCATTATTGGATTCAAAAAATCCACTAAATGAGTTATTGGTAGTTATAATCATTGTTATCCTTGGTGGAATAGAGGCATATCAGGTTGACTATTTCATAAATTTATATTAGTTGGTGGTTGTGAGCCACCATGGCTTAATAGTTAATATTTGATTTTGGAGATGATCTATGCTATTTACAGTGAATAATGCTCAGAACTAAGTCTAAATCTAAACTAAGATGAGTATTCACAATGAATCTAATCTAAGGTGAGTTGATAAAAAAAGAGCAAAAGGAAGGGTAGGTTAAAAAATAGAAGTGTTGTTGATATTTACTTCAAACATTATGACAAAGTTTGAATTTCATCTGAACATGCATTTAACCAATGTGTAACATGAAGTAACATAAGATAAAATCCTACCACACATTAGGTATACATCTAAGGAAAGTATGAAAATATGCAAATAAGAACAAGATTTAGTTTAAGAATTTTACCCCTGCAAGCAAATAACATTAGTCCAGATGCAAAAAGAGCAAAGAAAGTGAAGTAAACCTAATAAATTTTAGATAATCTAATATTATCACAAATTAGCAACTATGCATTAAAATATACACATTAAAAACTCATAAGGACCATTCAAATTTGAAGATAAAAATAGACAAATGAGAGAGAAAACATTATATCAATTCACAAAAGCAAATGTAGACAAAATTTTTAGAATTCCTTGCTTATACTAATTTGCTCAAAAGTTACAAATAGTTTTTTGGCTCCAAAAATTTCCCCTTCTTTCACAATTGAAAATAGCTCTTTATATATACTATTCATGAGGTATGCCAATCAACAATGTCAAATTACATTTTTACATGTGTCGAGGGTAACTATCCTTTCTATTACATTCTATAACAAATTAGCTTTCTAATATCCTGACCTATAGGCAATGTAATTTACAAGCTATACATGACTTTGAAAAAAGAATATTCCTTTTCCAAAATATATACAATACTAGTTACAAAAGAATATTCCAAATCCAACTAACTTTAGGACCCTTTTATTGATGTAGTCTTCTACCTTCCCTATAAGATCCTCATTTTACAATGTTATTCATTGATCAACTAGTGATTAATGATAGTTTTTTGAATAATTCCTTGTATTGGTCATCTAGGCCCTTGAGATCCATATTAGTCCTTTCCAAATCTTGTTTGATTCCCTTGGCATATCTTATTTTTATTTTGATGATAAAATTAGGCCCATGATCTTCTTATTACTGACCCCTATTTTCCCTTGTCCTTGATTCCTCACTTTTAGAATGAATTGAATAGTTTTGTGCTTGAACTTCTCATCAGTTATTAGACCTAAGGGACTAAGTATCATGGGTTCTTTAATCAAACTATCTAACATGTGTAACATCTTATCTTCATATTATTTGGGGTCCCTAGAAATGTCCTCTATCTACTTAGACCAACTTTTTAGGGCTTTAAACTTATCAATTAACATAACCGTGGCCATATTCAAGTGGGATAGGCTGACTATCTTAAACTTGTGGATTTGATTTTTAGTCAAGACCTTGATTAAATCTTTAACTTGGTAGCTTGAGGCTTGCCATTGGCTAACTTGACCTGTAGTCATTGTGCTTCATTTATTCACTATTTCTTGCCTAGTTCTAACTAAATTTAAGGAATTGAACAAGTCAACTATGGTGTATTGATATAGTTTGAGTCTATCTTCTTGGATCAATAAGATGGTAGTCTCATCTAAATTTTTTTGTATTACAAGATACCCTTGATCATTGTAGCAAAGCCTCCTAAAAAACATGGTCTCCTGTTATGATGGGCTATATTTATCAATGGTTTAAAATTATCTCAACCAATTGTTATCCCATATGGCATCAAATTGTGTGTCTTTGAAAACACTCTCTTTTATATTTAAAGTTAGATAGAGCTCCATATCTTCCCTTAAAACACTTTTTTGGGCTGTCATGGTTGTGGGCTTCTTTAGATTGCTTGTGAGTGGTTTTTAGTCTAATTTTGGATTGAATTATCCTTATAAATGTGATAATTCAACTTGTTTTGTTTGGTTATAATGATCACAGGGTCAAATTAGGGTTTTTGTACTTACCAAGGCTTTCCTAAAGGATTTTATAGTTCTCTAATGATGGCAGATGTTTGGACTTACATGATCTTTGTTATTTAAATCCCAATTGGACTACATGCTTATACACTTGCATTTTTTTGGGTCTAAAATATCTTTCACTTAGCATATTATACTTACATGGATCTGATGTGGCATTACCATGACACCCTTATGGAATTTTCATGACATTTTTCTCATTAGTTTTTGAAAAGTGATCATTACCTTTTGAAAATTTTACCTTGATCTTACATCATTGGGTCATCCTTACATATATCAATGCAAACCATAGATATTGATCAAAGAACTCAAATGCTATTAACTAATTTCTACATTCCCTACAATTATGACACTTGTCACTTCCATATTCACTCTAAGATTTGTTGAAATGTCAACTTTGATCTTAATTACATAGATCAATCATGTCCATCAATCTTGATCTATTTAATTATACCTCCTTCTCCATATACCATTGATCATAATGTGTATGCTCATCGATGTACCATCGATATTTAAAATATGCTTGAGCTTTGACTTGTGGCTCATGGATATACTACGTGTCATCTCCACATTCTTCCTCAAGGCTTTTTACTTTTTAATATTTACTATGCACCATTCAATCATCTTCATCCAAGCAAACATGATCCATTGGATCTTGATCTATAAGGTTGAATTCCATTGGTTGCTATTGTTATTTAGATGATATTGTGCCACTTGTCACCCTCTCACTTGTTCTGAGGATCTATTAAAGTTTTAAATTGATACACACTATCAGATTAATCATTCTAGAGTAAATGCATACCATTGATACTTATAATATGTTCAAACTTTAGCTTAGGGTTAGGGATTTATCTATAATCTTGCACCATTGGATCCTGATTTTCTAAGCAAATGCAGATTGTTGATCCTATAGATGAAAATAATCTTTAAGTCAGTGCTTAGGAAAATAAATAACTTAGCATAATTTTTTTAGACCATGGTTTTATTTCATGTTAATAAATATGGGTAAGACCTTAGTTTAAAATATTTAAGATAAGTTTTGAGACATAATAAAGGGGGCCTTATGAATAATAAAAGATATATCATATAGTTTTAGCCTAAGGTTTATTGTATTAATAAATACAACAAACTTTAGGGTAAGGATTTTAGGCTAAGTCTATAGTAAAAGAGACCCTTTGTTTAGTTATAGCATGTGGAAATAAAAAGTACCAAGGGGGATTTGGAAAATAAAGAGACAAAACATAAAATGTTTAGACTAAGGTTTGGTCATCTTAATAAACATGACTAAACCTTAGGATAAAAATTAAACTAAGTCCATGAGATAATAAGTCATTCCTACGTAAATTGTTTCTACCAAATTTGAATTTTATTTAAAGGGACCTAAGTTTGGGTAATTTGAATAAGGGTTTAAACATTCTTAATCATGGATTTAATTTGATATATGATAGACCAAAGGCTAGTAATAGGCCAAATTGATAAAAAATCATGAAATCCATACATTTCCCATTCTAAATGGATTTCATTGGAACTATAACTTGAAACATGAATATCCAATGTTAAAAAAATTAGGCAAGATTAAATTAGAGTTATGAACAAATATGCTAACCAAATTAGGTGCGAATTATCTTCAAATAAAGATTATGTGCAAACATGCTAGTGGTACTTTGATCATGTGAATTTTCAAATTTAAGGTATAAATTTTCATAATTTAAGACAAGGGTCCCAATTTTTTAGAAATGGGGGTATGTTGACCTCAACAAAATTAGGAACCAAAAATAAAATAACTAAAGAAGTGATCAAGTTCCTTTAGGAGAGAATAACTACATGATTTGACATTCTAACTTCATTAGTCTAAGACAATTACCTTGTATTCTAGTTGATTGAGCTCATATAATAGGCCTATGAAAATGGTATCACCTTAAGGTTATCATCAAACTAAGACCCTCAAGGGAATGGTTTATTTAATTTAAACAAAAAGAACCTAATAGATAAAATAAATAAGTCCACAAAAATGAGACCTAGGGATTGACATTCACTATTGAAATATTATCTATGGGATTATCACACCAAATACAAAGAGGCTCTCAAGAGTTCCCCTTTTCTATTGGTATATGTTCTAGATCCCATCTTCTTGTTAAATCTTAGATTGCATATTTATAAATTCATTCAAGAGTACATGGAGGATAATGAGAAGTCAAAATCAAGACTATTGGACCTTGTTTAAATGGAAGATGCATGAGAAGAAAACTTATTAAAAATTTAGTAGACATCAATAGATTATCAAAATATGGTTTGACAAGAAGGAAAAAGTGAAATCATTTCAGATATTAGACCTAGTCTTGCTATGGGATAAATCCCATGAAAATAAAGGCTAACATTCTAAGATAAACCTAATTTGGGTTGGTCCTTACCATATTTTTGAGTTACTTATGAAAAATTCTTTTAGACTTAAGGATATCCAAGGAAATGATCTCCCACTACCTATGAATGGGTAGTTATTGATGCATTAATTCTCATCTGAATTATCCAATGCCATATAAAAATAGTCCTTAGATAAATTTTGATAATGTAAAGATTAGTTTATTTTTCTTATATTGTGTGCTTGTTCTAATTTGTTTCCCTTATTGTTTTCCCTTCACTCACCCTATGTTCCCAATTTTGGTGCTAACCCCAATAATAGTTCCTTGCACCCTAGAAGTGATCCCCCATTTGCATAATAAGTTAAAGTAAATAACTAGCTATAGAAGGGTAAGACTAAATCCAAGAATTTTCCCTCATATCCTTAGGTTTGGTCTTTTCAAATGTGAGACATAGTTCAAAAAAGAGGAAATAGAAAGTGGGTTCCCATTATTGAATAATTTGATAAAGATAGAAACACCTTCCATAAAATCCAATGATAAAGAGGCCATCAATTCAAAACTAATCATATGAATTAATGAAAGTTCTATTTATAACAAGAGGTCATCACCACACTTAAAATGACATAAAAAAACCACTATGAATTAATTAGCCAAAGATTCCCTTTAAGTGGGTTCCCATTATTGAATAATTTGATAAAGATAGAAACACCTTCCATAAAATCCAATGATAAAGAGGCCATCAATTCAAAACTAATCATATGAATTAATGAAAGTTACAATTATAACAAGAGGTCATCACCAGACTTAAAAGGACAAAAAAGAAACCACTATGAATTAATTAACCAAAGAGTCCCTTTTAGTGCTGAATAATTCATCAAATTATCCATTCACCCTGATTGCATTAGTTCCAAACCCTCATGGATAATAAATAAATACAACATTAAAACTTATAGAAGTCTAAAATTTTAAGAAAATCCCAAAAGTCTCTTCCTAATAAAAGGTTATTTAGGAAACCTCCATTGTAAGCTTTCAAGCCTAGCTATCAATGGAGTAATCTCTATAGTGGAAACAAAAGTATATTTTCTAGGGCTATAGACACCTGGTTGGTAGTAGATTAATGACCGACCCTACCCATCCTTAACTAATTTATGTAAAATCAAGTACTTTTAAAGAGTTATGCACACTTAGGTCACCTCTAAACTTGATAATGAATAAAAAAGAGAGATAAAATAAGGAAATAAATAAATTTTCTCACAAGATGATCTCTTGAAGGGATTGGATCCCAATATTTCATGTGCTACAATAGCCTTAAGTGTTTTTTCTCATCTAGTTTTTCTGAAATAAGTTTCAACTACCTATCTACTTGTTCAAGTAATGAATACATAAAATCTGAGTTATAAACACTGGGTAGTGTTTCCAATACAGTCACCATTTATTGTGACAAACATGTTCCTATTATAGAATAAAACGGGACCTCTATATCCTAAAAATTAAAAATTTATCGAGCCTTTATTGAGCCCCATCTAATCCTTGATATTTATCACATATCTGATGATAACTAGTTTATTCATGTCTAATGATCTTTCATAGCTATTTGCATTAATAAAAATGGGCTCCCTTGAATTTATTAAGTATATTTATACGTAGTTTATTTTGAGCACTGCCTTTTTCTCACCAAAAATATGTGGGAAAAGTTTGTTGAGAGTCTTAATCCTAGAGTCTAAGTTGGTAATCTCCTATAATACTTTTGGTTGATAGTTAGGTGCCTATTTTCTTGTGTGGCTCTTTTAAATGACTATTTTTTACATTTTGAAGGTGTTATCATTGTTATAACCCTAGGAGGCTTGATCAAATGAGAAAGAACCACATGTCCTTATAGACTTGGAAGGCCCCAAATGAGGATAAAAGAGATGTGTACTTACATATACTTAGGTGGTAAAAGCTCCCAGAAGGCCCCAAATTAGAAGAAATGAGACACATGCAATTTTATACACTTACATGGAAGAAGGTTCTAGAATTCCCCAAAGGAGTCACAATAAAGTATGGTTCTAGGTCCCTGATCCAATAATAGAATAGTACATGCAAAAATTACATCCAATCTACCAACTCAAAAACATATAGATATTAAGACACATGGATTCTCACTTCAGCTGATTAACATAACACTCAATGATCCCACTAATATTAGAATGACACATGACCAACCTCAATAACATATATAATTCCATGATGGATAAATATAGGTGCATGCCTATAAAAGTATTTGTGTTTACTAATTTGGATAGAGGATATCTTGATATGGCAGATGGAGGAGTCCCATCACCATCAATCAATCTAATTTATCCTATGTTCAAATTTTCAAATTAATTCCAAATTTGGGAAGTGACCAATTTATAGCTCATGTCATCAACTTAGAGTTTAATTCACAAAAGATAAGCTCACGATAGCCATTACTGTAATGATTACAAAAATCCCTATAATGTCCAATCCAAATTTAACACTATCATATATCCTTTGTTTAACATAGGTTCTTGGGTTTCACTAGAATATGTTAATTATGGGGATAAAGTTTGAAAAATTACATCATAATCTTATAGGATGGTTTAATCAAGACTTTGAATACATATGTAAGGTTTATCATAGAGAAATACACTTGTTCAATAACTCAACACATGATGTAAACTACTTAAAGATATAGAAAATTTATGCATTAGAGAAGTATAATAAAGGACAAAAATCATAATAACATAGAGAAATATATGATTATACCATAAAAGAGCACAAATACTTAGACTTCATATTAACGGATCTAGTACCAAGGATTATAACAAGGAAACCTTCATATATCAAAGTCTAATTCTATCAATATTATGTGAAAAGGCTTTCTAATTTAAATAATAATTACTATTATTTTAATCACATAATCATCAACCCCTCTATTGCATTCTTTTCACATACATATAGGCATTAGTTCCTATGGTTATAAGTTCCAAATTTACCATGCTAAGAATAGTTCTCCATATCACCTTCAATTCAGTCTTAACCAATAAAGAGATTCTCACAACAAATCCTAACAACCCACAAATAAAATATAGTTATATTTTTCATAGGAAGTTCTCGTACATATAATTGGTTTTACATTTACCTTTTACCACTAACACTTTCTTGGACTTAAAATTTTGTCTCATCTTGAGACAATGTCACAAAGATAAGGTTTCAAAAATAAGAAAAGGTGACAAAATGTAGAAGTACATAGGATTTGTAGACTTCACTCAAGGTATTAGTAAACTAGTTTTCACCCCTTGCACACTACTTATTTGTCATTTCAAGTTTTTAACTAAGTAGTATACTAGTCTACTACCCTTTGGTTTTTTAATAGACTAGATCTAATAAGTACTATACAAGATTATAATTATAAAAGAAATTGACCAAAATTTCAAAATTACTAAACTTATGCCCACCTTAGTTGGTAGGTGGTGGCATCTTCCTTTGTTGGATGATCTATCATAACTGGCTAGGTGAGATGATCTCAGGTTCATCTACCAATGGTGCAATGCTTTCATTGATGAGGAACAAGTCATCCTTGTAGGATTTATAGTTGAGGAGAACTTCTTGAGTGCTATGCAAAAGACTGTGCATTAGAGACTAATTAGCTAATAGTTGATTAATATTTATGTTAACCATCCTTAGCAGAGAAGATTTCACCATGTTTACCTTGGTTTTGATTTATGCATGTATATGTTCTATCTTATCTACATGTATTTACACTTCCACACCAACAAAAGAGTTGCATAACATCTAGTTCTATCAAGTTTACATACTCTGCATGACTTTAGCCCTTACACCAAGTGAGTTTTATAGTGAATTATACATGGTAATAGGAGTTACATTGGGCATTGTGATTTTAGCTTATGTGAAATTGGCCATAGAAAATTTGACTTACATAGTGGTCAAAATAATATCCAACTACTTCTTCTAATATAATAGTTGAAGTGGAAGTTGCATAACTTGAACTTGAGTAGTATCTATAATGGTATGATACTTAGCTAGCAACTCACATAGGACCTTAGTATTGGCTTTGATGGATTTGCCATTCTAAATGATGCTCAATTAATTGAAGGTATACTAATTGGTAGTGATATTGTTTATAAAAAGAACAAGTTGGTCCTTAATTTGGGAGTGAAAGATCTGTAATGAGCTATGTGTAGAGGTTGGGACAAGCATCCTTGATAGTCTTCCTAGCAATGCATAGCTATTCCCTTACTATGAAAGTGGTATCCTCAAGATACTTTAATTTATGCTCTAATGTCATTTCCTTCTATAAAATATATTCTTAGAATGTAGTGGTACCTTCAATCTAGTTGGATAACAACAACTGGCAAACATCCAAGGATGCTTTTGTTGTGGTAGGATTCAAGGCTAGTCATGTGACTAATGTACTCATAGGTGTCATCCTCAATGGGGATATTGGAAAATAAAAAATGGTGCACTATGTAGAGGGTGATGTCACATCCCACATCTAAATTTTAGGCAGGATGGAAGAAGCAATGTTATCCTATGAGGCAATGATAGTGTCACTCACCTATAGCTAGGATGACTCTTTTAAGGTCTACACTACACTAAAATTAGATGAGGTTTGTGAAAATTGTGCCTTTTCAGAAAATATTTGGGCTTCTTCAGTGATATTATTTACATATTCCTCTTCTGCCTACTTTACAATGTTTTTATGCCTTTTTGGTAGCCTCTTCCTACATGTTCTTCCTAGCCACTTTTTGTGCTTACTTGGATTCTTCTGCATGTGCCTTACATATCCATTCTTGGTCCTCACCCTATTATTGTGATTGTGATTATATAAGCTTGAGCTTGTGTTATTATTTGATTGATTACTTTTATCTATGCTATTCTTATAATTTAACATCCTTGCACTATTATTATATTACTTGCTATTGTTATTTAACTTATTTTGCACCTATGACTTCTTTCTACATTTTCTTCTTTTCATCCTCATTTTTTTGTTATCTACATACCTTAGCATCCTTAACTTGCTTGCAAGAATCTAATTCATTATATTGGCATTGGATTTATCTTGTTCCTATTGCTCCTCCTCTGAGTTCTATTTAGTGTTGGCCTTAGCCTTGTACTTTTATTCTTGGCACATGTTATGTTCAACTACTCTTTATGATTCCTCATGGGTGGCTTGTTATTATTCTATAGTTCAAGTTTCAAGTGATAATTATTTTATATCACTCTAAACCTCCTTATAGCATGATGGTGAGGAGTTTAGGACAATAATTTACACCTTTACTTGATAAACCTATCCCTTGTGAACTAGGCATCTTATGGGTTTTGGTGTGTCGACTTCCTACACTTTTTGATCTCCCATTGAAAACTCTCTAATGGCATGCAAAGGAACATGTGAAGTGTCTACCCTAAATTATGAAGGGATATGTTGAGTCTACCTATGCCATAAAAATTATATTATGGGGCTATATTCTATGGATCTTGACTACAATGGGATCATAATGGATCCTTCTACCTCAAACATTTGCTGATTGCACTATGATTTGGCCTCTTCAGCCACTATAGCGATGATGATAGAAGTAGGGTAAGGGGTAAATCAATCCATAATTTTTTTGGAAATTTATTTTGTACCTATATGGTGTGCACTAATTTCCATAAAAAGTATTATTTATCTTTCTCCTTATCATATAGGTCTTCAACCATATCAACCATCATCATCCTATAGACTTGTTCATCAGTGCCTATATGTGGCAGGTCATAGAGCCCAATTTTTTTTGGGATGCTTAGGTAATACAACTAGGTGATATAGATGTGAGTATTTCACCTTAGATGAGATGGATATCTTTTGATCTCAGGCAACTTGCACTTCCCTATATCTTGGATTGGTGCAACTATTTTTTAAGGTTGCACAATTGTAGTTTCAAGGTTGGGAGTAGGTAGTGGTACTATCTATAATGGGGATTTTATCATCATAAATTACCTTTTGCTTAACAAACTTAGTTTGTACTATTTCATATTGAGAAATTATGGGAGTGGAAAACCTAATACCTTAATAAATTCATGAATTTTGATGGTAATTCCCTTTGGAAGTTTTGTGATGACCGCATGCTAAACCAAATACTGCTTGACATTAGGTGGTATGTGTAGGTTGTGAATACCTCCACAAACTCATTAAAACAATTGGTAAACTTAGATTTATGCCCAAAATAGGTTCTCTCTTAGGTCTATGTGATATTTTTAAACTACACATCTGGCTCGTAATTGATGTTGGGATTAACTTCACCCTCATGTGATTTCCACTGTGTAAAAACTAACAATAATACCAAAAATTGGTACTAAATTTTTTTATTAACTATCTCCAAGACTTTATCAATATTTTAAGTAAGTTAACTAACCAAGAATTCAATCCAATTGAATTCCTCAATCTGATGGATCATTCGATGGGTAATATTTGATGACCCCTTTTATATCCTACTTGACATCCTTACTTATCGACCAAAATCTATAGGAAATGAATTCTACTAGAATGTACTTTGACACATATTCAATGTCCTCTAATGGAATTTTTTATGAGTTTTGAGAGTACTTTTCTCATATGTATAGAAGGATGGGTGGTGTTATATATTTGTAATGAGTGATGGATATCCCCTGCATAGGCATTCCTATCACCTTTGTTATCACAATAATATTGATGTGAATGGTTATATCTTAGGAAATATAAATCTTCAGTAATACATCCATTACATTTCCAAGTTACCCAAAAGTATGCAATAAGATCAACCACTCCACTCTATGTTGCAGAGTCTATGTGGCTATGCTAATTCTACTACTTGCACCCCTTCAATTAGGTTTGGCACAAACATGCACATCTCTACATTGTGAACAAACTCATATCCATCTAGGATTGTGAAGCACATTTGTCATAATGCTATGCCAATGCCCATGTCCTCTTTTTTCACTTTTGTGAATCCCTTGATGAGTTAGGATCAATCAAATCTAGCCATTTTGCATAATTTACTTGATTCTAAAATAATTGCCTTGGATGTGTAAAGTCTAGACTTGGACGAGAGTAATAATTGCCTAAATTTTTTTTATCACTTTAGTATACTTAATAGTGAATATAAATTTATCCACTTGAGTGCTATATTTATATATTTTAAAACCATATTTGATGGTTTTCTATCTTGATTAGCTATGTTGTTACTCAGTCCTTCACATGCAATCTTTGAATGAAGTTCCTTTCTTGCTGATGTGGCATTCATTTTGCTAACATGAAATTCAATGATGATGGTGATTGATGATTTTTAACTTATTTATTTAATTAAAATTCAAAAATACATTATTATTCTATTTATGACACTAAACTATCACTTTTCCAATATATTTGTCAATCTTGCCCCTATACCTATCATTAATTGTAATGGCTTGACCATTAAACTCCACTATCTACTCAAGACTCAGATGCACATGTCTTTCCCAAAATTAATTTATGTATATATATTATACTCATTTGAACACCTTATTTAATTAATCTATAGTAATGGAACCTTTTAATTAATCCTGTATCCCTATTATCCCTTACCTCTATACACACATACTTATATTTCCCCACACATGCTGAAATAAACACATAAATCCCAAAGAATCCTAAAATTAATGATTTCAATCATAACCAACATCTACTTGGTGTGATATAGAACCTTTATTCCATTTTTCATTAGATTAATGGATTTAATATTTCAACCTACAACTATTTACTTGCCTCGATAAGACATTTCCTTATAAATCTTATAAGACCACTATTCTAGGCTATAAAAGTTTATGGATGATGTAGGGGCCCTTCCATATAATGTTAAGCTCTCCAAATAAATATATGAACCTAATGTCATATATAATAACAAGTTTATTTCCTTGGAATTCCTTTATTCATATATTTTTATCATGCCATGCCTTTTGACTATGCTTATTTATCTCTTAGGCCCATACTTCTCTGCATCTTTCTTCATCTATGTAGTTCAAGTCTAACAACCTATTAGTCATTGAATCCTAATCACCCATTCATAACACATTTACAAATCGTAGACTAAGAATCACATAAAGAATCACATATTACATAGGCATTGTCGCTTTTAACCCATATTCTATATGGAATGGTGTAAACCCTATTGCACATTTATAATGCATGAGATAAGCCCATAGGACTGGTAGAAGCCTATCCTCCCAATCATCTCACTTCATAGCACAAATATTAGTAAGCATCTTATTTATCACCTTGTTCATAGCTTCAACTTGGCCATTTAATTATGGATGATAAGCAATAATTTTATGATGTGATATCATGAACTCATCCGTCAGAATCTTAATGGTTTTATTCAGAAAATGAGTTCCTCTATGATCACCAATTTAAGAAGGCAACAAAACCTAGTGATGATGTTATTGTAAAGGAAATTGGATGTGTCCTTTACACTACAACTTGGAGTTGCATCAACTTCTACCCATGTGGTAAAGTAGTTTATCATAGTGATAATGTACCTTGCATTATTGTATTTATTTGGAGGATTGATTGGCCTTATAAAGTCAATGCCCCACTATTCAAATGGATGTTGTGATAATAAGGTTTATAAAGATATCTCATCCCAATATTATGGATTCCATATCCTTTAGAATTCATCACACTATTTTGTGACTCTCTATGTATCCTAAAATAGATAGGGCCACCAGATCCACTTTGAAAGATTTTATTCATAATTGCATCTCTTGCGAAGTTACCTCCTATGACTCCCTAAAGTAATTTATAAATGATATGAACATGCTCATGCTCTATTTCCACTCTATGTTTTACTTAATATTTGATTATGTAATACAAAAATCCATTAATAATACTATATAAAAGGGCTCTGGTGATCAACTATTTATTATCTTTATCTGTATAATGTTCTGGGAACATCTTGTGTTTGAGAAACTGTGATCTCTTTTAGCTACTCTAGAATCATATTCACCCTAAATAATTTTACATTTGATGACTCATCTTGGATTTCCTTAGGTTCCTTTCCATTATTAAGATGGTTGAGATGGTCTAGGCTAACATTATCCTAACCTAGTTTGACATTAATATAGAATTGAAATTATTGGAAAAACATCAGTCAACATGATATTCATACTCCTAACACCAACTTGTTCACCATGTATTATAGATTTTGATTATTATTTAATAGTTCAAACAATGTGGCCAACAAGTAGTGCCTATACTTTTATAGTGTGAATACTATCACTAAGGCTTCCTGCTTAGTTGTTGTATAATTATTTTTTATGGCTAATAACTTTTTACTTGTAAAGTGGATTAGATGATCTAATATTTTCCTAATTGTGTGAGTACTACACCAACTATAAGCCCTAAAGTATCTACATGCTTTTGAAAATTCTTAATCCAATTTGGGAAAACTAGGATCAAAACAATCACTAGTCTCTACTTTAAATCAATAAATGCAACTTAATAGTCCTCCATCCAGACAAATTAGATTGCTTTTCATAACATATTCTCCAAAGGGGATGATATAGTGGTATATCTCTTGATGAATTTATGGTAGTAACCTATGTGTCCTATAAAATATCAAACTTATGTTTACGTTTTGGGTGGTGGAATCCCCATAATGACTGTGATATTAACTTAGTCTACTAGAATTCATTTACTACATACTACATGACCTAATAAAACACCAAAGGGTGTGAAAAACATATGTTTCTTCAAATTTAAAACTATTCATAGTGCTCTATATCTCTCTAACATTAACCTAAGTTTTTATAAATGTTCCTTGAATAAAGAGAACACTACCCAGTGATCCAAGTATACTTCTAGGAAGTCATGGATTAAATCTTTCAATGTAGTCAACACAACTCTAGAAAACATTGGAGGTGCATTTTTAGTCCAAATGGCATGACCTTATAATAAAATGAACCCCATTTTATTGTGAATGTGGTTTTAGTCCTATATTTTTATGTAATGGGTATTTAATGCTAATCACTAAATCCATCTATGAATGAGAACACTTCATGCCCTATGATAGCCTCTAATTGCTTCATCTGTGAAGGGAATGGGAAATGGGTCATTGACACAAGCATAATTGAGGATGAAGTAGTCTCCATATATATGTATACCATGGGGATTACCTAGTCAAATTTCTTGATCAAGAAGATAATGCCTTTTTCTAACATGTAATTTATTTCAAATTTCACTTTCATCTTCATGTTTGGGTTCAACCTATATGGTCTATTCTTGATTGGTCATGTGCACTCCTTTAAATCTATGTGCATATCCTCGAAATAAGGATCAAAACCTTTTAGTTCTATGAAATATGCAATAAATACATACTGAGAGTCTTAGAGCAACTATAAAACCTTTGAGATATCTTCTTGTATCCAATAATATCTCTGACATGCACCATTTTGGATCCATCTTCTATGCTCATATTCACTATGTGTTTCTTTAATGGATCCTAATACATCCTACATTATTATTCATGAATGAAGTCATAGAGTATCCATTCTTCTTCACTTTATATGAACTATATATGTCATATATTTTCCTCCTCTATTTCCTCTATGACTAGTTTTGGTAGAGGCTCCAACTCTCTCTAGCTTAAAGAGATCCCCTATATCTATGTAGTCCTTGTTATTTATATACACATAAGATTTTCAAACTATTATCACTTAATGACACTTTATATCTTGCAAGAACCCATCGAGTCTCAATCTCTCTGAGTGCATACCCTAAGGGCTATAATGGGAACGGGGTGGGTAGACTAGTTGTGCTTTGTAGGATTGTTTTCCATTTTTTCACTTATTATCTACACATTTGTCTCATGAAATCATTATCCCTAAGCTTATTATTCTCTATTTTACCCTTTTCAATCACTTGTTACATTTTATCCTCATTTTCCTCACCTTAATCCCTTTTTATCAGTTGACTATGCTAGTTCAACTAGGTTGATCTTGTATAGTTTCAATTTATTTTCACTTAGGAATTAGTTTGGCCTTTGGCCAACCTATCTCATGACCTAGTGAATTATTGTCTAAAATTATGCTAGGATGACTAGGTTAACCTTGTCTACTAAGATTTTTGGAAGGGTTAAGGGTCAAATCTACCTATATATACAAGTTCATTTCCATCATTTATTATGGGAAGAAGAAGTAAGAGTGAAAAAACATTTGCTTATTGAACATTCTACTTAAGAATCAAAGCTTAGGGTTCCGTGATTTCTTTGGAGATATGAGTGTTATATTATGGAGAAGTCTTTTGGATGCATTGATAGGCTATATAACCTATAGCTGATTTGTCTTTGTCATCCTTACATGCCACAACAACCTCTTGTGAAACACCTTAGCTAAGAGAGAGATTAAGGCTTGACAAGCTCATCTTTAAAGGTAAGTATTCATAATTTTGTTTTTCCTTTGTAATATTAGAGAGATATGCATTTATAATTATCTTCCATGCATTAAGATTCTATATACATTGACATGATTATATGTCTGATATGCATGTTTAGTTTTATTTTTTCTAACCCCCACTTTGTGCCACAAGATTTGGTGAGTACTAGATTAAATTTACTTTACTTTTTATTAGTCTAGGTGAAATATCAAAACTCAAGACCCCCTTAGGGTTATTTCATGATTGTGTTAGACTAGAAGCTTTGAAACCCTCCTTAGCATGGTGTATTGTGGTAAGATATCCCTTAGTCAGGTCTAGAAGATCCACATATTGGTCATGTTCCCACTTAAAAAAAGTGTCCCTAATTAAAAGTGTATGGTATGATCTATCTTATTTGAGTTAGGATTGATTTATAGAGATGATACATTTATGATTGCATAAATTTTGGTGAACCCAACATGAATCTAACCTTTTCAAGTTTTTATTCACTTATTTCATCATTTTATCATTTTATTTTTCATATATTTATGATTTTGGGTTGACTATATCAGCACAATACTAACTTCTATGCACAGGTTTAACACACAATCACATCAAAATGACTATGTTCTATTTGTACAAGTCTTTCAAGAATTAGGTTTATACTACTAAGTTGACCTAGTTGACCCTGTATACTTTTAAGCATTAGATTCAACATATTAGGTTGACCCAGTCAACCCTATACATTTTTAGGCTATCAACAAGAGGATTTTGCAAAGCTTGATTGACCTAGCCGACACATTTAGCATATTTTACAAGTACAAATCAAGGTTCTTCAATAATAATCTCACTTTTTTGCATCCTCCAACCCACCAAGGTTCCTTTCTATCCTTTTATGTCATTTTTAACATTTTTTATAGTTCTATTTTTCATAGTTTGTAGTTTTTAAAACTACCCTTGTACAACTAACTAGGTAAACCCTATCAATGTAGTTTTGTATTCTTTATGCAGTCAAAAAAGCTAGGTTAGCTCTGTCGACATAGTTCACTTTCATCATACTTTTTTATTTTGAAATATAGGGGTGACACTATCGACCCTATTTTATATTCTCTACATAGAATGTCTACTAAATTGACATTGTACTATGTTTCAATGTTGGAATTAACCCTTATATGATATTAATTAGCTCACACTTTCATTTCTTATTGTTTGCATGCTTAGCCTAGATCACATAGTCTAATTAGGTGGTTTTTAATATATCATCTAGTTACACTATTTTATCTATTATGAACACACTACTAAATCATAAAATATTAAAACACATTTTTATAATTGTCTACCCAATGCCAACCTACTTGGATTTCATCACCAAGGGGGAAGCCCACTTGGTTTTTTGGCCAAGTATAAACACATGGTTAATCATATATTTTGGCTAAGCACCTGACACTCTTATCACTACAATCTATGAAATGAGGGTGTAGGCTCCAATACCAAGTAATTATTATTACCAACATAGATCCCTTTCAGTCTAAACATCTTGAAACCATCCTTAGATTTCTTTCTAGTTACTTACAACCAACATCCTATCACATCTAAAATTATACTCTAATAATATAATAACATTCAGGTTAACCACTAGTTAGCTTTTACTTTCCAAGTTGATTTATTGATCCTTGCTATATTGTATTTTTATATTACAAAAACTTGCATTATCCAATGTTGGTACAAGGTTTTGTGTTGTGTGCCTCAATTGGATCAACCTCATTGATCCAATTGATTTTGTGTTTCCTTTCATTTCTTGCTTTCTTATGTATCTAATTTTTTTCTTGTCTTAGTATATAATTATTTATATTGACACAGTCTCTTACAGACTATCTATTTTCCCCTATCTACTACATTAGGTTGACCTAGTCAACCACGTATACTTTTTCTACCTCTATATTCTATGCTAGGTCAACCCAGTTAACCTTATATAGTCTCTAGGCCCTATTTTTTATACTAGGTCGACCCAGTCAACTCTATACTATTTATATCACTTCTTATTTCCTTGTTTTTGCATCTCTCTTACCGTATTTAGTCTTCATTAAATTTTTGTTTGAAGATAATATTGAGTTGAATTCAATAGACATGATGCCTTTTACCAACCCTTATAAGGTCTCCCATAAGTAGAGTAGGATTCCTCTCTTGAATGAGAGTAATTTTCATATAACCACTTGCATAATGAACTATGTGACCCTTCCTCATTCTTATTCACAATGTAATCCTCTCTTCTCACTAGAAGATCAACTTGAATTAGAGTATACCCCTAAAATGCTCTTCTTTATCTCTTGATTTCCTCAACATCAAGAAAAGGATCATTTTACCATTTACCACCTCATGATTAGTGGTCAAGTTGAAGAGCCTCATTCAAATTCTCCCATATTCTCACATGGATTTAGGGGTAATACCTTATTTTATTCTCAACCTCTTCCTTCTGTTATGACCCCTTATCATACCATGACCTCTTCTTTAACTTGTTCTATCTCTTTGCCTAGTATATCCACTAATATGGTAGGCTCTACATCTAGTGGACCTCTCCAAAGACCCACTCTCCTTAATCCTTCCACTAGTGCATCATTTTATACCCAAGGTAATCATGCTTCTAGTGCTTCCTCTTCTCATCCCTTCACTACTCCATCTCTTGCCACACAATCAAATTTTGCCACTAGTACTTCACATTCTAATAGTTCCTCTCAATCTCCTATCAATACCAATAGTGGTACCCAAGCTACTCTTTCCAATGCTAACATTTCAAATACTGATAAAAATGCTAATCAAACCCATCTGATATTATTAAAAACACTTAATCAAATGAATACTTTTCAATCTCATTATACAAATTAAATGATGAGAATGCAAAATCACATTATCCATCTTCAAACTCATCCTCAACCAATGTCTTGGGGCATGCATAATCAAAATATTCCTCAACCTCCTTTTTGATATTCTCATGTAAATATCATCCCTCAACCTCCTTTTTGATATTCTCATGGAAATATCATCCCTCAACCTCTTTTAGTCAATAAAATAATTAAGCATCTTCAAAATGAGCCTCTTACCACTAAAATTACTAATACTGATATAGGAGGTATCGGACTTACAATTTCTTACAATGGGTCAACTGATCCTACTCTTCATCTCAAAAAATTTAACAATCTCTATAAATATTGGGTCAAATTAAATAACTTTGTCGCTACCAAGATCTTAGCCAAAACCCTCATAGGTGATGATTTACATTAATACAACCAACTTAAAACTCATTCTATTACTAGTTTGGAAGATTTAGTAAATGCTTTAGTCTAAGAGTTCCAAACTAATGATCTTGTTGAAAACACTTTGGCCCACTTTATAAATTGTAAAAAATTTGAAAATGAAACTACCCAAGCTTTTAAATTAAAAGGTGGAAAATAATGTAAAAAAAATGTGAACATAACATGGCCGATGATAGCTTTTTCCATCTCTTTACCAATGCTCTTTTTCCTAAGTTGTAATATTAGGTCTTCCCTCTCTCCACATACTTTAGAGGAGGCTATTAACCAATATAAACATTAATATTTATTTATGCATCAATTCGAGCCACCCTGAACTTCTGCATGTCCTCATATTTTCCTCAAGAATAAAAATCATAATGCTACCAATGATGGTGATATGGACTCTTATGACACCATTCACACTACTCAAGATGTTGTTCCTAACCAATATTTTGAACCAACTCCCCCTTCTCAATAGTATACCAATCCTCATTTATCTTCACCTAATAGCATTAATGTTGATGAACCTTTATCCTTAGCTAGATTAAATAAGCATCTTACCTAGGACTCTACTATGAGAACTTGTTCCCACTCATCTTATGAAATCCTAGTATGAACATAACAAGTTTTATTTTTTTCACACTAGTTGGGGTCATTCTCATGAGACATGTAGGAAGCTTCATAATTTAGACATGGATTTTATTCTTGGTCCTAATTTTTATCATGATTCTATCATTATAAAATCTCAACAATCCTATGACATTGCTTTTAAGGCTCATGAAACACATACTAAATCTCAAGCCTTGAATCAAGCTAATGCTCATTTGTATATCTATAAAGATCCTCTTCCTAATCATAAAACTAATCTAGATACCAAAAATAAGCCCACCAATTCCACCAACAATGTATAAAGTATTGTTGACCTAACATCTAAATAAAATTAGGTTAACATGACTAATATGTGAAGGGTGGTTGCTTTCATAGATACTCAACCTATCTACACTCCTCCATTATCTCAAACATTTTGTGTTATCCAAGATTATTCTCCAAATTACTTAAATGAGTTGGAGCAATATGACCTTATAACCTTTTATGAACCACTAACAACTCCTCCCTTAGATAACACTTCCCATTATATTTTTACCATCCCTCCATCTTATTAACCTAACACTAATTATAATCAAGCTTCTACCAAAACTTCCTTTACCAACTCTCAATACCAACCTGAACCAACTACTTCACCTTCTCAACATAATTTATGACCTTATTTTAAACCTTCTCCTTCTTATCAACACAAATTCCAATTCACTTCAACTCCTCCTTCTAAGGACCTCATTAATCATTATGCACCTATTTCTAACAATCTCCTCATGGGTTATGATCTAAGGGATCCCATCATGGAACTCACTAATTTCCCATCCCAAATTCTATTCCTTGATGTTATGATGACCTATCTACATCATAGAAACCATATTATGAGACTCTTGTATGAAATGAACATCCCTCATCTTCTCCTAGCAGGACATGAAGTGACCTTATTTGGATCTGAAGATAACATATTACAACATTGTGAAGAGATGTCCATCCATGTTGAAAAAATAATGGACACTTCTCTTTCCTTAAAATTTCCTATCATTTTCATGATTCTTTATGAGATTTTGCTTCATTTGGATGATTTTCCTCTATTCATTAGTGTCCAAATAGGTGATATCTAAGTTAAGCATGTCTTGATTGTTGAGGGTTTTAGCACTTATGTTGCCTCTCTCGATTTTATCAAAAACTTTAGATATTTTGAATGAAATCTAAAATCCACACACAATACATATTAAAGATATAATCAAAGGAAAATTCCTCCTTTAGGTTGTGTATGGCTTCCCATTACCATCCCTCCTATCACCATTCATGTGAAAGTGATGATATTTAACTTTTCTCTCTCTTATAACATCTTGCTTGATAGGCTATGGACTCATTGTATGAGAGTAGTTGATTATTATGCCTAACAATGAATTAAATTACCTCAAAATGGATACATTTATATGATTTAGGGTGATACTAACCTTTATAATTTTAAATAATTCCAAGACTGTGGTGTTTTCAATATTCTTACTCTTGAACCTTTACCTAGTGTTCCATTTTGTGAGTCTCAATGATTTAACTTTCCCATCAATTCCACTTGAGGTTAAAAACATCATCCCAAAATCATTGGGAATATTCCTCATAACCTCTCAAATTTGAATGATGATGAGCTTGATGAGATCAACCTAAAGATTAAAACTTATGATCTCTCACCTCATCTCATATCTCAACTTCCTACACTTCTTTATACCCTCATTCTTAAAAATATCCTTGTGATGATATTCCCATTATCTTGACTAAGAATCAACATTATATTCATAAAATTTGACTATGATGATGGTTACACCTTAGATGATCTATTCCTAGGTGGTCTTTTTTTGAAATGTGATGCTAAGATTACCCATTATCATTCTTCTTTGCTTCAATCTTTTAGTGATTTTTCCCATGTTCCATCATTTATAGTTCCTAATTTTAGTATTTTTCCTCTTTATCATAGGGTAGATATGATACTAAAACCTCTAGTTTATAAGGAAACTCATAGGAGTATGCTCATGGATATTATTTTGATTGGGCCTTACAACTTTTTTAGGTACCCTGACCCTATAGCTTATTTATCCTTAAGATGCGTGCAACCCTTCTTTGGCCTTTTGTAGACTCCACCCCTCCCTTAGTAGAGTCCACATTAGAGCCCATTCCTACTCCTTATATAATTTATCACCTTCTTTCTCTCATTATAGTTGAACCCATTTATAATCCCACTATCATTGATTCTATCTATGTCACTGATCTCATTGCTCTTTCAATTGAGCCTAGTCTAATTACCCCCACCATCACCTTCTATTGGTGATAGTTTTCTTCCTTTACCTTAGATGGCTTTATTTCCTACCAAATGGGACAAGAAGATTTCCCAAGCTCCTTCCTTTCCTGTTACACCTCCTCATGTGAGTACTTATACTAAGCCTAGGCATAGGTGTATATGTTACTTCTATGACATAGATAACCATTATTCCACATATTATCATAAGTTGTGATAATATATTGATACTTCACATCCTTCTACCCCTCAGTCCTAAAACAAGTCCTTACCTTCCTCAAAGGTACTACCTAAGTTTACTACTAAATATGGAGATGTGTATTGTCTTTGGTACAAATGTAGCGCCCATCACACTGATCATTGTATTATCTTTTAGCAACACATTCAAGATAAACTTATAACTATTCTTTCCCCTTATTCTATTCCTCTCATAGGTCATTCCCATAATAAGGCTCCCCCTTCTTCTCCCATGGTTCCACCTCTAGTGGTTCCATCCCCTCTTGTGGTCCCTTCACCACCTTTTATTTCTCTACTCATTAATCCTTTACCCATGGACGTTACCTCACTTATGGATCCTTATCAGCCTTTGAGTCCCTCACCTATGGATCATTCCCCATCAATGATTCCTACATTTTCCATAGAGTCCATTCCTTTACATTTTTATGAGCATCCATTACCTACTAGCCCTATTAAGTATAATCCATTTAGCATTCTTACCTTTCCTATTAAGGAGATTGGATGAGAATTATTTTTCTAATTTTATCCAAATATTAGCATGACATTAGTAGGAGTTTGTGTCTAGCTTCATAAAGACTTATTAGATGTTCTAGATAATGTGTGTGGGCAAATCTATTTTAATTTATGAACACATTCATGGTGTTATTTTTATTTTTATTTTGGATTGGATGTGTGCTACAATACTATCTTTATATATTTGTTATATCATTTGACATTATGTCAATTTCTTATTTATCTTACATGGTGTATTTACTTTTTACACTTTATATATTTCTTATACTATCATTTATGTTTTATTATGGATGTATTATTTATCATTAATTTATTTTCCTTCTTGAATTTATTTATTAAAACTCCCTTATTTTCTCTTCCTTATTGTTTGATTTATTATCTTTATTTTTCATTGATAATTGTCATTGTGATTTGGTTATATAAACCCAGTTCCTTTTATTTATTCCCTCTTTACCATGTGATTAGTTAGTAAATAATTAATCTCATCATATTATCTTTTTACCGGTCCACTTTGGATCTCCTTTATTCCATTTCAAAAACTAAGCATATGCATGGTTGAGACTTGAGATAACATGTTGGTTCATTATCAAGTCTAAGTGTCCTAGTCAGTCTTGTCTTTGGTTACTTGCCTTTCCTTTAGCCTAAGCCTATAACTCATTTGTGTGTATCACTCCATCTCTCATGTTTGCTCATTCCAAGTGCATATGGAGGAGGAATATTAAAAATCCTTAAAAAAATTCAAAAAAGAAATCATTTAAAAAAAGGCAATGATATAACAGACAAAAACATTTCAAAATTCTTTAAAGTCAAATCACACTAAAAGATGTGATTCAAAAAACATCTCCTTATAGTCTAAGATCAAAATCCATAGTTGGATTCATGAAATAGCTAAGGTCCATTGGGTTATGGTAGGCTAGTGGATTAGAAAAGGAGAATTAAAAAAATATTTTAGTGCTACCTACTTTCTCATGCAAGTACCTAATATTTGTAGTAGACCAACGACTCTAGAAGGGGTCTTGAGGAATGGAGAACACATTGTGAGAATGTAGGCACATTTTAATTTTATTATTCCAATCTAAGTTCATGAGTTGATTTATTATCATGATTATTTTCATACAAATCTTTGTGTCTATAGAGAATAGGTTTCCTTTGTGCATTGATGGTCTCTAGTTACTTAGTGTCTTCTCATGTCCTTAGTATGCCTCCTATCTCCTAAGGTCATCTCATAAGATGCCTAAGTTTTGATTTTTACATTTACTTTTTCATTCCCTATATTCCTCATATTTCCTCTTGAGAAATATTTTTTTGTTCACTGATCACTCCCTTTGGGATTCCATTTGTGAGTTCCATTGTAAGACCATGGATAAGACCTAGATTCCCTCACAAATTACAATAATTTCACATTCCTATTACCATCATCCATTTATTCCACCTCATTGGTGTTCCCATTGTGAGTTTTAGTGTAAGACAATGGATAGGAGTTGGCCTTTCTCACAAAATTTTCTAAAAATCCAAGTCATAATCAACATTACATGTGTCAAATATGAGATAAGATGTGATTAATTATGAAGTTACATGTCATTGACATGATTCTAAGATTGATTTAGTATGTTTTATGCTTGATTTATTTCTCTTTTTATTTTATCTTCTCATCTTCTAATTGCATGTAAGAATCCAACCATTTCTTGAATTTTTCATACTTCCCAGCTTGAATTTAGTGTGATAAATTTAAGATCAATTTTTTCCAATTTTTTTTTCTCTTATACTTCCCAATGTGGTTTAGTATGATTTAATGATTTAATTGATTTTTTTATAACATTTATCATTTTATATGCTTTCCACTTTATTACATTATTTTCATACTTCCCAATGTGATTTAGTGCGATTTTACTTGTTTTAATTTGGTGCCATTTTTTCTCCTAGTTTAAAAACAAAATTTTTACCATCTTGTTTACCACCTTTTTGGTTCTTTATACTTATTCATATTATTATTATTATTACACATTTCCCAACTTGAAATAGTGTATAGTACATTCATTTTTGATTGATTATATTTTACCAAGTCTTTTTTGTCTATTTCTTTTTAACCATGAATGTGTCCTATTTAATGCTAGAAAAGAAACCACAACTCATATATTTCATATAACATATACAAAAAAAACTAAATATATGTGCTAGAAATAAATATATCCAAGCATCCACAACCAAAACCATAATGACAACACAAACAATAAGAAATCCAACTACCAAAATGAGACATGCACACACACACACACACACACACACACACACACACACACATCATGAGTTTTAATACAACAATCCCACCATATAAAATGCTCTAGATCTATGGTTTGGCATCTTTTCTATCTCATGGCCTATCCACATTGCCTATCGATACCTTGGTCTGACCCCTCTGAATAAAATACTATAAAGAGGTTATCTAAGATCTCAATCCTAATACCTTCCCATGTAGATGAGCCACCTGAGCTTGGACATGTGCCAACAAGGCCAATGTTACTAGATGTGTCACCCCCTCCTAATCTTATACCTATGTCATCTAGGAAAAGGTCACTACATGTGTTACTCTCTCCTGGGACTATGCCTATACCATCTATGTCATAGTTGTTAGATGCATAGATCTCTCCTCAACCAAGGCCTATCATATCCATGTCTCTCCTACACCCATCTCTATTAGTGGTTACATCCCCTCTTTAATTACTTAAAACTATCTTGAAGCCTCTCTAGCTTGTCTAAACTAGCTCACCTAAGTTGGGGTAGATGGTACCCTAGGATCCTCTAGCATAGCAGGGTTGTATAACATCAACACCTCATCTAGGATATCATGAAGTAATCCCCTCATTAGGAACCCACATTTGGTCTCCTTATCCTCTACCACACCTTAATAAATCACACTAGATAGATATTAGATCAATGATATATCTCAAAATATATTTATCTTTAGTCTATCTCAAATAACAAAAATTAAAATTTAACCATCTCATATTACCTATCTATGTGTTGGCTACCATAGTCTCACCATCTATACGACCACTAAACATGGTTTCCCCATCTATGCATCCTCTAAGAACCTCCTCTATAGGTCATCACCTAAAAATAAATCTTGAAGTAACCACTTGTGCATATCTCAACCTATGCATAGTTGGTCTCTCTATCATCCAACTCTACTTTGGCCTACCTACTAGGTTATCTGAGAGGGAAATAGTCTATGATCTCTCCTAATCCTACTAACTCCATCAATGTCATGTCTATGGTGGTAATTTCTCCTCCTATTATATAATTAGAAGTGGTATCGATGGTACTCCTACCTCCACATCCATATCCTCCTACTCTACTACTTATCATGCTTGACCAATCCATGGTCTTTCATGATATGGCTTGAGAGTTGGCCTATAAATTATTGGAATTAGTCCTTCCCTCCCTTATAGCTCTCATACATGCTAGGTCCAAAACATGAGCATCACTATAGGTTCTACTAGGTGAGGTAATCCCATCTATCCTAGTAATCATGCCATCATATGTGGCTCCATCCACTGAATATAGTGCCCTATCACCTCTATCCATGCCAAAGTGATTACAACTATCTCCTAGCTAGGCCATATAATAGTGATGTGCCCACATAGCTACCATATAATAAATACGAATCTCATTATCTAAAATGTTGGCATGTGGGGCATAACTCATGCTACCTGGTCTTATCTTCATCTCTGAACCTGAGACAACCTATCATTGACTACATGGGACAACCTAACCACTTGATACATGGCGAACCTCTCATATATCCATGCCATCAATAATATAATTAGTCCCAATAAATTTTTCCCTCTATACAACATAACATACATTTCATGTATGACCTATACCCAGATGATAGATCCCAAGTCATATATCACCCTCTTTTTTAATATAATCTAACTCAAGGCTATCATAAATATTGGTACCTTACCATCTGACTTGTGAAATAGAAATCATGATATCACAAGTACTATCATATCCTTTTTAATATCTATAATCTATGAAATATATACACCAAACATGTTCACCCTCAATTTAAGGTGTATCATCTCTAAGCTCATCACCCATATGGCTAAGGCTCTCCTCTTCTCATTGTTATTAATTACTCCTATGACTATGAGTGTCCCTAATATGGGTATTCTTAGGATGGTATGCACATCCTCCAAGGTGATACCCACCTCTATGGTCTCCCCCTCCACCTCCCACCTAAAGGAATAAGTCAATCATTCACAACATCCAAGGAACATGACTAGAAAATTTTAACTAAGTGGTATCTTACACATCTCCATGATACCTCCTAAACCTATGACAATCAATCTAGATCTATCCTATATTGATAAATTATATAATAAATCCAAGATACATGTTACATCCACCAAACACCAAAATTTCAAATTCCCATAAAACCAAGAAATAACAAAAGATGTATTAGATCCTCCATGTCATTTATAATCAAAATACATTCTTTTCAAATATAAAAACAAGCCTAATTGATTTCATATAATAATTTTTAATAAATTTCCCCTATTTTTATCATTCTTAACCCTTTCATCCTTCACTCAATCATTATGGGCCTTTATAACACTCTTTTGGCCTTTTACACACATTTTTATACTAGTCTAGTTCCCTGGTCAAACACTAGTTTGACCAAAATCTCCCTATTTTGACTTAGTTGACTTAAAAATCTATTCAACCCCCTTATTTTTCCCCTCTTAGTGTTGAGTTATCACAATGAGGTTTTATTCTAAGTTAAAACTAATGTACTAGGTCAGCAGTTGGGAAAACAAACTACATTGGCACATATTAGATCGGCAGTGTGGATTTTGATACTTTTCAACCTACTAGGTTGATTGGGTCAACCTAGGTTTTTTCCCTACCAATACTTTAAATTTTGTGAAATAAATGCCTTTTAGTATTTATTTACCCAAACCCTTCAACCCCATTTCCCCAAATAGTTTTTCCTACCCTTAACATTTGATTTGAGTTCATTACAATGTCTATAAATGATTTAAAACACAAACTTTTAAAATACACTTAAAATCCCTAAAATACTCAAAAACTAGCTTGAGATTCTTAGTTTCCTTCCTTTAGTGCACCCCCTACTACCTCTATAGGTCCCTCTCATCTATCCTATCTTCTCCTTGCCATCTTAGCTCATTTGATCTCTCAAAGCTCTTTTTCTCTCCTTTACAATTCAAAAATAACAAATGACTTTCATTTCAACCTATTTAAAATCACTTTTCAAAAATCTTAATCTTTCAAATCTTTTCTGTCAGATTTCTTGTTTTGCCTCTTTATGTGTTTCTACTCATCCATTTTTTAAACCATAAAATGTTCTAGAATCATGATGATGTAGATAATATTTTCCACTACTATATGCCTATCTTCCAAAAATTTCAATTTTTAACTAGTTTTTGCACTAACTTTTATAAGTTTGCCTAATGTTCTTCACATTTGGATGCCTTTACTACTCTTACAATCTAATTCTTTATCTACAACACTAAGGTAAGTAAATATATGCATTTTTTAATTATGTCCTTTCATTTATCTTATTTTCTACTTACTACACTTAGCATCAATGTTATGTGTTATCATGTTCTATTTCCTAAAGCACCATCCCATGTTACACTCATGTGACACGTGATGAAATTCAAGTGGGGCATATGTATACACATAATATTTTTAAAATTTTATCAATAACTAATACTTTGTTTTTTGAAATAACCCATCTAGTCTCAATCTCTCAAAGTGCACACCTTATAGGGTGCATTAGAAAAGGGGTGGGCAGACCATTCATGCTTCATAGGATTGTTGTCCCTTTTTCACTTGTTATCTAGACATTTATCTCCTAAGACCATTATCCCTAAGATTTTTCTTCTCTGTTGTACCCATTCTAGTCACTTGTTATTTTATATCCTCCTTTTCCTTACCTTAATCTCTTTTTATCAATCAGTTATGTTAGGTCAATTGGGGTGACCCTATATAGTTTTGGGTTATTTTCACTTAGGAATTAGTTTAGCCTTTGGCTGACCTAGCTCATGACTTAGAAAATTATTATCCAAAATTATGCTAGGTTGACTAGGTCAACCCTATTAGCCAAGATTTTTGGAAGAGTTAAGGATCAAATATGCATATATATACAAGTTCATTTCCATCATTTATTATGAAAAGAAGTGAGAGAAATTTAACATTTGCTTATTGACCATTCTACTTGAGAATCAAAGCTTAGGTTTCCATACTTTATTTGGAGATATGGATCTTATCTTGTGGAGAAGTTTTTTGGATGCATTGATAGGTTGTTTATCCTAAAGCTGATTTTTCTTTGTCATCCTTACATACCACAACAACCTCTTACAAACCACCTTGGCCAAGAGAGATATTGAGGATCAATGGGTTCATCTTCAAAGGTAAGTATTCGTAACTTTGTTTCTCCTTTGTAAGAGTAGATAGCTATGCATTTATACTTCTCTTCCATACATTAGGATTATATATACATTAAAGTGAGTATATATCTTCTATGAATGTTGAGTTTTATTATTTATAACCCTCACTTTGTAACACAAGCTTTGGTGAGCACTAGATTATATTTACTTGTTATAAGTCTAGGTGAAATATCAAAACTCAAGACCCCGTTAGGGTTATTACATGATTGTGTTAGACTCAAGGCTTTAGAACCCTCCTTAGCATGGTGTATTATGGTAAGATATCCCCTAATTAAGTCTAGAAAATCCACATATTAGTCATGTTCCCACTTAAAAAATGTGTCCCCAATTGGAAGTGTATGGCATGATCTATCTTCTTTGAGTTATGATTGATTTATAGACATGATGCATTTTTGATTGCATACACTATCCTATGAAAGGACTATTCATCCTCCTCTTGTATCCTTTGGTAGGGATGATTCCATGGTTAGACCCCACCTTGGCCAATTTATTGAATTTGTAAGATGCATGTTAGGTTTTTTCTATGGATTCATGCAAACCTAGTTCTAGTGATGTTAGTAATTATTCAACTCTTCCATAGCATAGAAAGGATTTCGTCTTTTGTAAATCCACTTGTACCTAAGGGTTATCACTCTTAAATATGAATGTTTGAATGAAATCATATTGTATTTGTGCCTAATGCTTTGTTTATCTTCCTTTCTCCAGATGGATGTACCATTCTATAGGTAAAATACCTAGGGTATAGATGAAGATATGTGACTAGTAGTTATGATTGATGCCCTCTAACATCCATACATCAATACACATTTATACATGTAATTTTAAGCATTTTGCCTCTTAATAGATATGTCTGTCTCTTTTGATAATATTTGGAAATTGGAATTGAGTGACAAATAATCCACATGCTTCTTCCCACATTAAACGTCCATCCCTATAGATGGCCCACCATTTCACAATAATTCCCTTCATTGCATAGTCGAGGGTGCCTATGGTTATCATCTGGTACATACTTTTGAAATCATAGGATGAACTCACCAACATAATTCATATAAAAATACTTGGGTATATGTCTCATAAAGACCATTCACAAAGGTCACAACTAATGATCTATTTTCACCTTGTTGAGTACATGGGTGAATAAGTCTCCACTTATTGAAGAAACTCTTTCCTATGGGAGAGCACCCTATGGATTTGGTTCTATGTAGTCCTATTCAGTATGAACCATTTGGTATATAAAATATATATTGGATTATGTTGGATATCTTACCATAATTGATCATATATCCTCCTCAACCTTGTGGGGGGTATCTATGGTATTCATCCCCATCTTACCCAAGAGTCATTCTATGCTGAGAATATGAGTTTGTGGAATAATGTTTTTATATAGGAAACTATACTCTATTACTTGTATAACCTTATACTTATCTTTGAATGCAACCTTCATCTATCTAGCATTGACACTAGTATAAGGTGAGTTTGGATCTTTTGGAATGATGTAAGGCCTATACTCAGTCTTATTCAAAGGAACACCAATGATCTTGTCATCTTAATGAGATTCAAACTAATTTATGACTATGTTAATAATTTTATACCCATCATAGCAATTCTTCCCTATCAACACAAGGTAGTGAGCCTAATCTATCTTCATATCGATCACTTCAAAATCACCTCATAGATTGTGTTCTATGACTTTGATTTTTTCATCCTTTAGGTGACCAATAGGTTTAACCCTTTTATAATCTATAAGGTTGAGGGTGATATGACTATAGCTTAATGTAAGTCTTCCAAAAGATTCCCATGTGGATATGGGGATCATATTTATAATTATTCCAAATTATAATATAAAATTAGGTTTTTCATACCCAATTAGTTTGATGTCTATCCTCACATTGATGCCCCTAGGTTTATTGGTCTTTACAAACCAAACTAACTTATCCATTTGCTAATATCCTTTCTATGCACATTCCAATAGGTTATGGAGTGGATTCATGATGTTCTAAGAGATATATTCATTATGTAGCATACTAAAGAGTTTCATTAAATCTATCAATGTAGTGAAAACCCCATCCTATCTGAGTATATGCACTATCTACCCATACATATATGCGTTAAGAGCTACATCATCCCCTTGATTCACCCCTTACTATTGGATTATATTTAAAATATGAATATATTCCCACATCAAGTATTTTTCTATGGTAGGATCAAGGTATCTATTTGGTCTTGCCTTTTTAATACCAAGTATTTAGGCATTTACAATAGAGGTAACCCCTAATATGTATGATGTTGTCTAGTTACTTCCTATAATTTGGCATCCTTTCTCATCTATGCATGAATCATGTTAAAATTTATAATAGGTCTCTCCCTCTATTATATTTTTGAGACTATAAAATATTCTATATTATGCCACTCTATTACCCTATAGTATGTATATTAAAGTTGCCTTTAGGGATTTGTAGTGTAATTTATCTACACATAATTTCATTCTCTATAGAGATAACAATGAATTGGTGTCCTGGGCCCATTATTTTCTCAACCTCCTTACACACCACTTCAATATCTTCCTCTATATCCTCCTCTATTATCTTAAAATACAAATCCACCTTGGTGATATTGTTGCCCAAAATTTATAGTGTTCTATGATGCTTTCCATCCTTACTATTCTGTATATTTATGAAATTTGGCCACTTGAAGTTGTTGTGGGTTTAGTGCCCATCCTGACTGCTATGCTTGAGGAATTATATGACTCCATAGATCTTGGTATGGGAAGGTTTCAATTAATTATGGTAAGTTCTACAAGGTGATATTCAATTTATACACAAAAGGTAGGGTATCTGCTAGTTGCTGTGGTTAATATTATGCTTCTAGGACCTAAAGTGTTGCTAATGGATTCTAACCTAGTATGATGCTCCATGGGTTAGTATTATGTGGCATAATTATGACTTTATAAATAATAACCACAAACATGTTATTAGTGATATCCTCCTTTAGTTCATAAAGTTCCCAATAATCTTTATCATTATATCTAGATGACTTACAAAATTTGTAGTACATGTCCTATGGGGTTTTGATGTACTATTGTAAAATATGACACTATGAGGTTGTATTCCCTACCACTCTACATATCTCATAGAATGGTGTCTTAACACTAGGGTATTAATTTCTATGATGCCCTTATTGTCTACACTCTATGCACCATATATATAACTTGGGTCTCTCAACCCTTCCTTGAAACTAATCCAATCTACTCAAAAAAATTTATAAGGTACTTTCTACCTTAGATGATGGCATAGCTACATCTCCATACTCTTTAATTTGTTCCACTTGAATCACAATGGATCTTACATATACTTTATCTCAAAACTACATTTGGGCTATGGAAAATATGATGCTTAGTATTAAACCCTCTACAAACCAAGTAACTTTATCTTTGTTATAAAAAAACTCTAATTTATTCATGATGTTAGATAATCTATGATCATAGTCACAATGGTCTCTCGAGGTCCTTATCAGATCTCCTTCAAATCTTAAATTGTCTGCCTTGAACTCCTTTTAATCTTAAAATTTGTTATGATCTAGTTCTTAACATCATCTAGGGATGCTCTAGATGTATTTTTCCTAAATATGAATTCTTTTTCATGTCCACCTAAAGCACATATCAATTCAAACTTATTTTTATTTTCACCAGTGATTGCTTTTGCCTGCTACTTCATGTCATAGGTAAGTACTATTTAGGGTGTATAAACCCATCATAGGGATCCAATTGTATAAAAACACCCAATTGATTTTCCATAAGAAATATTTTATACATGTATCATAGTTGATTGGGTTTAAAACCAACATTATGGATAGTTTTTGGTTCAAATACTTCTATGCACTTTGAGGTGGCTCTTGATCTAGTGGTGGTTGTGATGTCTCCTCTAGTTCTATAGATGTGGTAGATGCATATATATCTCTATATTTTTATTTTTATTTTTATAATATTTTAAGTTATGTAATGTGTTGGAATTAAAAATAATAAGTGTGAGGGGGGGTGAATCAATTCACTTAAAATAATCATTCAATTTCACTTATCATTCATAAAGCATTTATTCTCATACATGCATTAACCAATGCATAAGCAAGCATCTAAAAAAGAATAAAATATAAGAACATAAAATATATGTTATAAAACCTCAAAGAGAATAAAACCCACTAAAAATATATTGGAATACAATCCTATAATTAGTTAATCAATATTTAGTGAGGGACCAATCCCACAAAGAGCACCAACCCCTCGCTAGTCAAGCACTAACTCAGCTAGTCCTTTCATAAACACCAACTTATAAGGAGACACCAACCCCCTAGGTAAATCAGAACCAACTCAGTAACCTAGAAAATTTTATAAAATTTGTACAACTTTTTCTCACTCAACTAATTATGATCCCCTTATTTTTCTCTTCACGCTCTTTTATCTCTCTCAAAAACCTATTAGGCCTCTTCGCTCAACTAACCCTCTTCTTGGAAGAATTAGGTCATATGATTTTAATAATCATCTATAGAAAAATTATTATAAATTCATGACATAATAAACAAACATATTTCATGGTATTCAATCCCTTTACCTAGTTTCTAAACTTATATTTCATTCATTCATGTCTTCAATATTCTAACTAGTCAAATTAGGTCTATTAGACCTTCTTAGACTTGACTCTTGTTCTCACCCCCTTGGTTAGTAAAAACCATTTAAATTTTTTTAATACCATTTAAATATATTATAAAAACATGTTTAAAAAGTGAAACAATGATTACATAGGTCATTCACCACCCATAAGGACCAAAACCACCAATAGGCCTAATAGAGACCTAATGCAATTAGACCTTCTCAAATTACACATTTCACCTTGGCCACATTGGAAAATTTTAATCCACCAAAAAAATATTAAATAATTAAAACAAACTTAAAATATACCCTTGATAATATCACCTTATTCCACCAACACCATTTATCTCATTTCACTCCTTAAACCACACCATTTGGCTTATTCACAATTGGGCCTTCTTACTACCAAAAAGTCTATCTTGAAAATACAAAGCATACACTCAAATTTTTCACATAAATTAAATTAAATCACTTTTATATAACCTCCATGACCTCATGGTAATAATAATTAAAATATACTTCATCATATAGGGAAAAATACCTCAAAATGATAATTTCTGTATGTTCACTCAGAATTACAAACAGGCTTTAAAACCCAATCAAGAACCTTTTAATTTTCACACATTCATAAGAGTTTAAAATGAATGAAAAAATTTAAAAAAAACCTATGAGACCTATATAATAAATTAATGTTCATTTTATTCTTCAAATGTATGCATAATGACTCAGGAACATCATTCTCAGTCACGCATAGAAAACTACCTATAGCTTCAAAACATAGTCATGGAAACCAAGACTTAGAACACATTTGTAAACAATTTATGAACTTAAAATGGGTTTATATTATCATTAATCATACTTATAACATATTTAAATATATATATTACATAGTTCAATATCAATATTGGTCTTACATATCAATCTCATGTCTTCACCCTATACAGAGCTTACTATGTTAGATAGGTCACTTTGAGTGAAATTTTTTGCTTGTTTATGAAAATATAAAAATATTATATTTATAGGGATATTTGATATATTTATTTAAAAATAACCCCATGCATTTATAACCATCCCTAGTCCATTAAAACCCATCACTGATCTCATTATCACTTTTGCCTAGTTTTCTCATTGTCTTCCTCATTAGGCCTTTTTAGTGATATGCCAACTTAAAAGAAAGGTTTAACATATTTTAATTATATAAAATGATTATAAACTTAAATTATCACAAAATAAAAGTCTCACACATCATCCTCTAATTATTTTCATGATTTGACCTTGTTTACCCTACCTGTTATATCAAAAATCCAAGAAACAAGGTGTTTCCTGTAGCTTCCACTCACTCTTATGATAGAAAAATTACAATTGGAGAAATTTTGGAGAGTATTTTACATGATAAAATCATAATTTTTTTCATTAAATACATTATAATCCATTTAAAACAAGATCTTCCATATTAGGTCACTATGAGGGTTTTAAGAGGGTTTAGAGTACCTTCTATTCTTAATAATTGTTCATAAATGATTTCTCATCAAATACAAAAACCAATTCCAAGAAATTTTATCTAGGAAGATTGCCAAAATTACATGAAATTATTAGGATCTCATGAAAAATTTTCACATTCCAACGAGCATAAGAAAATTCTTCTTGGGTTTGTTATACCTCATTTTATGTACACAAAAAATGTAAAGACCACATTTCAAGATTTATCCTTTAAAATTTGACCTAAAAATTTGTAAAAAAACTTTGTATAACTTCTCACACCTATTAAATTTTTCTCATTATCTATATCACCCTAGAAACTGATCTTGACCTCTCATTGGTCCACACTAGGTCTCTTTACACATTAGGCCTTGAACTACCATTCACACTTAGACCTTGAACACAAATTGAAATTTATTTAATTATTATCAAAACCTCATTATAATGTCATAAAACCTCATAAATTTCTCACATGCTACCAAACATATTCTCACAAGCCTCAGAATTCCTACCTCAACGTGTTACCAAGCCTATGTCTTTTTATTAGGTCTCTTCATGTAAAGACTAAGCCAAAAATGACATAGAAATATCATTTGAAAGATTATACACATTATAAACATGTTTATATAGTATTAAAAATCTTCTCACATTCTCCAATAATTATTTAAATTCATCATAACACCTCAAGACTTCTTATTAGGTCAAAGAGAGTTTATGACTAGTCTAGTTGCATGCTTAGGCTTAAGACCATACCCCTGAATTTTTACCTAGAAAATTTCCTAAGTGTTTCAACACTTCATATGAATTATTTAGAATTATTATACATCCACTCATACTTATGTGTGTCCATCCTATGAGACCACCATTTTCACACACATGCTCATGATATGATAATTCTCCTTAAGACTAGTCATCAAAAGTATGCTTACCTTGTATCTTCATTTTGACCTTGACATGTCATCAACCTAAAAAGAATTACCAGATTGCCTTCAAATTCTTTCTCAATAAAGATAAAATAGGTTACCTTTGAATTTTATCTTTTCATAAAACTTTTTTTGTCACATACCACTTCACCATGCATGGCCTCAATTTTGACCTTGACATTAATGACATCTATATTGACATTGACATCAATGAAAATATCAATGCCAAAATACTAATAATAGGAACATACATAAATAATCTCCCCCTTTTTCATTGATGATAAACACTCAAACAAAGCAAATCATTCACATCTCCCTAATTTAGATCTTCTACTAATTGACCTTTATCCCAAAATGGAACTTTTTCCCCCTGTGACATTAATGACAAAGGGTCATCTCTTAATAGATATGATATGATCCTTGGACCTAAAACATGATTTATTCCCTAAAAAATATCAATCTTCCTCTGATCAATAGAATGTTGACCCCACTCATATAATTACCCAATAATGATCCCCTTATCTCCATGAGATATTTAGGCACTATCATGAATGTGACTTGGTTTGATCAAGTCATCATACAAATGCTTTTTAACCCATATCTTGTAATCACACCTCTAAAAACCTATTGATTTAACTTTGGATATAAAACAAAGAATACAAATCTCCCTAATACCAAGCATCCTTCATGCTTCTACTCACTAGATGAATGCCTCCATGAACCCTAATAGAGTCACCTTATTCTCTAGGGTACTAAAATAACATAAACTCATGAGATTCCAAATATCCATGTCCTTACTAGATTTATATTTCTTCATGATCCTCTTAGGCTTGAATAGCCCTTTTTACTTGACCTCTTCAATATTCATTTGAATAATATTCTAGCTTGGTCTATTTGTATTGACTCCTTCATCCACAATTTGAGCTGATAGGGATAATTCTTGGCACTCTTTTGCATCTGAACTATGCTCTACCATGGAAAATAGTCCACTTAGACTTGTAAACTAGTCATCATTGACCTTAGTTACCTTTGGTGTCCACT
Source organism: Torreya grandis (assembly GCA_037957365.1). Taxonomy (NCBI): domain Eukaryota; kingdom Viridiplantae; phylum Streptophyta; class Pinopsida; order Cupressales; family Taxaceae; genus Torreya; species Torreya grandis. The sequence continues at coordinate 505,111 of JARHVA010005004.1, read as the reverse complement.
CACTATCTTGTCTTCTTTATTTCACTATAAGTGCCTCAACTTTCTTGTTTTGATTTGAGAATCCATGCTTACAAAACTTTGAAATAGACTAACCTTTTCACAGTTGAAACACAATATTATTTTTGATGAAAACACACCGTCACCCATACCTCTTGATTGATGACTCTTCTCATAGTTCCAAGCATATTAATTCTTAGAGGGCATTCTACAATGCCTTGATATATGACCAAATTAGTTACATGAATAACAATAACCATTAAAAGGATTAGCATATAACATTATTCTACTTGATAGTATTAGTCTTCATTCTACCTGCATCCTCATTCCTTGATTGACCATTGACCTTTGAGATCTGATTTTATTTGATCACATTAGTATTATTCTTTTTATCTCCATTGAATCCAAGACTTATTTTGTCATTATCAATCTTTTAACTACTTAGAATGTTATCTAGATCATTGATACTCTTTTCAAACTTCACAAAGGTCTTCACCTTACTTAACATTTGATCCAACTCAACTTATAAGGAATCCACTTCAGTTACATACCTTTCACATTATTATTATTTAGCCTTTAGGCTTGCAGTCACAATCTCAATTTGAGTCTCCACTTGTTTAACTATTTCTTCTTGTCCCTTTGAGTTGTTACTTAGTCTATCTTCAAAAAAATTGATTTTCTCCTCATATTCTTTGATAAGATACATCATAACCTTATTTTTCTTCTTCACAATCTTTAGTTCTTCTAGATCATTCATCAACTTAGCCTCAAAGTATACATCATCTTATTCTCCATTTTAATCACCCAAAAAACCTCTAAACCATATGGACTCTTCTTGATTTGAACATCTTGATTCCTCAACCATGATGAAAAATTCATTGAAATTAGGACCATCACCTTCATGATCACTCTAAATATCACTTATCTCACTCTCATTAGATGAAATATAGTCTTCTTTAGTGTAAAATCTTTTTTTCTCTCTTGAAAAAATTCTTATCATCATACATTTTGAAACTTTTTTTGATCTTATTAGACCTGTAAGACTTATTATCATCATCATTACCTTCATCATTCTCTCCATAATACTTTTCCTTATGATTATGAGGGAACATGTTATCAAAGTGTCCAATCTCTCCACAATTAAAGCATTTAAAGGGCAACTTACCCTTGTATTCACCTAAACGTATTTTTAATTTTCTTGCAAACATAACTATCAACTCATGATCATCAATATTAGAATCATCATCTTTGACCTTCTTACCTTGTGCCGTATTCTTTATTGACTTATATTTATACCTTTAATGTTATTTCTTTCTTTGTAGGTCTTCTTTCACTTATCCTCATATCATAGTCTATTAGGGTGCCATGAAGTCCATCCATCTGTAGCTTGTCTAGATCTTGCATCTCTTTAACAACATATACTTTAGAATAAAACTTAGGAGTTAGATATCTCAACATCTTTTGAAAAAAATATACTCTTTGAATTATTTACCTAGGCCTGTTATGATGTTGACCACTTCATCAACCCTCAATAAGTAGGTTGCAATGGTCTTGTCTTCATTCATCCTTAGGCTTTCAAACTATATTCTATAGGTTTGAAACTTAGTCAACTTGACCTTGAAGTATCCATCATGGATAGTCTTAAACTTGTCCCATATTTAATTATCAGACATATAGTTCATCACCTTCACAAGTTTTGCCTCTACTAGGCCACACATAATACCATTCATTGCTTTTTAATTATTATCACTAGCCTTCTTACCTACTACATCTGTAGGAGGAATAAGGGGTGAAATATATCCATCCAAAAATTATTTAAAAACATCATGACCTTGAGACATAAAATATTTTATCATCTTAACACTCCAAAAATTATAAATATATTCATTAAATAAATGGAGCCTTGCTTCTAGAAAAATCACCTTGTGCTTGACTATCCATCTTTGCTTTCTTAGGATATCCTTTAGGCTATTAGGCCTGATCTAAAGGTCTTTATATTATTATTTTTTTTGGAATTATAGATAATTATTGGGGGGGGGGGTGAATAATTTCCATTAAAAAAATCATTAAGTTTCACTTATCATCCATGGAGAATTTATTCACATACATACATTAACCAATGCATAAGCAAGCATATACAAAATCATACGACATAAGAACACTAGAGATATATGGGAAAAAATAAATGGGAATAAAAAAAATAAAACATATATTTTAATATATTCCTATAATAAATTAATCAATATTTATTGAGGCACCAACCCCACAAGTAACACTAACACCTTAATAGTCAAGGACCAACTTGCAAGGAAGAACAAACACGCTAGGTAATTCATAACCAAATAAGTAACCTAGAACCTATAATAACATTTGGAAAAAAATTTATCACTAAAATCATGATGATACCCTTATTTTTGTCTTCACACTCTTCTATCTCTCTCAAACAACCTATTAAGCCTCTTTGCTTAACTAGCCCTCTTCTTGGCAGAATTAGGTCATATGAACTTGCTCATAATATCTATAATAATTAGTATAAATTCATGAAATATTAATAAAACATGTGTAATGGTTTTAAATCCCTCTACATAGTTTCCAAACTTATATTTCATTCTATCATGTCCTTAATATTCTAACTACTTAAATTAGGTTTATTAGATCTTCTTATACTTGACTCTTAATCTCACCCACCTTGGTAAGACAAAACCATTTAAACATTTTGATTACCATTTTAATGGATAAAAAAACACATTTAAAAATTAAACAAACCATTACATATGTTGGTCACCACCCATAAGGACCAAAACCACCAATAGGCCTAATAGAGACCTAATGCAATTAGGCCTTCTCAAAGCACACATTTCACCTTGGCCACATTGGAACATTTTAAGCCTCCAAAAATGGAGTGAAAAATTCACACACAATTAAACTATACCATTTATAATATCACCTTAGTCCACCAACACCATTTAGCTCATTTCACTCCTTAAACGACACCATTAGGCCTATTCACAATTAGGCCTTCTTACTACCAAAAAGTCTATCTTGAAAATATGAAGCATACACTAAATTTTTCCACATAACACAATAATTAAATAATTTCTATGTAAACTCAATTACTTAATGGTAATAATAATGTCCAATATACTTAACCATATAGGGTAAAATATATCAAACTGATCATTTCCATATGCTCACTCCAAATTACAAACAAGCTTGAAAACCCAGTCAAGAATATTTGACTTTTCACACCTTCATAGGAGTTTTTCATGAATAAAAAAAACATTATAAACCATTTTATATGTAGATAAAAAATTAATGTTCTTTTATTCTTAAAATATATGCATAATGACTTAGGAACATCATTCTCACTCATACACAGAAAATTGCCTATAGCTTCAAAACATAGTCATGGAAACCAATACTTAGAACACCTATGTGAATAATTTTACGAACTTGAAATGGGTTTATATGATCCTTAATAATAATTATAACATATTTAAATATATATGACATGGTTAAATATCAATATTGGTCTTATAAACCAATTTCATGTCTTCACCCTACACAACCCTTACTATGCTAGATAGGTCATTTTGAGTGCAACTTTTTGCTTATATATCAACATCTCTAAATATTTTATTCAAAGGAGATATATGATATAGGTATTTAAAAATAACCCCATGAGTTTATATATATCCCTATTCCATTTAAACCCATCCCTAATCTCATTCTCATTTCTGCCTGGTTCTCTCACTGTCTTCCTCATTTGGCTTTTTTAGCGATATGCCAACTTCCATGACTGATTTAACATAATTTAATTATAAAAAAATTATTATAAAATTACATGATAATATAATAAAATTATCACACATCATCCTCTAATCATTTTCATGCTTTGACCTAGTCAAACTTGCCTACTACACCAAAAATCTAAGAAATAAAGGGTTTTCTATATCTTCCTCTCATCTGTTGATAGACCAATACCACCTAGAAAAACTTGGGAGAGTATTATACATGATAAAATCATAAAAATAGGTCATTTAATCCATTATAATCCATTTCCAATAATATCTTCCCTATTAGGTAACTATGAGGGTTTTAAGAGGGTTTAGACTGCCTTCCATTCTTAACATTCATTCATAAAGGATTGCCACTCAAATCCAAAACTAATTAAAATAAATTTGATATATTATCCTTCCATAAATTCAATTAAATTATTATGATCTCATGAAAATTTTACACATGCTAATGAGCATAAGAAAATTCTTCTCATGTTTGTTATACCTCATTCTGTGCACGCAAAACCTAAAGATCACATTTTGAAATTTATCCTTAAAAATTTGACCTTAGACTTGGTCAAAAAACTTTATAAAACATATAACACATTTTAAAATACTCTCATGACCTTTGACACCTTGGAAACTGATCTTGACCCCTCATTGGTCTACACTAGGTCTCTTTACACATTAGGCCTTGAACTGCCATTCACACTTAAACCTTAAACACACCTTAAAAACTCTTGTAATATTCAAAAAAAAAATTATCATGTATTAAAAATTAATACCTTTCTCACAAATTTTCCAAAAACCTTCTCACAAACCTCAGAATTCTTACCTCAATATGCTACCAAGCCTATGTCTTTTTACTAGGTCTCTTCATACAAAGACTAAGCTAAGAACTAACCTATAATCATCCTCTAAAATATTATATACATTATACAAATTTTTAAACAATGTAAAACATATTCTCACATGATATAACAATTATTTTCATTCATGATAACACATCAAGACTCCTTATTAGGTTAGATAGAGTCTAGGACTAGTCTAGTTACATTCTTAGACTTAAGACCATACCCCTGAATGTTTACTTTGAAACTTTCATAATTATTTAAACACTTCATATGAATAATTTATAATTATTAAACATCCACTCATACATGTTTGTATTCATATTACTATACCACCATCTTCACACACATGCTCATGATATGACAATGCTCCTTAAGACTAGTGCTCAAAAGTATGCTTACCTTGTATCTTGATCTTGACCTTGACATGTCATCAAACTTAGAATAATTATTATGTTCCCTTGAAATTATCTCTCAATAGACTTCTCTTTTCATAAGACCTCTTTGTCACATGCCACTTTACCATGCATAGCCTCAATTTTGACCTTCACATTAATGACTTTGACATAAATGATAAAATTAATGCCACAAACCAATCATAATAACATACCTCAACATAATTAATTCCTTATCCTATTAAATAATTAGAGGATTAGTCTCTATAGAAAGTAATAATGTTATGTTCTTCTTTTGTTGATCTGAAAAACTCTACATAACTTCATGATATGCAACCTTTTGTAGTTCTACGGTTTTTCTATGAACTTATTCTAGAATTGGTCATTTTCAAGTGTCATAGTCTATATTTTTATGGGAATTACTACAATTTTGGAAAAAATGGACTCAAGGGATGTGTGCTTCCTTGGGAAATGATCCTTACCTCCAAAGATGTATCTTTCAAAACTTGAACTTGTACTATGTCTATGATTATAAGGTAATTCTTGATTTTCTTTTTAGGATATCCTTTCTATAAATTTCAAAAATGTTCCCATCTATTCCACTTCTATGCTACTACATTATTATTTCATCCATGCTAAATCCTAATCACTTCCTCTCACTCTATCTCTATTTGGCCTAGGCTCCTTGCTCTATTTCCCTTTACCACACCCTTCTCCTTATCATCTCCTTTCATCATAATCATTAATGCTACTTCTCCTTTTATTCAGTTTCTTAAAATGCACTCTATTTATTCCATTTCCTTTATTTTCACAACTCTCTTTCTAATTCTAGAGTCTTTTTATGGTCCTTTTCCTATGGATTTTCCATGCTAGACTCAGGTTCAAGCTCTATCTTTTCATATTTGATACATTCTCCCTTATATCACACATACCCCCATATTCCCCAACCAAATACTGCATATTAGCAGGAGTGGGCACCATGGACTTTTCTATAGCCAATATTTTTATCAATGTCAAGATTTTGTACAAAAAATTTCCTTTGATTCTTCTCAAAAATAGGTCCTTTTCTACATCAAAGGATAAGTATCCTTACACTATGAACTCAATGATATATCTATTAATAGTGGAAGATATACAATGAACAATCACATGAGTCCAATTTGTCTCTAGATTTGGCAACTATTCTATATTCCCCTCAGTTTCCACATAATGGTGTCACTTGTTCGTGGATGGAAATAGTGATATTCAATTTGAGTCAACCAATCACCTAGTAGGCCCAATAATTCACACCAAAAAATCTTGTAAATTTCGATGTAGAGGTGTTCTTATATAATCTCTCTTGGAGTACACCGAATTCTTCAGCCTTCTTTCTCTACATATTCAGTGATTTTTTGGTCTAACCAGCTCTCTACCTCTCTTTGAGTTAGTAGCCATTACATGTCCATGCTCACCATACCATTATTATCAGAGGTTCTTGGGTTTCATCAAAACATGCTAATTATGGGAATATACTATGTGAAATTACATCAAAATCTGATACGATGGTTTAATCAAGACTTTTAATACATATGCAAGGTTTATTGCATAGAATTACACTTGTTTAATAGTTCAATGCATGATGTAAACTACTTACAAATATAGAAAATTTATAAATCAGAGAAGTATAATAAAGGAAAACATTTATAATAACATAGAGAACTATGTGATTATACCATAAAATAACAAAAATGCTTTGAATTCATATTAACTTATCTAGTATTATGGATCATAATAAGAAAACCTTCATAGATCAAGGTCTAATTCTATCAATATTCTGTGAAAAGTCTCACTGATCAAAATAACAATCAATATTATTTTACTCACATACTCGTAAAACCCTCTATTGCATTCTTTTCACATAAATATATGCATTAGTTCCTATGCTTGTAACTTCTAGATTTACCATGCTAAGAATAGTTCTCCATATCACCTTTGATTGAGTTATAACCAACATAGATATTCTCATAAAAACTCTTAACAACCCACAAAAAAATGCAACTATATTTTCCCCTATAGGACATTCTCATACATACAACTAGTTTTACATTTACCTTTTACCACTAAAACTCTATGCATCCAAATCATTTAGAGCCCCTTTGTCTCAAATTCACTCTAAACCCCAAGGAATCCCTTATGGTAAATAATTTTAGACTTCAAGTTCACATAGTTTATAAATGGTTGTCTCATATTCAAATCCCAAAATAGAGCCATAATTATGGGACACTACATTCCTATAGGGGATCAAAGATATAAGTATTGCAATGATATATTTAAGACCATTAAAGATATATAACTACCTATAAATGATGATAAACCCATAGAAGATGATGTAGAGTTCACCAATGATTTGATATCCCTCAAGGCATCAAGATTTTACAAATAAACTATAAGCTAAAAGTGTTCCCATGTTTATATCTCATTAGAAACTTACTGCTATCTTCTAGATCCAACAAGAACATCATGTGCTCTCCCAACACCAAATTCAAGATTTCATACATCTATGGACTGGGTTTCAAATAGTATTATAGCCTCTATGAGTGCATTATCACTTATGAAAAGGAGTTCATTAATGCTTAGACCCAAACTCATAACATATATGAAGTCTTTAAGGAATGGGATGAAAATCAACATCACTAGGTATACAAAGAGACCCCAGTTATTACATAATTAGGATGTTCTAAGAAGGGGTACCCACTAGTATATTACCTACCTATATGAAGGAAAAGATGTAATGCATGTCAGTAATTTTTGGGTGACCATATTGAGCATCATCATGAAGGGATAGGGTTATATATTTGTGGAGTCTCGTCACTTTCAACCTCACCCAATAGGTGAATTGGGTCTACATGGGAGGTAACTTTTACATGATGTCTTACATGATGGACCATATATGTACTACCCTAGAAAAAAAAATCTTGATCTTCCCTCAGTGGATACCAATGGGGTTTATGGTGTACATAGTGTTTTATAAACTCTACATCCACTACTTTTGGATCCACATCTAGGATATCTGTGACTAGTTTTACCCCATTGTGTATTAGGCCATAAATGAAAGGCTAATGCTAAGACTCTTAGATAAAATAGGAATTCCATCCAACCTATTAGAGATTATTGATACTATAAGGATAAAACCATAATTAGGGTGTAAGGGATTATAGGGGCTTCTATATTGATACCATAGATAGTCTCATATTATCTAGCAAAACATAAATAGCTTACCAATTGACCAATAATGTTTTGGGTTTTTACCTCACTAGGAGACAAAAGGCCTATCCAACATTCCCTATGGTCATTAGTCATCACAAGTAAAAATAATTCATGTGTTTAAAGTTAAAGACCAACACTAGGACTCTTTTAGTTTGGGCAATGTAGAACACATAGAGTGGGATCATCAAGGCATAGTGTAAGATCATGTGGAGAAATATTGGTTATGCCTTAATCTAGTATATTAAACTAATTTGGTTGTAAATATAGAGGTAGTATCCCACTAAAAGGCCCAAGCAAAAGCATAAGCACATCTAGGGCCCATATTGTAAGAAAGGCCAACTCCTTCACAACCACCTCTAGTGTTGTTAATCCTTCCATGATAAGATCCACAAAGGTTGATGGTTAAGGTTGAGGCTACAAAACCCAAGATATCCTAGTAAATTACACAAGGGGTCTTAAAAACTACAACTCCATTTGATTCAACATCTAGTTTATATGTGGCCACCTCCTAGCTAAGCCAGTCTTAAGGTACCCATGATCTTCATTTCATAATTAGTTTAGATTCATGAGAAATCCCACCTTAGGACTAGTTTGTGGCATTCCTAGATGTGTCAACCCACACTTCTATCTTGGATTAATAACCCATTATTATTCCTCATGGTTTTCCATCCAAAGTATAACCAACCCCTATTACGACCTCTTTTGTAGTGACCCTAGAAAGTACCTAGGCTTTCCTAGCTCCATTAGCTCTAATTTATTTCACTATTTCAAGCCTACCAACCCAAGTGTAATATCCCAGTTTGATTACTCCTCATGCCTCAACTCTTGTAAGTTCCCAAGTTCCCTTAGGCCTTTTGGATTCAATAATATTTGGTGCCTAGAGCCTCCCAATTCCACCTAGCTTTTCAACTTCCATAATCTTTCCCATAACTTAATTATGGCCTTCTTTATCCCCATTGGCATGGTCCATTCCATAATTTATTTAAGGTCCATCCCTTTAGTTTATCTCAACTCTTATTAGAGCCCAAATATTAATTTATCCTATGTTCTTAGTGGCCCTTATAGTTAGATTTGTCCCAATAACATCAGTGGACCCTATGCTAGTAATTCCTCTTAATGATGTGTCTACTTCAGTGGGTCTAATAACTTCAAGTTCCTATGCTCCAATTATTACAATTAATTCCAATACATCATTAGGCCTGACAATATTCATATATTATCTTCCACAAGCTTTTCTTGGGACACTCCCCTTGAGATTAGTAACACCACATGTGAGGTCTAAATACAAATATGCCAAAAAACCAAGGTTGATTTCCCCAAATCCATTCCCATAGCCTCTAATGTGCCTATAAAATTTTCATGGGCATCTATGTCTCTCATATTAGGTTCCCTAGGATTGAGATTAAATAAACTAATCTCATCATTCTAATTGAATACTTAGATCTTAGGTGTGGTTGGCTCTCAAGTCTTCTTGATCTATGAGCAACTATAGTCCCATCTATTACATTGGGCTTCCCCTTAGGTGATTCTCCCATTTCCCCCCATGTATTCCACTATATTCCAAACCATTCCATGTGACCCCTCTATTCTTATCTCTTCCACTCAAGCCTTTGCCTTCCACTTCAGTTGTCACCACCCCTCCTATACCACCTTTCACTTCCTTAGGGACATTAGTTGGGCCAAGTCGGGTGGGACCTATTTAAGTCATAGGTGAATAAATACTAGAGATGGTATACCATGTGGACTTGGATATCCAATTACAATTCAACAAATAATCAAAAAGAATGAGGAGGGTGGTGACCCATACCTTCACTCAATAAGGAAACCCTATGGTATTAATGCCAAAATAGAAACTTCTATATGTGACTAATAAAAGGACTATTATAGGGGAAGAAAATATTGATGAAGATCTAGCCATAATAATCAAGGCCACCAATGAGCTTAGAAAAAAGTTAATGGAAGACCTCAAGGACTAAGTCAAGACCCTAGAGATCTAGGTGAGGATTTTATTATGATAGGTATGATTGGAAAAGTAGAAGATATAGTCACATAGCTATTCACAACATTAGAAAAAGTGACTAAATCTCTCTCAAATAATAATGTGCTAGTTTAAATGGCAAGACAATAATTAGATAATATCACCAGATTGAAAATAAATGTAAGAATATGGCATTGATATTCCATAAGGGAATGCTCCTAAAACTCAAGCTCATGCCCCTCATTGACTCAAAATTATATCTGACATTCATGGGATCCATGAGAACTTCACTTGAGGATTAGATTTGGGACATCTAGACCACCACTAGGTCCCTAAAGAAAATTAAGGACCAAATCATTTCATATTTTAAGTAGGTCAACATTATAGTCCTCTTCCACCTAGATGACACCTTGTTCAACTTCAATGAATTTAGATTCCATCGCAACCAATTTAAGTTAGTAATGATTAATAAGATTATAAGAGACAATAGGGACCAATGTCCTCTTATATCTTTCCACATAGTTAACTATGAGTCAACTAGGTCAATGAGTTGAAATTCTCATTGGACTCCCCTCTCGTGATTCATGATAATCTACTGAGTCTGGTAGAGGTTCTATTTTGAGAGCCACCTATCAACTTTCTAAAGTTATATTTATAGGGTAATTTGGTGATGAAATCATTTGAAACTCAAAAATATTCCCCAAATAAGTTAATAAGTGGTCCCTAATTGAGATAAAGTTGAATATGTTTGTGGTCCTAATTGGGAATGTGTTTTTAGACTTTGAGCTCTTTTTTTTCTTTTTCTTGTATTTTTTATGACTATGGTTATAGTCATTGGGTTGGTGTAGCTATTTGGGCCATTATGTCTAGGAATGGGATTTCATCCTTTTTGGAGATGAGTCTTATTTAATTTCTTATATATATTACCATGCAACTCTTTGTTTAGATTGGCACTTGTAATTGAACACTATAAATATTTATATAAATCCTTATTTTCTATTTATAGAGTTTTCATTTCATGAATTTCTTCTAAAATTCTTTAGTTTAATGAGAAAATTTAATGTTAAAGAATTTTATTCTATGTTTATATATGTATATGCATTATTTAGGATGAGCTCAAGCTATTATATTTTATTAACTTCTTTTTACTTGCCTTAAACTTGTATAGGTTTATGTGTGACTAGAAACAATTCTCTTAAGTATTTACTTATAGAAATATTCTAAGAAATGAACAATCATTATTATCTTATGAATCCATTACATATATAGCTGAACTATTGTGAAACTCAACATACAATGGTGAAACTTTAGTTGAGCATGTCCTTAGTTCTTAAACACTAGTGTTGTTATTTGATCTAGAGAGCTTTCTTTTCACCTTACCCTCCTCTTTTGATGTTTGTTTATTATCAATTGATCTTTTTCCATTTATTTAAATTTTTTTAAGTGAAGTAAATCAATACTTAAGTGGTAAATTCATTTTAGATAGTTGAGTTAGCTAGGAAGAATCTCCAAGTTAAGTGAAAAAATTAGAATTGGACCATGTGTGGTATCACTTCATCTCTTGGAGATCTATTCCAAGAAGGATATTTAATAGGGTCAAATACCTATAGCTCATTCCTTAGAATGTCTTAGTATAAATATTAAAAGGAAAAGATGAAAGTCCCCCAGTTTTTCTTTGATCTCTATTATGGCACCTAATATGATAGGTATATTTCAGAGAATGATATCTTGGACTGAACAACAAATACCAAAATATAATCACATGTATTTGACAATATTAATTCTTTACATATCTCAAACCACTTCAAGTGCACCTAAATATATGAATATTACTCACTATTACTATAATCCAATTATCTATTTAGAGGATTTAACCCTCAATTTTCTATCAACACTACACAACATTCCCAATCCAATTATCAAACCTATCTATATCACTCTATGAGTACTTCCCATCTCATGAAAACTTCCCCTAATATTCTAAGATAGGTACACACTAGTTAGATAGGTTTGATGCTATGTACCTATCCACCTAGTGTGGCATTGTCCCACCCATTTAATGACTAATTTATAGATTAAAAATATTCATTTGGGTCTTCCTACATGTTTTTCAAGGTTTGATAAAATAAATTAGCATGTCTCACTATAAATATAAATCAAAGTTCATTAATTATGGATAGCTTAGCACTATCTATTGAGAATCTAATACACTACTACACATTGAGGAAATACTTCCTATTCTTACTAAATTCAAGATCATTTAATAGGATTAGTCACAATCCAAGTCTGAAGCATTTAAAATCAATTAAAAATCTAACATTTTAAAGTATGAAATCCAAAGTTCTAGTTATATACTTATAATCAAGGAGCATAATTGCATAATCAATCTAAGTGGGAGAACTGCATAGGGATTGATTACCTCCTCAAATTATCTAGATATGTATGTAGTAGTAAATCATCAAAGGGGGTGATTGGGATTAGCTTATCCCATTACACTCCCACTCTTTTTTTTTAGGTTTCTATCTCTCATAAATACCCCTAGGGTTTAGAAGGAAAATAGAGAGAAAAAAATGACTTTCACATAGAAAAATATATTAGCATTTTCAATAGACATATGCATAGGTGGTAAAGAAATCATAGTTTTGTCACAATCAATGCATATAATTCCATTGTTAATAGACATGATTGACTTATGATACTATCTAAAGAGAGTGATATTGTCTAGGAATATTCATAGACTCTACCTCTGGATCTAAACTATCATAGTCCTATGTTATTATGTTTCTATTTTTTCTAGAATTATTTAGTGTCAACCTAAAGTTAGAAAAACTATCTATCTTGTATTTAGTTTTACTTACTACTTTTAGCATATGTCACTTGTTAATTTACATTTCAGTTAATTCTAATTTACATTTGTATTTATGCTTAAATGTCATATATTTCAATATGAATAAATCTATCAATTTTTATACCTAGTAAACAAAAATTTCACATGTTGAATAAAAATAGGCTAAAATATAATAAAATTAGGTTCTCATTCAAAATGGACATGGAAATTATTTGGTATATATCTCTACACTATTGCACATTGACCAAATATACCCTATTATTCCAAAATTGAAAATTTAACACTAGGAGAAGTGACAAGACAAGTTTGAATCATACCATATGCAATTAAAATTAAAAAAATTCAAGTATAAAATTAAAATAAATAGCTAAATACATATAGAAAATGAGCTCAAATGCACATTCACACTAGGTGGGAGAATAATGTGTGGCTTGATTTCCCTCATCAGATTATTAGATATGTAGGTAGTGGTTAGTAATCAAATAGATGTGAATGGGTCAAATCTAGCCATTACATGTCTAAGTTTGTAGTATATTTATATCCCTCTTAAGGACATCTAGGGTTTCAATGTGAAGGTGGTTGGTTTATGGAGTTGTGTGCATCGTCAGGGATCAAGATCTCATATATAGAGCATACAAAGATAGGAAAAGGTGACCATATGGTCAAATCACTCATTTTTTCATAGGTTAGTACTAGCCAAAAAATGTTAGTATTAACCAATAATATTGACCTAAATTAATGAAAACTACTTTGTACAGGTGATAGTATAGTTCTTGAAATAGAGGAACCACATACTTGTTTTAGCTTGATTTCCACTTTTAGAATATAGTCACATCCAAATAGTCAACTAAAATAATTAAGTACTCATTTCTTTGTTGTACTTAACATATTTAACATACTCCACTTTTAAAATCATTTAAATTAATCTAGATATATTACATTTAGATGTATGTTTAAATGCCATATCTTAATATTTGAATTACATTTAAAGTTTTTATCTTATTATGGTTACAAAACCAAATTAAGATAGAGTAATATGATGGGAAAGTAATTATAGTTCAAGTATAAAAACATGGATGAATTCATAATATGTGTTTATTAAAAGACAAAGACAATGAGGTTGTGTACCAAAGTCATTTAGTCATGTGTGGAAGCAAGGATAATTTTCTTAAGGAAGTGAAGACAATGTGTGTGAAAAGGTAAAGTAATGTTGTGTAGAGTAAGACTAATGATGGTGAAAAGATCAAGAGTAATTCCATAAAAAGGGAGGAAAAAAATAATGAAAACCATAAGAATCATAGAGTGGTCTCAATGGGTAGTGATGAAGTAAAGAGTAAAAAATGATTTCACAACATAAACATAGGCAGTTAACCTAAATGGAGTAGGGGATGGAATAACAATGAAGTTAAATGATTTTGGAAGAGGAGGATGATTTTTGAAATAGTTTATCTACCTTACATATTTGAAGGAAAGGAGGATAATTCCTTTGGAAAAAGTATGAAAGGGTGGTTGTATCACAAAGCTCTAATGTGTGGGCACTATGCTCACACATGTTTCATACTTGTTGGGGTGTATGATGGAGGATAATTCAGGTTCACAAACAAACTTTTATCAACTAAATTCATGAGTAGGTTAGTAATAATAAGTAAAGATGAAGGTTATATATGTTTTTATGATTTTTAGATTTTTTTTACCATCAATTTACTTGTATATGTTACTAAATGTTTTGTTTTAATTATATAGTTATGTAAGGATGAATATGATTTAGTGATTCTTAGTGAAATTATATTTTTGAATTAAATTTTTAGTGCAAATTAACTCAAGTCTTTTGAGTGTTGATAAAATATTTATATAAGAGCTGAATATTTACTCAAGGATATGGTTGACATTAGAAATAGTAGAGCTAATACTACATCACATGGTGATGTGTTATGAGTAATTGGGATTATATTGTATATACAATGATGGTAGTGTGTCTTTATATATTAGGTTCATTTAATATTTGAGGTCTTAATGGGTTGTTTTGATAAATTAATGTAAGTATGTGGATCATGTGACTATTTTAACAAATATACAATTGTGAAAAGGAATTCAAAACATGCAAAGAAAAATTATAATATAGAATTATTAGTGAGATTAGATAGTAGATACCTACATATAGATATAGGGCAGACTCTTTGGGTTGAATCACATCCATACAAGGAATTTGGTAACAATGTAGTGTTTGTAGGTATGTGGGCTACATGTTTCACTCTTTGTGTGTTATAATACAAATTTGCATAAATGTAGGGTATCATTTTTTCATTAATAAATTATTTTTATATTATTTTTATTCCATTGAGTTAAAATATTTTTGGCTTACATGGTCCAAGTAATTAATTAATTGATATCCCTAACCATGAGTACATAAAATTTCCCATGAAATTTTACATGATGATTATCTATTCTATGTGGTTGAACTTGCACATGTTATTTGTATATATTACCATTGAGATTTACATGATGATATTTTATAATGATTATAAATTATTTATACAAACTTTCCATATATTTTACA
Organism: Torreya grandis; assembly: GCA_037957365.1. Classification (NCBI taxonomy): domain Eukaryota; kingdom Viridiplantae; phylum Streptophyta; class Pinopsida; order Cupressales; family Taxaceae; genus Torreya; species Torreya grandis. Next base: position 489,460 of record JARHVA010005004.1, on the reverse strand, counting down.
TGGAAATATTTTAATATGGTTACATACATGTGCTTTTACGATTTTATAAAAAAAATTCAAAGCTTTGACTATATGCTATTATACCACATGATGATTTTAACTCTTTATTTTGAGATGAGTGATCAAAAGATTAGGTTTTATAATTCCTAACCTCAAAAGGGGGCATACATCTAGATATTTACAAATTTTTTCATGATCAAATAGATTCAATAAAAATATTGATCAAATTTGAGATAAATGAGAGAACTAAGAATGGTCCAATGGCCTAGTTCCTTGATTAATAATGAGATTAGGTTATTATAAACCCATGAGAAGTTCTAACTATGTCTATGACTTGTATAATAAGTTCTAATCAAAATATTGTTTTTTTTTCAATTTGTGGTAGAATTTTTTTAGTACCACCAAGTGTAGTCATTCTTATGTTAATTTTAATTTTTTCAAAGTTACTATATTTTACATTAAATTGATATAAAATTAATTAATTAAATTTATATGCCCATTGTTCAAAAGTATATTAGATATTTTTGAATAATCTAGGTATGGATGGAGGCACAAAAATACTTCATCCTTCTTCCTCTAAGTAAGTGAAAGTATGTGTTTCAATAATGTAATTTTTTAAATAATTTTATTGATAAAATCACTCACTCACATATGCAAATCAAAGTAGGGGAATTATTTAGACACCTAATTTTAGTACAAGGCTTGTTATTTCAATGTTTTATTTACTATTTTGAGCATATAAGTTATTTATTTGATTTAGGGTCTTATTGGCACATGCCTATGTGCTTTCATCCTTCTCCTTTTCTTATGTGTGATCTCTTGGTCTTCTATTATAATTTTTTCATTTTATTTCATTTATTCTTGCATGTTGGTTATCTATGTTTTATATTAGTTCTCTAGTCTTTATTCCTTTAGGAAAAATTTGGTAGTCACTTTGAACGTGCCTTAGGAATATTCAGTGACTCACCTAATTTATCTCCTGTATTTTTTCTATCCTTCCTCACATCCTTTTTATGTGTGGTTCTGTGTATGTGAGTTTCTTTGGTTTTTATTAGTGGTATTACAACCCAATAAGTATTTAATTCAAAATTAATAATTATATATATATATATATATGTATATATGTATGTATGTATGTATATATATATATATGTATATATATATATATATGTATGTATATATATATATATATATATATATGTATGTATGTATATATATATATATGTATATATATATATATATATATGTATATATGTATATATGTATATATATATATGTATATGTATATATATATGTATATATATATATATGTATATGTATATATATATATGTATATATATATATGTATATATATATGTATATGTATATATATATATGTATATATATATATATGTATATATATATATATATATAGAGGAATTTTAACAATAAGTATCAAGGGGGAATTATCTCTCAATTGAATTTTAGACACACTCTACATTTATAAATTTCTACTTGAAGACTTCTCATAGATGATTTAGTTGTATCTTGTACTAAAAATAAGGATAGGTTAATGTTAATGCAGATAAAAATTATATAGGTAAGAGGAGGTGAATCCATCACTCTAAATTTAATTTAAATTACACAAATAACTACATTCAAATTGATTTTAATATGTGAGATATGTAGCTATAACTCCTTAAAGGTTTTTCAACCCAGCTAACTATTTTTAATTTCCTCTTGAAAGAATTTATCATGAATTAGATAAATAATATAGAAGAATATAAATTATAATAATATACTAAATTTTTTAGTAAAGAATCTTTAAAGGATTATATGACATCTTATAGTGCTCCAATACTGGAAAATATAGCTTTATAAAAATTACATAGTACATATTTGGTGTAGTAGAATATATTTTAAAAAATATAGTAAGGATAATTTTTATGGTTGAATATGTACCATGGAATATATGATTTCATTATTTAAGTATAAAATCCATTATTTGATTTATATATAGTTATATTTCACACTAAGCATTCATTATACCTTCAAAAATCAAATTCAGTTTTAGGTTTCAATTCAAATTTTAGGTGTGTAAGTTTTCATAACTTTCACTTCTCTTTCAATTTGATCGATTATCAATATTTATTAATTAATTATAGTTTAATAATATTAGTAAATAGAGCTAAATTTGATATTTTTAAAGATTGATTTAGCGTAGATCTAACCATATGTCATAATTTTAGTATTCATTTAGTGTTATTATACCCTAGTGTTATTATTTGGTAAAATTTATATGACACAAATTTACATAAGTTGAAATTCATTATTATACATTTTTTTCACTCTTATTTTTTACTTAAATGATTTATATATCCTTATATTAAACTTATTACTTGATTGAGACTTATATAGGTTAAAGACCTTGAGTTATACATGTATTTCAATGATAAATACCATATTTCTATGATTATATAAAAATGTGTAATAAATTTTATTTAAACATTATAAAATATTTATATAACTTCATCAAAAAAAATTATATAAGTGCTTTAAAAATATTTCTACCTTATTATTATACACTAGATCTTAAATGGTTTTGATGTTACACATGGTACACAATAATTTTTTTTTGAGATAAGTGATATGTAGGTGCATTAAAAAACTTATTTATTTTGTGATTAATTCACATTTTATAAGATAAAAGTATTGAAAATAAAAATATTTAAAATAGGGCACTAACTATAAAAATATTAATGTAAAAGGAAAATTGACATTGTACTTAATTTTTTTAGAGTTGACAAGATAAGAGAGTGCTTTAACAATAATTATACCTTATTATTATACACTAGATCTTAAATGGTTTTGATATTACACATGGTACACAATAAATTTTTGTTGAGATAAGTGATATGTAGGTGCATTAAAAAAATTATTTATTTTTTGATTAATTCACTTTTTATAAGATAAAATTATTGAAAACAAAACTCTTTAAAATAGGGCACTAACCATAAAAATATTAATGTAAAAGGAAAATTGACATTGTACTTATATTTTTTAGAGTTGACAAGATAAGAGAGAATATATGCTCTTAGATAAATTTATAATTTATATTTCTTAATGCATGTGTTTGTATATAAATAAAATTAGCCAATAATTTTTTTAAAATGGTTGTCCTTAACACCTTTACCTTCCTTGGTCAATTCACCATCTTGATAACCCATAATATCTAAGAAAGCATTCAAAGTCTTAAAATTACTAAAAAAATATTATAGACTTCCATATCTTATCCCTATTCATTCCTATTCAACATACACTCTACTATTAATCTTTTTTTAGAATATTATTTTCCTTTAGGATAAATGAAAAATAGGGGTGCACTACACACCTATCCAGTAGTGTGGACTTGTCTCTTGTACTTTAATAACTGTCTCTTTAAAATGGCATGCTTTTTAATTAATTTCCCACATATATCAATAGGTTAGTTATTAAAAATATTAAAAATATATCCATATAAAATAATATCAAGGGTCACACTTTAAAGGACCTAGATTCCACTTAAAAATCATCTCTATTTTTGATTTTAAAAGCATCTATTTTTTAGTAAAGATCTCTATTTCAACTATGTTATAATTTTATAGTCCTTAGTCAAGTCTAACATTATTTAATATAGGTTGATGGCATCATTTGTAAAGTATTATAATAAAATTTTATATCTACATTAATATGGTCTTCCCTAAAAGGAGAACTAAATTTTCCTAAATCCATTTGGGATATGTAGGAAGCACTTAGTCAACAAGGGGTTTTCTAAAGATAACTTGGCCATTCCCACTCCCCCCATTTTCCCCCTTTTTACATTTTATATCCTTTTGTGTGATTTTATAGGATTAGGGTTTTGATTTCATAGGTATTTAATGCATAAATTATGGATCCGCATATACATTTATTACATACAAATGTAGGTGAACAAACTCAAAATTTTAGATTCATCACATAGTTTGATGGAAAAAGTCACAATAACATATATCAATGCACTGCACTCATGTCTACCTCCTCTAGACTTGTATCATAAGATAATGAGACACTATTTTATAATACACCTATGTTTTTAGGTATTTTATCACATCTTATGGAAATTTAAGAAAATCTAAAATAAATTAGTGCCAAGGATAATTCTCTAACCCTAACCCTAGTTTCCATTTTAAATAATTTACAAATTATTTAAATATTATAGATCTTTATATTTTAATCTATCTTATATTATATAATCCCATATTAGATTTTAATAGTTTAAATTTATAATTAGAGTCAATTTTACTTCATAATTAATTCTAATGTAAATAGTGCCACACTCTTTTAAAATGTTATGTATTCACTATATGATTTCTCAAATCAAGAAACAAGACCTCAAAATCTATGCAAATGTTATTAATGAATCTTAAACCCCTAAGATAAATAATATTATCCATGATCTTATGGTAATGTGTTATTTGAATATGTAAATACATGCCTACACATGTAGATAAATTTTGTATATTTTTTCCCTTGATCCTATGCACTAATGTTTTATTTGTTTCTCATTTACTTAAAACCCTAGATATGATTTTAGTAAAAAATTTACTTAAAAAAAGTGATGGAAATATGGGTTCAATATCCCCAAAAACTACCCACTATTTTATGTAGTGTTTTCCACATTCCAATTATCTTAAGAGGGATAAAACCAAAAGTATTTATCCCACCTAAGTATGTGTGCACCATCGTGATCATGCTATAAAACAATGCAATGCCTAGATTTTGACACTTGACAACACACAACTTGGATCTTAAGTTTGTGTTTAGATTTGTCTATAGGGAGGGATCATACTTCTAGTGGTTTGTATATTTGTATGATTTAATGGCAATTTTTAAGGAGAGTTCCTTTGAATTTCTTAAGATTGAGAAGAATTTTAAAGATAAATGCTAGATAGATATGGACTCATGCTTGATTTATATTTATAGATGATTCTTTAATATTCTATGTTATGAATGGCATATGCAATGTGTTTAGGATGATCTAATATGGGAATTTAATTGTAAAAATGAGATATTTTGGGTTTATAGACACTATTATTAGTGGCATACACTTGAAAAAACTACAATTGCCTAATTTTTGCCTATATTATCTAGAAGTGGAAAATTAGTGATTTGGGATATGGTGATATTTTGCTTAGTTTTATGGAGTATTCTTGAATAGAATAGGGATATATTGAATAATTTTGATTGTAAATTTGGTTGGTCAAGGAAATAAGTGGGTAGGAATATAGAGGAAGTGTGCACAAGAGTCAAATATGTATGCACAAGTACAAGTATGTCAAAATTGATGTTTCCAAGTGCATAATACAAGACATAAGTGCCCATATTTTATTTTAGTATTGAAAATTATATATTAGAAATATAAAAGAAGAAATTTTGTAATTATTATTAATATCACTTAGTGTTGACATGTATTCCCTAATTGTCCCACTTTTCTCCATGAAAATGTATAAGGAAACATATATAGATAAATGGCCACTTACAATAGAAATTATAAAATTATATAAATCATTCAACTATTTTTAAATTGGAAAGTTAATGAATGAAAACACTTGAGGGTGCACAAACCAAGATCCCATTTTTTGAACTCATTTGGATAATTCCATAGGGTGATTATGTCTCAAGTAGATTCAAATTCTAAAATCATGTGTTGAGGAGTGTCAATGACTTAGCCACCATTGGAGTTGGAGAAGTGTTATAATTTGAGTGTTGTAAAAACCTCAACTATACTATTCTAAGAAGCATAAATATTTTTGGAAACCATAATAGGATGGTTTATGTTGATGTTTAAAATTGCGCTTGATTCTAATCAACAACAATGGGAAGTTTCAAGCTGTGGGATTTTGCAGCTTGAAACAACCTCTAGATTTTAGAGAAGTTGGTCTCTTCTTTTATATCAAGTGTGGGGGAAAAAGGATAGAAAATTAAATGGAAATGCAAATTTAGGAAATGAAACCTAACTATGGTGATGCGTCTAAGTGTAATTTTGATCCTAATCTTGAGCACAGTGAGACTATATGTAGGATTCATTCACATTTAAGAGCAAACAAGTGCATGATCAATGTAAAAGATTGAAATAATAGAAATAGAGGCTCATAATAGAGGCTTCTTTTGCTGAGATATATAAAATGTCAATAAAGGCATAGGGCTAAATCTTCTTATAAGAATCTTCCAATCACATAAGAGGCACAGAAACACGTACAGTTATGTAGAACTTTTGACTCAAGAAAATGGGACAAAAGCAAATGACATTCCTAATCACAACTCTAGAAAATCTACATTATAGACTACTTTTGCAAATGACACAGATAATATCAACAAAGGCATAGAGTTCAATCTTCTTAATTTTTTCAGCAACATAAAAGGCATACAAACATGCACAGTTATATCAACTTTACAACTCAAAAAAATGATACAAAAGCAAATGATATTACTTAGTCACAAACTCTAGAAAGTCTAAACTTTAGAATCCTCCCCCTTTTTTTGTATCTCCCCCTCTCTTTATAGCCTCAGATTTAGAGATAAAATAGTGCAACATTTGGTGCATTCAATGATTTAGATGTATCTTGGTCTTATCAGGAAGGGCCATGCTGGAATGGGGTAGCTGCCCTGACTGTGGCATGGTGATTCATGTCTAGTACCTCCTTCTGTGCTTGAATTTCCTCATTCCATCACTTGTTTAGCCATGCAACTATCCATTTTACCTCCACTTATAGGGGACAAATAGATGGCCCTTTTAATGTTTGCAGGTCCCAAAAATCTACCTAGTGAACTACTCCATCTACCCAAAATAACTCCTACCGAGTCTCCCTCCATCTTGCTTTGCAACAACCAGATACATAGAACACTCTATTCTATTAAAATGGAAGAGGACACTTAGTTAATTTCTTAAAATTCTCCTTATTACTTAGAAGGCACTGGAGAATGACACTTGGTGCTTTCCACCTGATTTATTGAAGACACGCGACTCTCTCTATTTTTCTTTAGCTATGTTGTAGAATTATTTGGGGCACATATTAGGCTCTTATAGATGGTGACACTTGGCAACTTTCGTGGACCTTTGAAATAACACCCGGGACCCACCATAATTTTTATTCAGCAATGAAGCTTGAAGATGATCTCTTAGAAGTTGACATGTGGTAGCCTTCACTACTCTTGGGAAGATACATGGCATCTTCTACTTCTTTTGCTAAGGGTATGTGGTGTCTTCTGCTTCTTTCAAGAATGGGGTAGAAAGGGGCTCAAAAAGTGACACTTGGCAGCCTCCGCTACTCTTCGACACTTAAACAAAATGAAATGACACCTTTCTACCTTCTAAAAAGGTACTTGACCCCTTTGGTCTTTGGGACACTCCCTTGAACTGCCTGATGAACCAAAATGGTTCAATGGTTCATCGCTACGTGTCATTTACACATTAACCAAGGTATTTAACCAAAAACATTAAACTAAGGCATTGAACCCATGCATTGAATCGACTGTCTCTCGAATGCCAACACATAGTGACTTCCACTCCTTTTTGAAAAAGTAGTCCAGGGCCTTCCACGACTGCCATTTGGAGCTTTCCACTTCTTCCTGCTACTTAGGTTATTGAAACCCTTTCACCAAAAAATAGATGAAACGTAGGTGTCGATATGGAACTGTGGATGCTGACACATGGTGCATTCCACTAAGTTGCTATTAGCTACATGGCACATTCTACAGTTCTTTGAAAAAGTTAGGAAAGGTGCCTCAGATGACTCCACTTGGCTAGAACCATGTTTTTGAAAGTGACACTTGGTGGCTTCCACTCGGATTCAATACTTAGGTAAAATGAATTGAAGGAAACAAAAATGGGAAAAGAGAACCCATGCTCAGATTATGCCAATTGGTGACCTCCCACTGCACTTTGATAATTGAAAGAAATAAACCCATGCTCTACTCCAAAACTCTGCTACCATGACCAAGGTATGCAAGAATCAAACCTGTAGTGCGCGACTGAAAATTTAAATGCAACATAGAGTAAAATTTTACTCTACAGTTACTAGCGACCCCCAAGAATTTTGAGCCTACTCAAAAAGAAAACTCCACTTTCTACTAGATCAAAATTGTAAAATTTACAGCTTCAAAAGAGCTGTCGACATGTGTTTAAAACACTTTTTTAAAAAGAAAAGTAGGAAAATAAGGAAAAATAATGTGAGAAAGGAAAATTATTTAACTATAATACATTAGAGACCCAAGTTAATTGAAATTCTTCAAATAGATTCCATTTACAGGAATCTCTTCAAGTTCTCCTTCCATCAACTCTAGCTCAAATGAATTCTTCTACTTGCACACGTGAATTTTATATGGGCTAGTCCATAATGCTTCAAATTTGGTATGCTGACTTGGCTTGGCAGCTCTTGCATCCCATTTCAAAACAATTGAGCCTACTTCAAAATTAGGATTTGAAGTCCTTTTATCAAAATAGTTCTTAACCATTCCCTGATGCTTGATCAATGAATCATGGGCTATATCCCTCTTTTCTTGAACTTCCAAAAGTTTTGTGAGTTTGACTTGCATGGGGCCATTTTCTTCAATTTCAATTTGTTTGATTAGCTAGAGAGTGGGGATTTCCAAGCTTAAGGGAATCACAGTAGACTTTCCATATACCAATTCATATGGAGACATTTTGATTACTTGCTTAGGCATGATTCTATCAGCCCATAGTGCTAGATTAAGCACTTTATACCACTCTTTATGATGATCAGCCCCTACTCTTTTTATGAGTCTTATTAGGTTCTTGTTGGTTGATTCTGCCAAACCATTACCTTGAGGGTAATAGTTAGATGAATTTTTTAGATATATTCCATTTTTCAAGGCAAAGTCAGATATTTTAGACCCCAAGAATGCTTTATCATTATCTAAAATTACAATGTGAGGAGCCCCAAAATGGGTAGTGATACTCCCTAGAAAATCTAGGATCACATTCTTAGTTGCTTCCGTAAGTGGCACTACTTCGGTCCATCTGGTAAAATAGTCTGTGGTAGTTAATATCTATTTATGACCCATACTGGACACTAGGTTTATCATTCCAATGAATTCAAGATCCCATTAAGAAAAAGGTGCATCCACAATTATAGGACTAAGGGGCATGGCTGCATTCCTCCTCATCCCCATATATTATTGGCAGGATTGACATTTTCTAACTAACTAACTAATAATAATCTACAAATAAAGTAGGCCAAAAATATCCTACCTCACTTATCTTTATGGTTGTGGTCTTTGTAGAAAAATGCTCCCCTGATATTCCATGATGCATTTCATGTAGTATTCTCTTAACTTCAGCGTGTTCTACACATCTCAAAAATTTTCCATCAAAATTTCTTCTGAAAAGGACTTGTTTAATTAAAACAAAATGAACTCCCTGTATCTTATAATATCTCCTCTTATTTTGAGGGAGTTCTCTCAGATAAATCCCAGTTGTCATAAAAATAATCTTGTTTGTGACCCAGGATTCTTGATTAACCTCTTGTATTTTTAGCACCATCTCCATCTCTCATTCTAGATCTACTTCCTCAGGTAACATCTTTTCAAGCTCTTGGGTTATATATTGGCACAAATCCCTGCCTCTAACTAGTTTGGTGGGTTTGACCTCTACATCATATTCAAGGATCTTAGTGATCCAATTGGCTCTTTTCTCAATAATTTCTCCCTCCATGATGTATTCCCTAACACTTGGGTGAGCTACAAGTATTAGAATTCTGTTCCCTGATATCATATGCCTAAATTTCTTGAGGGCTTTTACCATGGCATAGGCTTGTCTTTCCACAAAATTATACCTAGTCTCATAATCCCTAAGAGTTCTTGAGAAAAAGGCTATTGGGTGTTCCCCCTCCATCCTATTATTATTTTGAGTCAAGACAGTAGTAATACTTGACTCTCCTCCATAGACATACATTATGAAGGGCTTGAAAAAAATTGGATTTTTAAGCATTGGGGCTGCTGAGATAGCCTTCTTGACCTCTTCAAAGGCTTGCCTTCCTTCTATAGTCCATTTGAAGACTAGGTCTTTCTTTAGCAAGAGTGTCATTGGTCTTACCAAGCCTACAAAATTAGGTATGAATTTACTAACAAAATTGATCTTCCCTAAAAAGGATTGAACTACCTTTTTATTTACTGGAAGAGGAAGGTTCATTATAGTTGTGATTCTCTTGAGATATATAGAAATTCCTTCTTTAGATACTATATGTCCCAACAATTTGCCCTGAGGTACAACAAAGATGCATTTCTTGGGATTCAATGATATCCCAAAATATTGACATTTCTTGAAGACAGATTCTAAATGATCAAAATGATCATCAACATTTTTTGAAAAAATAGTGAGGTCATCCAGATAGACCAGGATAATCTTATTTATAAGTTCCCCAAAGGCTATATCCATAGCTCTTTGAAAGGAGGCTCCTACATTTGATAGACCAAAAGGCATCTTAGTATATGCAAATGTCCCCCATTTGGTAGTAAAAGTAGTTTTGTACTGATCTTCATCAGCCAACCAAATCTGATTGTATTCAGAGAAACCATCTAGTAAAGAAAACCTCTCTGATCCAGCCACAGTTTGTAAAATTTGTTCTATGGAGGGCAAGGGATAGTGATCTTTCAGAGATGCTCTATTTAGATCTCTAAAATCTACACACAGTCTTACATCTCCATTCTTTTTCCTAATTGGTACTATATTTGATACCCAAGTTGAGTGCTTGATTGGAAATATTATTTTGGAATCTAAAAGTTTCTATAACTCATCTACCATTAGATGCTCAATCCTTGGATTTATTGGCCTCTATTTCTATCCGATGGGCTTAGACTCTTTAGATTGTGTGTTAGATAATGTCTCTATTGTATCCATGAAGGTCTTCATAGCTCCAAGCTATGACTCTATCATATCTCTAACACAATTTGATTAGTCTTTCCTTCTCTTCTTGAGTTGTAGAATTCCCAACTTTTAGCCTTTTCCCATCACTCACCTCTATTTTAGAATAGTCTGCTTTGTCTACCTAGAAATTTTTCTTTTCCAGGCTTACATCCTCTGGGTCAAACAAGTTTTCTAAGGTGATCAATCCCTTGGGGAGCTTATTAGTCCTCAATTGTATAAACTGATCACCATATGCCTCTTCAACTTTGGTTTGCAACTGATCAGCAAACTCATCTGATTGTTGTAAGAAAGAGACTACCTGAGCATCATTTTCAAATACTTGCCAATTTTCATCATTGTCTGGAATGGTTGGCCTCACTATAACTTTTACTGACTCATTGTTAATCAATAGGCTAGTTGCTGGGTTAAACTATGAGCCAATCTGGGCCATCCTATCAGCCTTAGAGTTTTAACTCCTAGGGATTATCTCAATATTGAAAGCTTTAAAATATTTTATCAAATCCCAAATCCTATGCCTGTAGGATCTCATTCTCACATTTTTGGTTGCTGCCTTTTCCCTAATTTGCTTTACTACTAATTCTGAATCTCCTTTTACTTTTAGATTATTTATTCCCTTTTTCTTGGGTAATAGGAGCCCATGTAATAAAGATTCATACTCATCATCACTATTAGTGAAAGCAAATTGGAATTGGATAGCCCTTAAAATTTTATCACCATTTGGAGCAGTAAGACAAATTCCTACTCCAACACCATGTTTACTTCTAGCCCCATCAAAATTCAAAGTCCAGATCTCTAAATCTTAAGTAGTAGGTGCCTCTTCCCTTATAACATTTGGGATTGCCTGGTCCTCATCAAAAATTATGTATGTGCCCAAACCAATAGAGTCATAGTTCCCATACGGGTCGCCATGCATCATAGCCAACAACTGGTTATTTTCTTCTTCTTGATCATGCTTAGTCCAGTCACCTAGCTCTTTAACAAAAATCCTTTTTTCTTTATTTAACATGGCATGATCTACTTCTAATCTTGTTGTTGGTTTGTTGGTGATATGGTTCTTTGACAGTGGTTCAGATAGAATTTTCATCTTCGAACCATATCTGGTCCTCAGGATGAGGTGAGACTAGTCAAGAGACATATATCCTCCTATTTTTGCTGTAAAGTCTCTGGATAAACATAAACCAAAAGTAGGAAGTATATCTATGACAACTATATCTTGGTTGACTATTATATTGGGACATGTGTATAATTGCAATGGGAGTTGTTTGATTTCTCCCTACAATTTGTACTATTGTGCCATTTAGCTGCATAACTCCTTTTGCAAGGGGTTCATATTTTATTTTTAAAGCATTAGCTATTTCCTTAGGCATCACTGTAGTACTAGCTCCTGAATCTATTACTACATTATGCAAGAATTTATTTTCAACTATCAGAGTCAAATAGAAAGGCTCTGGCTTGGATTTACTTACTTGTGCTACGTCATTCACAAAGGTTGTTGTCTGATGAGGAACTGTATCTTTGAGCTTTTCTTTTCCATCAAGTCCTTCTTTGGTAATAGTAACTTTGGGCACTGTTTGGCCTTACAGAGCTTCTTGTAGCAATTTCTTCTATTCATGAATAGCCAAAATATCCCATATTGACACCTGGGCTAGAGTCTTCTTTAATTAATCCACTACCTTGATCAGTCCCAAAGATTGAGTTTTTTGGACATAAGGATATCTTGTTTTTTCCTAAATTTGGGTAGGAATCCCTTGATCTTGCACTGACTGAAGCACTTCTTATCTAACAACATCATTTCTTTGCCCTTGGGATAGAGGATTATTCTTGACTTCGCCACTTACAATCTCCAATTGTTCCACCATTCTCCTCTTTGATCTGGTGTAGTAATTAGATTTCACCACTGGTCTTTGGGAGGTAGATGCTTTGTTCAAGAAAATTGATTCTTCATCTTCAACCCATGAGAACAAAGCATGTTTTAGGGCTATTTCTTCTTCTTGTTGCAAGGACATTCCTTACATCTAAGCCACTATAACTAAATTCTACATACCGAGAGACTGGTAGGCTTGATTGCTACTGGTACTGGCAAACTGACCATCCATTCTTCTCTGCTCAACCACCCTTTGTTGTAGATTACCCCTAGGATAATCTCTAGGTGTATGAGCATCATTACAAGGGAAACACCAAGCATTAGTGTCATCCACATAATTATTCTAACCTGGAACCATCTCCCTATTTGAGTTGGGAGGAATGGTCTGTGAGGGTGTGGGAACTACAACTAATTAATTCACTGGTTGATGGTTAGTTTGTTTTGGAAGACCTTGATATTGGTTTGGTTGGGATGAAAACCTGTTTCCTTGATAGCCTTGATAAGGAGGCTTAGGGAAAGTATTTTACTGCCTCTTTATATTAATCAGCTCATTGGAAAATGTCTTCAAGATATTCTTGATAACATCCATCTTAGATGACTGAGTAGGGACAGGTTCTTTCACGGATGATTGAGGGTAAGTATACATAGACATAGGTGGGCTTACAGCTTTAGGAACTTCTTGAGGTAAGGGTAAGGAAATTTCTGGGAACATAGGCATGGGAGGCCTTGGAGGTAACTTTCCAGCATTTATTAAATGATTCTCAGCTCTAACCGCATATTCATAAGCCCCTAGAAAAGTGTGTCCTCCCAATGACTAAATCATAATAGATATATTTGAATTCAAAGCCTTGAGATAAAACACTATGGCCATACTAGGTGGTGGTTTAGCTATAGTAGGGATTCTATCCCAAGTTTTCTAGAATCTGGTGTTGAAGTCAGTCATGTCCTCCTATGGTCCCCTTTGAATGGTGATTAATTGTTATAACAAAGAAGACTTATCACCCTTCTCTACAAATCTTTCAAAGAATAGATCTCTGAGCTGGTCCCATGTAGATATGGTATTTGGGGTCAAAGACTGATACCATTCTAAAGCCTTCCCTTTAAAAGAAGCTGCTAATAACCTTATGGCCACATTTTGTTGTGTGACAACATGTATGACATAAACATCTGATATATCTTGAATATGTTTTTCAAGTGTTTTTAAGTCTTGCCCACTGAATTTGGGTAGAGCTTTTAGAGCATTTACTGGGATAGGATCCCAAATGGCTGGTGGTACTGGAAGGATTAAGGGACTACTAGTGTTCTAGCTTGCATAATTTCTTGAGGGTATAGGGGCTCCCATATTTGGTACTGGTACAAATTGGTTAGCTCTTTTCCTTGGACTTGTTAGTAGAGGTGGCAAAAGAATACCTGGATTTGTAGCAGATTGTGATCTAGTGACTAGTCCATAGCTCTGACTCCTCATAACTCTCTATTTCATATGGTCTTGAAAGAAAATTCAAGACTCATCCCACCAGGCATGCCAAAAACTATTGATGTTTAAAATTTCACTTGATTCTAATAAAAAACAATGGGAAGTTTCAAGCTATGGGATATTGTGGCTTGAAACAACCTCTAGATTTTAGAGAAGCTGGTCTCTTCTTTTATATCAAGTGTGGGGGAAAAAGGATAGAAAATTAAATGGAAATGCAAATGTAGGAAATGAAACCTAACTATGGCAATGTGCCTGAGTGTAATTTTGATCCTAATCTTCAGCATAATGAGACTATATGTAGGATTCATTCACATTTAAGAGCAAACAAGTGCATGATCAATGTAAAAGATTGAAATAATAAAAATAGAGGCTCATAACAGAGGCTTCTTTTATTGAGATATAGAAAATGTCAACAAAGGCATAGGGTTCAATCTTATTATAAGAATCTTCCAATCACATAAGAGGTGTAGAAACACGTACAGTTATGTAGAACTTTTGACTCAAGAAAATGAGATAAAAGCAAATGACATCTAGAAAATCATAACTCTAGAAAATCTATAGTATAGACTATTTTTCCAAATGACACAGATAATATCAACAAAGGCATAGAGTTCAATCTTCTTAATTATTTTAGCCACATAAAAGGCACAGAAACATGCACAGTTATATCAACTTTACAACTCAAGAAAATGATACAAAAGCAAATGATATTACTTAGTCACAAACTCTAGAAAGTCTAAACTTTAGAATCCTCCCCCTCTCTTTATAGCCTCAAATTTAGAGATAAAATAGTGCAATGTTTGGCACATTGAATGCTTTAGATTTATCTTGGTCTTATCAGGAAGGGCCATGGTAGAATGGGGTGGCTTCCCTAACTGTGACATGGCGATTCATGTCTAGTACCTCCTTTTGCACCTGAATTTCCTCATTCCATCACCTGTTTAGCTGTGCAACTATCCATTCTACCTCCACTTATAGGGGATGAATAGATGGCCCTTTTAATGTTTGTAGGCCCCAAAAATCTACCCATTGAACTACTCCATCTAACTAAAATAACTCCCACCGAGTCTCCCTCCATCTCGCTTTGCGACAATAGATACACAGAACACTCTATTTTGTTGAAATGGAAGAGGACACTTAGTCAATTTCCTAAAATTCTCCTTATTACTTAGAAGGAACTGGAGATCAACACTTTGTGCTTTCTACCTGATTTATCGAAGACATGCAGCTCTCTTTACTTTTCTTTAGCTATGTTGTAGAATTATTTGGGGCACATATTAGGCTCTTACAGATGGTGACACTTGGCAGCTTCCGTGAACCTTTGAAATAATACCTAGGACCCACCACAATTTTTATTTGGTAATGAAGCTTTAAGATGATCTCTCAAAAGTTGACATGTGGTAGCCTCTACTACTCTTGGGAAGATATGTGGCATCTTTCGCTTCTTCTACTAAGGGTATGTGGTGTCTTCTACTTCTTTCAAGAATGGGGTAAAAAGGGGCTCAAAAAGTGACACTTGGTAGCCTCCGCTACTCTTTGGTACTTAAACAAAATGAAATGACACCTTTCTACCTTCTAAAAAGGTACTTGACCCCTTTGGTCTTTGGGACACTCCCTTGAACTGCTCGATGAACCAGAAGGGTTCAATGGTTCAACAGTTCAACACTGCACACCATTTACACATTAACTAAGGTATTGAACCAAAAATGTTGAACCAAGGCATTAAACCCATGCATTGAACCGACTGTCTCTCAAATGCCGACACATGGTGCCTTCTGCTCCTTTCTAAAAAAGTAGTCCAGGGCCTTCTACAACTGCCACCTAGTGCTTTTCACTTCTTCCTACTACTTAGCTTATTGAAACCCTTTTGCCAAAAAATAGATGAAATGTGGGTGCTGATATGGAACTGCAAACACTGACACATGGTGTGTTCTACTGAGTTGTTATTAGATATGTGGCATGTTCTGTGGTTCTCTGAAAAAGTTAGGAAAGGTGCTTCAGATGACTCCACTTGGCCAAAACCATGTTTTGGAAAGTGACATTTGGTGGCTTCCACTCAAATTCAATACTTAGGCAAAATGAAATGAAGGAAACAAAAAGGGGAAAAGAGAACTCATGCTCATATTACATCACTTGGTGACCTCCCACTACACTTTGATAATTGAAAGAAACAAACCTGCACTCTGCTCCAAAACTCTGCTGCCACGACCAAGGTATGTGGGAATCAAAACTACAGTGTGCAACTGAAAATTTGAATGCAATGTAGAGTAAAATTTTAATCTACAGTTTATAAAATAAAAATCTGAGTCAATTACTACAAATGGACTTTAAATCCAAAGTGTTTACATAGTACCATGATTCCCCATAAATATTTAGTATTAAAAATAGATTTTCTTTTGCACAAGTAACATTAATGATGCAATCTATTTTTCAATCTACTTAATCTAGTAAATTTGATAAATATGCTCAATTAAACCCATATAATATATCTTATAATGTCATAAAATTTATCAATTTTTCCTCACAATCCTCTTAAATTCCCTAATACATGCTATATGTGCCTAATTTTATACACTCTATCATATCTAAATCACATACTATCACTCAAAATATAAACTATTTATTTTTTAAGTCATGAATCTCTAGGACAATCCCACTATATGCCCCCATTTTAAGATAAGGGATAAAGCCTGTGAATCACTAATATAAAAATAAAGAGTTGCACACATCATGTGTTATATATAAAAATGTTATCATGTAAGTATGTATATAACATAATAAGCTATGTCATCATATTAATGTTTGATAATTCAAGTATGCATGAAACATGTTATCCAAGGAAATAGGCATACAAGTATCATGTTAAGTACATATAATAATTAGGCACACAGTAATAAACATCTAAATGGATACATGAAAGAAATCATTCCATCACACATAATAGAATAATGTGTGACAAAAATAATGGCATCAAGCTTAACAATATTCATATATGTATTCACAGAAATAAACATACAATATCAAGATCATGAAGTACCCACACACTAAATAAATAATCAAATTTTACTCAAATTTGACTTGACATAGACACATGGCCATGTCATGGACTGTAGTATCCTCTTAAAAAATTAATGCATAATGTGAAATGACACAATGAATGTGCTCATATAACACACATAGATGATCATATCATGTAAGAGTCAACAAAATCTGCCTTGTATGGAGTAGTCAATGTTAGTCCACATAATTAATTGATGTCATCATCTAGTATATAAAATTACAATAAATATAGGAAATAACACCCTATAAAGTGGATGTAAGATAAAGCATATATAAATTATAATATGATTAATGCATCAATATATAAAGATACAACTTGATAAGTGTGAAAATATGGCCCTAATGTAGTATGGGCCCAATGTAGAAAAGTAGTCCATAGATGTAATGAATGTTATGTACACACACACGCACACACACACACACACACACACACACACACACACACACACACACATGTTTCATATTTAATCTATATATCCCATCTATTACTCATGTAACTATGAAAACTACGTATTAAAATGATATATGCAATTCACCATGTATATGATAAATAAAATAAATCAATCATGTATACTAGAAAAACATGTCATACATAAGTCCTCATTTTGATTTTGATTATATATTTTTTGAATGTTTTGGTTTTATTGCATTTTTCCATATTTTATATGTGGGATTTGGTGATATAGAGATTATCTTTGGATATATAATCATATGAAATGTCTACATTTAATTTTTGTTAGAGTCATCATACCTTGATATGTAAATCATCTTCCCCTTTTTTATTTCATGGATTTTGTCAATACCAATTACATTTTCATCTACACTATATGAGGGATAGAGTTCCATATTATTAAATTATTCCACTTCACTTTGCATTTATATTTGATATTTTGGTGCTTATTATTTCCATCATGAAAAATAAAGATTGTATTACCTTAAAAAATGAATGTAATACACCTATCTGGAGTATCAACTATAGATTGAATTTGTTATAGCTAGTATTATGCAATTTTATTATGTAATTGTTCCATGGTAAACATTAAAAATATCAATGAATCCATAAATTTTTGCCTATAATAATTTTTTAATGTAATATCCCTACTATTACACCATAATCTATAATCTATTGAAATTCATATTTTGTGTGGTCCAACTAATATAGAAGTTGAACATGTGTTGACCCCTTTTTCTTCATTAATTTGAACCTCTTATTTATAATCACACTCAATTAATACTTGAATAGTCATTGGGTCCTTTTGTGGGTGCTTTTACACTTTATGTAATTTATTCCTACATTGGATATTTTTGGAAATTGACATTGATGTATCCATGTTAGGTGAAGTTTTATAATCTTGTATTACCATGATAATAAAAACATACATAAACTTCTAAATTTTTTGTTGTAGTGTTTTAAAATTATTTGTTTCATGTTTATTAATTCTATCATAAATACAAAATAATTTAATTTATTGATGCAATATATGACCCACATCTCAATGTCTAGTGGGAGGTAAAACAATCGAATTTTTGTCAAGTATAATTTGTAATATAATACTTGGTTTGTATTTTACACTAGCTACTTGCAATATTGTATTAAAGTATGTGTAATGTATGTATCCATTAATTATATGTTTTTAATTCCATTTTTCATAGAAATTGGATATTCATTATTAATACATCATTCAATGTATAGTGACTTTTTTACTATATTCATATTAGATTTTACAAAATGTTTTCTTAATGGAGGACTAATTATGAGAGATTAATGTTGTGAGCTGACATTATAATAAAAATTTACATTCATAACCTCATGGTTGGTTGAAAGTGTGAATTTATTTTATGTAACTTTGGTTTTTCATGAAGAGGACCCCATAATTTGTTGGTACTCAAAATGATTTAATCAACTTGATACTTTCTTATGACAATAGGTTTAAAATTTAGATGAGACAAATAATCATCTATGTTTATAGAAAATTCATTATCATCATCATCACTATCATCCTAAATAAATATTTCATCGTGATATTATGAATTGACCAAAAAATGAAGATCTAGTATCTTTTCCTTTTATGATTCAGATGTATGTGGTGACTCTATTATCATCTCTTGATTACGTGATATATTTGTAGTTGGCTATTTTTTATTATCTTTTCTCAACTATCCAAAATCATATGTATTTATGTTTTTCACTTGCATGGCCTATAATGGATTTATTATGGATAAATGTGAAGAATATGATTACAATATAAATCCATCACTAGGTTATTCTACTTTTGAATACTTGAGAGGTTGATTATCTATAGGGCATGTATGTGAACATCCTTTAGGCACAAATTTTAAGCATCAATTTAAGGTAGATGGTATCGCATATATAGAGTGAATCCAAGACTACATAATATTAGGTTATAATGCAAGTGATTTTAAATTATTTGTTGTATGTTACAAAAACTTAAGGACCCACTATCACATCAAAGTAATTGTTATTTGAATTTAGTGAGTTAGATTATAAAAGCATCTTATATTATTTTTTTCATTTATGAATAAAGTCTATATTGATACCTAGTGTTTGAAGAAATGGGATATTTTATATGTTCAATTTTGATCAATTATCTAGTATAACACACTTAAATCCCTTATTTAAGATTTATACTTTACTAAACAATGGTCAGACCTATAGTATGTTGAGTAAGAAAATCTTGTTTCTAAAGAGAAATTGTCTTCACTATTATTAAATGTATTAACATGGTTGATAAATAGTCTAGTTTGGTATTATATAAAAAAGTATTATTACACAAAACCATATAAATAATATCCTTATAAATGGTTTGCCTATTGAAAAAATATAATATGGATATCTTAACTAGAGTATTCCTACATTAGTCAATGGCATCATACTCTCTGATCATACTGGATAGCACTCTAGGAGGTGGAAAAGGATTATGAAGGACATTTTGACTATCTTTAATTTATATACTAGGATGATGCACCCCACATGTTCAATTTATGATATCATGGAACTCAACATCCAATATAATCCTAGGGTGAATAATGGAGAGGGATGGTGGTTATCATTACCTTGAGATATATGGAGAGGAATGAAAGGAGTCATACATGACCTTTCTCATCAAGTAGTATCTAAAGGTATCTCAATTAAATATTCATAGATTGTGTTACTAAAAATAACTAAAAAGTTTTAAATATTAATAATATCCTTAGTTTTACTTATAATAAATTTAACCCATTTCATTGCATGAATTGTAAAAATATTTTAAATTTTAGGAAATAAACATGTACTCATGACAATAATAGATTGAATCACAAAATATAAACTATTAACATACATTATAGTTATGCTAGGGTTTTTATTATAGGAATAATGAGAAATTAGAAATCAGATTTAGAAAAAAAACCTCAATATGGATGAAATGAAATCTTGAATAGGAAATAATGAAACTTGATGTGAATACCAAACTTCTAGAGGCCATAATTTTTGATTTGTAACCCTATTTGAGCTCTCATTTGTGCCAAAATGACCATCTCAATTTTTTTATTTCATACATAACCAATTATACCATTTATGGATGTTGTCATAAGTTTTTTAATGCCATAATTTACCTTTTGGGGCTCTAAAAATACATTTTAATATTTTTTGATATTTTTTTCCATTTTTAAAAATAACATATTTTTGTACCTAGACATGAACTTTAGTTCAAATTAATCCATTAGGTTAATTTTAGTTATTATAAGATATGTAGATATTTTTAGGACCATCCTATTTTTCATTAAAAATTTCTAAAAATAATGATTGAAAAATCACTTGAAGACTAAAATTACTAAAAACAAAAAATTTCTAAAAACTGCATAGGTTAGTTCTAGGTAGATTTTGATTTATTTATTTATTTTAATTATGCATGCCAAATCTAATTATTATTTTATATTTATTTAAACATTATATTTTAATATTTTATTTATTAAATGATAATCAATAGATAATTTTTCTTTCATCCAATTTTTATGTTTTTGTCTATTGATATTTTGCTTAGCTAGTCTATGTTTTCATCATTTAGTATCAAAACAAGTTTAAATTTTGGAGATAATATATATTTGATTTGGTATTTTATATATTTTTAAAATAATTTTTTATTAAATAAAATGTGTTAAATATGGTTAGAGGACAAGGATAAGGATGAATTGCTCAAATGAATAGGACTATGCAAGAGCTACAGAGGAAAGTAGAACAATTAACTACAATTGTCATAAATATGAAACAAAGCTGTGTAGAAGATGAAATAGAGGAAGAAACATATAATGAAGATAAAATTAAATAATAAAAGGAATGATAATAACCACCATAAATTTAAGAATGGATGGTTATGTATTTATAGGGAAGGAATGAAAAAATCAAGTTTGATGTTCTATATTATGGAGGAAGTTTAAACTAGAGGAGTTGATAAATTAAATTAAAAACTTGGATAATTTTTTTGAATGGAAAACAATAAAAAATGATAATAAATTAAAATTTTCATCATAAATAGAGATATAAAAAGGGTAAAGAGAATATCAATACATGCATCAATATGGATAAGAAGATGAGGTAGAAATTTCTTCCTATGGATTATGCATAAGTCCTATATAAAAGGGTCAAATTATAATATTGTGTCCCACTAGGTGGCTAGAAAAATATAAAAAATAAAATATAGAAAATACTTAATGATTTTTATAAAATTTGGAAAAATGTATATGCACTACATATTTATATATAGTCTAAAACATATTTTTGGATTATTTTTAATGACCCAAGATCAATATATTTTAAAGATACTATGAAAATTTATGTGGCCTCTTTATGCCAAAAAGTGGGACAAAATATTATGTTTTGACCCAGAATATTCTATAATTTAAGACAAAAGGATCACATTATACAATAATATATAAATGAGTTTTACAATCTTTACATTCAAGTGGAGCATGTGAAACAAAAGAAAAAAATGTCTTCAAGGTATGTAAATGGTTTGAATTTTTATATTCAAGATGAATTGAGCATGCATAAAATACTTTTCATGAAGGAGGATTATACATTAGCTTTTAAGGAAGAAGACAAAAAAATGGATAGGCTTTCAAAAGATCAAATAGGCCAAGAAGAGGATAATCCCCTCCATTAAGGAAATGTGGTGGGTCTAATACCACTAGTGTTGCATTTAATCCCACTAGAGGATAATCATCACATGGTGTAAAAAATAAATAAATAATAGGCAAGGGTTTAAATACTAAAAAAGAGGAAGAGGATTTGAAATAAGTCAAGGCTATGGTGGTGCTAGAGGGTGGTTTCCAAATCAATTTAGGACTTTTGTTTGTTACATATGTGGAGATGAAGAACATAGAAAATTTGAGTTTCTTCACTATCATGAATAAAAAAGGAGGTAAGAAGACCACCCAAGTGAATTTATTTGAGGCAAAAACATAAGAGAAAATGTAGAAGTTACAACAAAAAATATTGAAGAAAATATCATGATGAGAAGAATAGTGATTGATCCAAGAAAAGAATAGGTGTAGAATAAGGAAGATGGTGATGCATGGCTATGATTAAATATTTTTTGAAAAATGTGTACTCTAGGAGGTAAGATATGTAAAGTAATTATAGATAGTGGTAGTTGTGAAAATATGGTTTCTAAGGACATGATTGAGAAACTAGGTTTGCAATGTGAAATAATCCTTATCCTTATCATATTTCATGGTTTAAGAAAGGGAATGAATTTATATTATATAAAAGGTGCTTAATAAAAATTTATATAAAAAAAATTAAAAGGATGAAATATGGTATGATGCTATATTAATGGATGCATACCATGTGTTATTAGGAAGTCCATGATAGATTGATAGAAAAGTAAATCATGATGGATCAAAGAACACATATACTTTTGGAAAGCTGGTAAAAATGTAGTTTTATTACCTCTTAATAAATAAGGGTAGGCTGAAATCATGTTTTCTAAAAAATAATTTATCAAAGACATGAAGATGACAAGTTGCTATTATGCACTAATAGCAAAGAAATAAGCTATAAAAGTGGTGCAAATTCCAAAAGAGCTAGTAAAAGTGTTGAAAGGATATGAAGATGTTATATCTAATGAATTACCAAATAGTTTAACACCAAATAGAGAAATTCAACATCATATTAATTTGATTTCAAGATTAGCTCTACCCAATCAAGTAGCTTATATAATGAGTCCAATAAAACATGAAAAATTGAATAAAATGTTATTGAATTGGTGAGGAAGGGTGTAGTAAGCGAGAGTATGGGTTCATGTGCAACATCAAAATTTCTCCAAATAAAGATGGAGTGTGGAGGATGTGTGTGGATAGTAGATCAAAAAATAAAATTACCTTTAAAAACATATTTCCTATACCTCATTTAGATGATATGATGGATGTTATTTTAGGAGAAAAATAATTTACTAAGATTGATCTAAGGAGTGGTTACTATTAGATTCAGATTCATGAAGGAGATGATGAAAACATAAACTAAGTAAAATATCAATAGGCATAAAATTAGAAATTGCATGAAAACAAAAATCTCTATTGATTTTCATTGAAAGAATAAAATATTAAAAATAGAGTATTTAAATAAATATCAACTCAGAATCTGACTTGGCATGCATAATTAAAAAATATAAATAAATCAAAATATAACTAAAATTAATTAACACATGCAATTTTTATAAAATTGTTATTTTTAGTAATTTAAGTCTTCTAGCAACTTTTCAACCACTATTTTTATAAGTTATGCATGCAAACTTAGACAGGCTTAAGAATATCCACATATCTTCTAAACACTAAAATTAACCCAATGGATGAATACAAATTTAATTTTATGTTTGGTTACAAAAATACATTATTTATAAAAAATGAAAAAATCCCTAAAAATATTAAATGGTCATATATGGCCTCTAATTTTTTTTTAAAACATCTCTATCTAGATAGGATGGATTATGTTTGAATTAAAATTTTCAATACAATCATTTTGGCATAAATGAGAGCTCAAACGGAGTCACGGATCAAAATTTATGGCCTTCAAATGTTTGGTCTCTACATCAAAGCCCTGAGGAAGAAATACCTAGGGTTTGTTATGCTGAAAACAACTATTTGGATCACCAAAATGTTTCATTTATTTAGTGATTAATGCAATCTCAATACGATAAAATTATTAAAATTTATATTTTGTAAAATAGAGCATTAACCATATGAATCTGAATATAAAATACATATTGATATTACACTTACTATTTTTAGAATTGACAATTAGAGAGAGAATATATGTAATTATCTAATTTTATGATTTATAATGATATCTACATGTGCCATAATATTTTAAAATGTTTTATATTATATTTTTGATTGCTTTTATTAGAAAACATAACTCAAATCCTATAAAAATGAAACCAATAAAGATCAAAACCTTGCAATAACAAGTACTATCCAAGAATAATTGGTACTATCTTAGTTGACTATGTAGGTCTACAACACCTCATATCATTGTTATTAACTTTTTATATGAATTTTATATGTTTTATTTACCTATTCATATGCATTGATCTCTAATTTTCTTATCCTTGCCTTGAAGCCCTAATTACACCTTTGACACAATATGAATTATAAAAATGGGTTAGAAATATGGCTTGGACATACCCAACCACTCTTAGTGAGTGATTGAGAATTATTATGTTTCAACACTTTCAAAAAGACTCAAACTTCATGAATTTATTTAACCTATGTGTGCATGTGAACTAATAATATCAATCTATAATGTAATGTAATGCTTAACTTTTGATTCTTGATAACATGCAATTTTTATCTTTCATTTATGTTCATTTTTGGATCTATGGCTAATCCCTTGATGTGTTTTTAGATATGTATACCTTTGTGTTAATTTATCAAGACAGTGTTGATGGATTTATCAAGCTTGATAGTAATTACCAAGTTATGTGATAGATAGATATGTGATTAGGCTCATTTTGTATTTATAGATAACTATTTTATATATCCCAATGTGAATGAAATATGAAACATGCCTAGGTTGACCTATTGGGATGTTTCATTTTTAAAATTATCCATTGAGGGGTTCCTAAATTCTATTGTTAAAGTCAAACACCTAAGACAAACTATAATTATTTGATTATTGTTTTTTACTCTTTAGGGAGATATATTTTTTGGGATATGGCAATAGTCTAGTTAGGATTATGGAGAGTTCGTACATATAATAAGATGATCCTTAATATGTGTGATGTTAGACAAGTTGGCCAAGATAACACATGGGTATATGGATAGGGAAAAGTGTGTATAATAGTCAAATGTGTACACACAAGTCTAATCATATCAAAGTGTGTCAATATTTATGATTCTAAGTGTATAGTATAAAAATTATATGTCTATAGCCATACCTTGAAGGAATATGATTTTATTATTTTATCTTCTACTACATGATGATAAAAAATAGTTGAGATTGTTAAAATGTACACTACAAAGAGTGGTGAGACACTTACTTTTATATTAGAGGCAATTAGTAGAGAGTTATAGGACACTTGATTTTAATTACTGGGGCACACATTAGAGATTTAAAAGACACACTTTAGATACTAGAGAGCTATAATACATACTTATTACATTCAAATATGATACAGATATAGCTTATTAGTTCTCATAACTCTAGGTGTATTTGTTCATAATTTTTATTTTTACTTAGTGATTTCATATGCTTAATTATTACCAGTTTATATAGACATTGATATACTTAATAATGATTCCATTATGTTTAGATATAATTTATAACTTTATATTCTAGCATGTATTTTTACTCTATGACTTAAAATTATAGCATGGTGGTTCACAATGGCAGTTAGGATGCTCATGTAAGATTGTCAGGAAACATGTTTTCTTTGTTTTGAAACTCACAAGAGCTAGACTCTATGATAAGGTAGCTTCTATCCTAATTTTTAATTTAATATCATCATATTTGATATCTACTTTAGGTTTCAATTCAAACATCTTATTCAATCCTTACAAGTACACTTGTTTGCTTTAATTTGATACACACACCCACACAAAAGTGGTGTATTATATAGCCACATAAAAAATGGTATTTGTGGCATTATTTAATGTTGAATTATATAGATTTATCATGTTTATATTATGTTTCATATTTGGGTTTAATTTTTAAATTATGGTCATATTTTTGGATTCCATTATTAGTTATCTATAGACTTTCATTGTGCATCCTCTAGAGGACATTAATGTATTTTTAAAATTCCATTTTTATTAGGCATCATCTAGTTCACACTAGCCTATTTTAAAAATCCCATATTATCCTATGCTTTAGCCTCCCTCTAAGTCAATTGTACTTTCATTCATCTTTATCTTATTTTTAGGCCTTTAACTTTTAGAAGTCGACATAAATGTGCATAGTGTATATTTTAATTTAAAATATCTATTATAAATAAATATGTATAATATATCATTTATAAGGGAGGATAACACATAAAAATATATAGAGAGAATGTGTTATTTTCATAGGAATTTGTAAAGGCTGGTATATTACATCAACATTCCTTATAAATTATATTATATTTTATAGAATTTCTCTTCAAAGGGGGTTTGACTAAGACACACTATCAAATCCAACCCTTGTTTTTTGCCATTTTATGAGGTTTTGTTTGGACCATGAAGTTGTATATTTAGGTTTAAACCATCAAGATCAATTATGGATGTCAAAACTGAAGATAGATTAATTACAAAACCTCTTTGTAGTTTATTATGTAGATTTTGGAAATGTATTAATTACATATAGTTTACTAATTTATGTATGATTATACCTAGTTAAATTATTATAGTTAGATGTTTTTCAAGTATATGTAAAACATATTTTAATTAAACTAATTAAATGAAATTAAGAGTGTGGAGCTCAAGCCATACATCTATCTTATAGAGTTTCCATTTTCTAAAGACTCTCATTTGTAATAAATAAATGTTATTTCTAAAATTATGTACTCATCATGTCATTGAATATGGAAAAATTAAGGTCTAGATAAAAACTAAAAATGTGATTTAAAATCTAATTTATTGGTTTTAATAACATCGATATTGGAATTTAGTTTTTCTCTAATTGGATTCCAATTTAGATATTTTTGGAATTAGATATAAAATATGTAGATTCCAATACAAGTTATACTAGTTATTAATTTAAAGGTTTTTCAAAATTTAGTGTTAAATATCTAGATTCCAATTCAAAGATTTTTAGAATTTAGTATTAAATAATTGCTTTCTAATATATAATAGATTGGAATCTAGTTATTTTTCAGTTTCACATTATCAGAAGTAGTTACTATAGTGTTTTTTTGTGATTATTGAAAACAATTGTAGTATTTAATATTGAGGATTATAATTTTTTAATTTTTTCTAAGATTAGTAGTATAAAACATTATGGATTATAAAGTTTACAAGTATGTGACTAAAAAAGTGATATTTGTTTATTTATTGTATATATTGAGAATATTTTTAGTTTCTCATTGTCAAAAGTAGTTATTTTAGTTTGTTTTTGAGATTTTTTCTAAGAATAATAGTATATAATATTTTGGATTATAGTTTTAAAAAGATTTGACAAAAATTGTGATATTTTATTAATTTTAATATATTCAGAATTATTATTTTTGTTAGAATTATTATTTGTGTGTCACCATGATTATTATAATTGAGAGACATAAATATGTTCAAATTATCAAAATTATTATTTTTGTCATTGCCTTTAATGCCTTGATGATCAGATTTGTAATATATATATATGTTTTTTATTAGTTGTGTCATATATATTATTTCCATGATGATCATAATCAAAATATACATAAATGTGTTAAAATTATTATAATTACTCTTAGTTAAAGAATTATTATTTGTGTCATTATTATTGATAACTAGATGATTAGAATTAAAGTACATTTATTTGTGTTATTGATATTTTTGTCATGATGATATGAATTACAACAAATATAAATGTGAAAAAATAATTAGAATGACTATTAATATTAGAATTATTATATGTATCAATTATATTTATGCCTTGATGATCAAAATTTTACTTATATAAATGTGTTTGAATTATCATAAATAAATTCAAGTAACTTTAAATGGATCAAAATGACCATAAATATAAATACGCACAAATTATCACAAATATTTTTTTACTGAACATTCGATGTAATCCATTTACAATTTATCTCATATATTCAACATGTTTTATGTGTAGAAGAATTATCCATTAACCACATATTAGATAATTATCTTCACAATAATAATTACTAAAAGTCTTTACAATGATATAATTTACCTTATAATTTTGAATATTTTGATCATAAGAATAGTCAATGAGAAATGTATTGAGATGAATGTAAATACCCTTGTTAAATTTCTAAAATAATTTTTGTACTTTAACAAATATTATAGGATAACCAAAACCTTTATAATCAATGCATGGAATTGATTCACAATATTTTTGGGTATATACGAACTCAAAGTTATTTGTATTTTTTTAATTTTCTTGAAATAACAAATTCATTATGTCATTTGCATTTTTGGATTTTACTAAATTTTATATTCCAAATTGGAATATACAAAAACATCTATGAAAGAATTTATTTACGTTTGGGTAGAGGAAATAATATATAATATATATTTATATCACTCTTGTTATGTTTAATATCTTTTCATCAACTTATTTTATATGAACTATATAAAAAATGACACCATTCAAGTCGAATCAATCAATGTTAACCATTACTCTTTGGAATCTATAGGTAGTAATTAAAAAATTAATTATTTATTAAAGGTATTAAATATATAAACAATTGTATATATATAATATCCATTTCAGCTAAATAATCAATTATATCTAAAGGATAAATTTCAATGAAATATAAATTTGAACCAAATTTATTTATGTAGCTTGATTTAATAAATATAAAGTAATAACCACAACTAAATCAAATTCACTAACATTTTTTTATATATGTTTCAAAAGAATCAAACTTATTTTGGTGTGGACCAAAATTCTCTAATCATGTACATAAGTGAGTATATTTTTTCCCTTTAAGAATGCAGTGTGCTATAAAATTTTCAACTAGAAAGCATTATAAATTAAAGTGTTTCTTGTATACTAAAAAAACATTTTTTCTCATCTATGAACAATATGTTCTTAGATACATATACATGTGTGTAATTTCAATATTTACAATATTTTTTGATGAATTATTGAAAAATATTTCATCTATTTGGTCTAAAAATTATGTAAAATATATCACATTGTAATTTCCCCCAAGTCAAAGTAAATTCAATATTTTACAACCATTTGAGTTGGTAAATGAAAGAATGAAGTATTATTGAATCCATATAAGTAAACCATATCCTAATAATTAAATGCTTATTTGAAATATTAAATATGTCAAGGATAAATAATGTTGGAGTGGGCCACAATCAAGGATATAATGGATATATTTAAACATACAAAGAAATTATCTATGTAGTAGTGAAATCAAACATGAGCTATAAGAAGTAATTGCTCAACAATTGAAAGATTACAATATTAGAATTAACATAATTACTCATAAAATATATAAGAAGGTAAATTATATAGGTGAAATATAAAAATGTTCTCACTTCCTCATAGATGTAGGATTATCTTTCAAAATGACCTAAAACGATACCTAAGCAAACTAACTAAATATGTGTAGGAAAAAACCATTAAATAGAATAAAAACCTAAAATAACACCCCCCTTAAGTGTAGACTAGGTGGGTATCATAATTAGGTATTAAAATAAATTCTTGATAAGGTACTCAAATACAATAAAAATCCCCCCAAGGAAGGATGCTAGAGCTACCCAAACCCCAAGAAGATCCTATAAATGAAGATACTTACTCTCAAGGAAGGGTTTGGTTAATATATCTACAATTTGATCCATTATTTAGATGTATCAAAGGTCAATTAATTTATCATGGATGAGATACTATATTAAACTAATGTGAATCTTGATATGCTTGGTCTATTGGTGGATGAGTGGGTTCCTACAGATCTAGATTATGCTTTGGTTGTTATAGAAGATGATTATTGGTCATCAAGATTGGATGTCAAACTTAGTAAGAATCCCTTGAAGCCAAATAAACTTAGTGGAAACATTAAAAAATCCTTTGTATTATACCTCTATAAAATATAAAGCAATATAATTTTATTTTTTGCTTGACTAACTAATCAAAACTAAATCAAGCGAAAAACAATAGACTGAAGTAGACTTATGATTTTAAATGTTGCCCACCCATTCTAAATCTATAAAAGCAATTAAGTTGATGTTGATGCCTAATCCATAGTGAATCCAAAAATTATGAGTACCTTTAATTTAGTGTATAATATACTCAGATACTTTTTAGTGTAGCTCATGTGGTTCCTACATGAATCAAAATACCATGACCACTACATATAAAATATTAGGTCTAGTGTGCATAAAGTAGATGAGATTGCCAATAAGTCATAAATTTGAGGTAGTATTAACTAAAAGAGATGGAAAAATATTCATACCAGATAGAAAGGAATTTATATTTTGCTTATAGTCATCCATGTTAAATTATGCAAGCAAATCAAGAGCATACTTAGATTATGCAATAGTGATCCTAGAGTCAGACTTAGAAAATTCAATCCTAGCAAAGTAATATAACAATACCAAGTTAGTCATTGATAACCTATCATAAAAAGTAGTTTTCACTTTTATTATGGTGGATAATTAAATCCCTGTTATTAATAATTCATCCACATAGAGAAGTAGAATCAATAGTAATCATCTTGCTACAATATATAGGCATTCAGATCGTAATGACATATAGTGGACCCAACTAAAAGAAGAAAGGAATCCATATTGGCATACTAAGATTGAGGATATTGTTTGAGTCAATATATATTTATGAATTTTGAAAAATAAGGAGTAATATTACACAAATACTTATGGTTACTCCATGTATATTTTCTCTTTAAGGTCACCGTGAAGAAATCAACTCTTCACATCCATTTGATGAACATCCCAATGATGTGCTATGATAATGGTGAGAGTGAGTTAGATTGAGTTCATTTTGGAAATTAGGGTAAACATCCTGATATAATCAATTATAGGTACCTAAGAAAAACCCATTACTACCAAACATGATTTGAACTTGTCTATAGACCCTTATGTTGAAAATTTTGTTCATTATATCCACCTAAATTGAATAAGTTTTCTTTCATTATGAAGTGGGACTAGATACCAAGTGTTATTCCTTTATAAGGAACTATATTCATCTTCCATAATAGTGTCCCACTCAATAGTACTTGATGCCTTGTGAAATGATTTTGGATTAGAAGTAGATGTAATGAAAGCATGTGGGACATCCTAGAATTGTGAATGAGTTTGCTTGGTGTTTGATGAATATCCAACGTATTGGTCAACAATTTTAAATGTTTGTATATCCCAAAGAGGATAAATTCTCATAGAGTTAGGAGGATATTCTTCATCTTATAAATATATTCTAGGAGGAGGGGAATCCTCATCACTACTCTCATCATTAGAAATAAAATAATATGGATCATTAGGGAGTTGTTTAGGTAGATCTAAATCATCAAAACTATCATCAGATACTAATGATTTTAATAAATGAGATGGAAGGCATAGAAAAAGACTCTAAGGATGAAAATATGTCTTGTGATGAAGGCATGTGTTGTGAAGCACTAGAATCAATAACCCATATGGAAGGTTGGGATGTAACTCTAACAAGTGCTTTGTCCTTATCTTTTGAATTCTTAATATCTTTGGCCTTATAAGACTCATGTACTAATGAAATTTGATTGGAAGAATTAGAGACATTGATATTATGCTTCTCAAGCATTTTTGTTAGTTGGTCAATATGCTTCTTCATGCATTTGGATTCATCATCTCTAGATTTATTATAATAGACACATGTGAGTCACTCTTTCTTGGATTTTATATTTGAAGAAGAAGACTCTTTTGATGATTTTTACTTAGCATCAAATTTATGACACTTTATTTACTTTATGTCCTTGTTCTATTTCTTCTCCTCACTAATAAAAGACTTCTGTTTGTCATAACTCATAATTAAGGAATGATATTTAGATTAATTTAGTGTTGCCATTTAAATGAGTTTATCTTTATCCTAAGTCAAATCAACAATAAATTCATCCAAATATGACATGGCCCATTTAGTTTTAATG
This sequence comes from Torreya grandis, assembly GCA_037957365.1. Taxonomy (NCBI): domain Eukaryota; kingdom Viridiplantae; phylum Streptophyta; class Pinopsida; order Cupressales; family Taxaceae; genus Torreya; species Torreya grandis. The sequence continues at coordinate 456,833 of JARHVA010005004.1, read as the reverse complement.
GCATGCTTGGTGGTTTGGAAGGTATAAATGAAGGTAAAATAGTTGGAACCCAATTTGTCAGAGATGGAGAGAATCAATTGATCATCCTTTTTTTGGTGTTGAAAAATTTCATCTATAACCTGAGTGATTTGAACTTTTTGAAGAATTTTTTTATTGTATTAAAATAACTTGGGTTCAAACTAATTATCTCATTCTCCAACTCATTAACCCTCATGATGTCTTACTTTACAAATAGTTTTTACATTGAGGTCCACAATTGATTTAAATTTTTTTATAGATTTTATATGAAAGATAAAGTTAAGAGATAGACATTCATATAATACCAAAGGATTGTTCACTTTTATTATACCACTTCACCTTCTCTACTTTAGGTGTTGGTTCTATTTTGGTACCCATCATGACTCGGTTTAATCCTTTTATTCTCAAGAGGATTTTTACTTTGACTTTCCACTTATGGTAGTTTAATAGTGTAAAAATCAAAATAGAAATTATATCCATGGTACATAAATGAAGTATGTGCTAAACTATGTGTGTTGAAAGATGATGGTATGAAAATCCCATGAATCAATAGAGGCTCAATTTTATAAGACACAAGAATATCACCAATGCATAGAGATTAAAAAAATCACTTTTTCAAAAATAATGGCACTAAAAATAGAGTTTTGCCTAAAAGTTATGGGAGTTTAAATTTTCCTCAATCACAAAAAATAATGATCTCCACTTGCATAAATTTGAAAATTTTTGGGTTGATTTTTTATTTAAATCAACTTCCATAACAAAAAATTATTCCCTATTAGAGAAAAAGTTAAGCAATTTTAGGTTAGACGTAACCAAGGACTTAACTCCTATATGACTAGGGGCTAAGACATATTTTGGGTGCTCTCCTTCCCCACTTTCATCATAAAAAATGACCCCATTTTGAAAAAATATAGTGTCACACCTCATGATATTTTGATGTTCCTATGGTCATCATTAGATTTTTGGGTCCCTCTATAGTCATTAAGGTTTTTAGATATTCCCAGAGTCAAAAATTGTGATGTCAGCTATACAAGACCTTCTTGCAGTAGGGTTAAGGACTACATGTGTACCAAAAATTCATGATGTTAGGATTATCAACACTTCCCATAATAAAATAAATGTGTCAAAGATGTAGTGGTTTGAAAAAAAATTCAAGGTTTTAAACTAATCTCATAGTCATTAGTCCTGATCTTCAAGATAGTGATTATTTCGATAGTCAAAAGTCTCAATGTCAGGGATGTCATTAATCTTATAGTCAAAAGTATCGATGTTAGGGATTTTTCATAAGATATGTATCCCACTTATGTATCCATTTGGGTTTGGAGTGTTAGAGGCAAGAGGTATCCTTATAAGTGTGGGATATGGTGATAGTTCTTATAGTGCTAAGAATGCTAGAGTTTTCTATAGTATGCACCTAGGTACAAAAACTTCACCTATCTCAAAATTAGTAGATGTGGTACACCTCTTGAAAATGGTTCAAATATCCACTAAAAATATCCAAAAACCTAGAAAATTTGAGAAAGTATTTTCCCTTGAAGACTTTAGATTGTATGAATTTGTGTGAAATCATCAAAAAAGCCCTGAAACCTTCCAAAAATGGCAAAAAATGTTTGTCATGAAACTAGTTCACATTTATAGTTGATCCTAGCGTCATGGCACCTTATGAATATTATGTCATAGGTAATTGTTCATGAAAACCTACTAGATGAAAATGATTATTAAAATATGCCTTCTTCCTTGTTCTTTTTCTAAATCTAAATCTGTTAAGGATCCCAAAAGAAGAGAAAAATATGAGAGATGGTGAATCTGTTATATGCTAGGTCAATGAATGGAAGATCTATGACATGCAAGTTTAAACTCAAGAATTCACAATAGGAATAATGAAATTTGTCTACTATAAAATATTTGGTATCATGTCAAAGTGGGCCACAATCAAGGATCTACTAGATAAAGTCAAATCCATGAAGAAATTACATGTGTGTAGTAGAGAAATCAAACATGATCTAAAAGAAACAATTGTTCAACAATTAAAATATTAAAAAAAAGGATTAAAATAATTAGGCATAAAATATTTATAAATTTACATTATATAGGTGAAATATAAACATGTCCTTACTTCTTCATGAATGTGGGATGATCTTTCACAATGACCTAAAAAGATACCTAAACAAGCTAACTAAATATATATAGGGAAAAAAATAAATAGAACTAAAGTTTACACTAATAAATACATGGTGGATGTATATATAACATGTATATAAATATTTTTATTATATGATTATTGATCTAAATTTAGTAAACCCTAAAATGCCAAACATCAATCCTTCTACTCCCAAGACCAATAACTTCCTTCTAACTAAAATAAGATCTAAAAAATATGTCAAAAATAAATATTTTTTAAGGTCATTGTAAATTCAATTTGAATCAAACTTAAAAATAAGTATATTTAATATTATGTAATTTAAAAAAAGTTAAAACATAAATCAAATGAAAATTCATATAAAATGTTTTTGAATTATAATATATCTAACATTGCTATGCTACTTTTACTAATAAATTATATGATGTATCTTTAAGATTATAAAAAATTCATAAAATTACAATGAAAATTTTATTAAACATTTATTTGGTATTTTTTGAAATAGGTAAATATCTCTAATATTGTTATGATTAGTAAAAAATTAAATAATTATTAGGAAAAATTATCTTTTGAAGGCAATAACATATTGAATGAACATTTCTTCATTTTTTTTAATTAGGCTATCTCTAAAAATTCCATAATATATTTACATAAAAATATTCATATGATTTTTAGTAATAAATTAAATGATTATTAGTAAAAATAATTTCGAGGGAACTAATTAGTTGTTATGCAAAAAATAATATTTGCACAATTTGTTTTTAATTATTTGAAATGTGTTTTAAAGGAATTAATTTATATTTACAAATTATATTTTGAATTAAATTATTTATAACAAAGCCAATTTTTATTTATTTAATGGGAATCAATTTATTTATTGAATATTCAAAATAATTTTAACGGAATTAATTAGTTATTGGCTAAGAATGTTCATTGATTTGTTGAATTTAATTTATAAATTGTTTAAAATAATTTTTTTTAAAATCAAATAATTTATAATTATGTATAGTAGGTTTGTGTCATCTTGTTAGAATGGGTGGCCACTACTTCACAAACTTACTTTTAAAGGTTATTTTTGACATTGAAAGTAAAGACATTTAAGATAAATATAAATTCAGGGATTCAAATAACTGGTATCTCCTCTAAATTTTATTCAAGGGAAATGTTTATATAATTTGATGAAACCAAAGCAAAGAAAGTAAAGATGTATTATATTTCAGTTTAAATAAATTTTTAAGTAAAAAATGTACACTATTTTTAAATTTTATATTTAAAATTTTTAAACAAATATATATACTTTTATAGTAATACAAAGAAACATAAGAATTTCAATTTTTATTTGAAATCAATTCTTAAAAATAGAAAAATCTCAAAATATCAGATAAACATATCTAAATTAATGAAAATATAACATTATAAGGACATATTTTTTTTATACTTTTATATTGTGTTTGTGTAGACAATTAAATTTGGTATTAGATACTTTTGAAACATTAAATTTTTCACACTTTGACATACTTGGACATTACACATACTTTTGAAACCTTTCCATAATTTATCTTATATGTATACCCACTTTTTATCTTTTCTAACCTAATTTAGCATATACACATATTCAAGATCAACTTCATATATGAAATAAACTTCTTGAATCCTAAATAATTTTTTTTTCATATGTTAGATAATTCATTTTTGCTCTCCAAACACTACCGTTAATAGTCAGACAATTGTAATTTAACATAGTTGTCTACCTCTACCTATAGTGTGTAAGAGTACTCAATGACTATTTTTCAAATTGAATAATCTCCATTGGTTCAACCTCGACACATTTCATGGGTCATTTATATTAGGAGATATTAAATATTTAACTATAAATAAAAATCAATCCTAAGTTTATACCCATCTTGGAAAGCCTAACAAACTTTAGAAATCAATTATCTTTCTATTGAGATATTATTAAAAAGGCATACATATAAGAATATCCTTCAAAATACCAATCTTAAAGCTAAGTCTGAATACACATGTAGATAAAAGTTAAATGGTTCTAAGTTTCAAAATCCAAACATTACATTGTATTCTAGAATGATCATGATAGTTCAATCACTCACATAAGTTATCAATCACATTGCATTGCATGAGGGTTATTAGTGTTATCATTTCCATCCCCACAAGGTTTTAGATTTTATTTCCTAATATGATTAGTCAATGTATACATAGATATTTTTAGAAAAAATGACAAACATAGTGAAAAAAATAAGTTAAGTACATATCCCTTTGATTTCTTTATCAAGTTCAAATATTCTAAGTGTAATATAAATCTACCATTTTACATTAATTTTTTTGTGATTATTGATTTATTTAAAATAATATTAATATTTAAAGTTTTACCTATTTTAGGACACAATAATATTTTAAAAAAAAAAAAAAAATTATGTTGAACTCGAACATTGAATTGAGCACACAAAAACTCTAGGTCTATTCTAATAAGGATTTCATATTATCTTAGGGTTTAAATTTTAGATCTAATTTATTTTTCCTCTTTATCTACACATAATCATAAATATGTATACAATAAATATGGGTGATCATAAATTAAATTATTACATTTATTTTCATGATTAGTTTGATGATAAATATTGACATGAACTTATAGAATAACATAAAATAAATCCACATATGGTTGATGTAGTCTTAAATTTAGTTAGAGATCAAAAGAAAAACTTGCTAAGGAATTCAAAATTGAGGAGGAAAAACTAAAATTTTGGTTGATAATAATCCACATTTTAAAGTCATTGATCCTACAATAGGTGTTCATACCATTATAACTACTAATACTATTCATGTGTCTATACTGACAATGACCCAAGTGATTCCTACACCTGGTGTGGGGGAAACATAAGTGAATCCTAGGATTTATATGGTTATCTTTAACAACATATTTTTCATATATTAAGATTCATAATCATGTGATACCACCTATTTTTAATCAATCTCCTATACCTACTAATAAATAGCTTACTATTTTATCAAATTTGGGATTTATGTGAAAACTTAGATGATAAGACTACTGTGAAAAATTAAAATAATAATATAAAAATGATAACATTAACTAATTTGGAACTAATTCATTCTATAAACTTACTAAAAATATCAAATTATAAGGCAAAAAGAAATTTTTAGCTATAAATTATGCTTCTAATAGGAATCAAGGTCTAAAAATTGATGTACAAAGAGGTCTAGTGATTTGAATCAATAAATTAGAACTATTTTTGGGCTTAGACAAAAAAAATGGGAAGAGGACACTAGAGTTATGAAACTCTTGTCTAACTTAGGTCACTCTTGTACACTTGTAGTGAGGAAACTAGGGTTTTAATGTTCTATTGGCCTTCATCTGTAGAGCCTATATCTAGTACAAGAGCTTAAAATCACTTATAGAGACTACTATATAGCTGATTTTTAGTTAAAACCCTAACTCTTTGACATATGAAGACTAATTAAAATCAATGGGGAAAAGTGTTGAGGATATTCATTGATTTTTGGTTGTCATTCATGTCAAAGAGAGAATGATATACTAATGCATTAAAGATAAAGAAGTTATGTTTGATATCTTGGAGAATATATGGCACATTTATAGATCTGTAAGGACAAAGAACAAGCTATGAGGCATCTATAGATGTCTTGGTGAATTTTTAGTGTGTCACTTTATCATTTAGAAAGAGAAACATGCATCTTCTAGATTACGAGAAGCCAGACTATCATTGCATGTCATATAGATATGAATGAACCAACAAGTTCATGTATTTATTTCTATTACTCAAAAATTCAACCAAGGTCAAAGGATTTCATGGAGATGTTGTCTATAGTGCCAATAATGTAACCTTAAGATTTAGACTCTTGAAGTGTTTTTCAGCTCAAGTTATAAACCTTCAAATTTGATCTTGTATATTATGATGGGCTAAATACTATCAAGTTTAACTACATTAAAGTCTAAGGTCACATGTTAGTTGATCTAACAGTGAGCATTCATCATCCAGATCTTAATCCAATGGTATGCATTTATTCAAAATGTCAAAGAGTTTAAGATTGCACATGCTAGTGATAAGTATCACTATCTCATTAAGTTGACATAAAATCAATGGTTCACAGGTCTTCATATAGATAGAGATTGATAGTATGGGTCAAGTCAAAGATTCAAATGTGTAGAAGGCATGTAGAGCTACTAAGTGACACAATCATGGGAGCTTTGATCTAAGATCAATGCTAAGAATTGCAAGATAAAGTCCATGATACTCAAAGGAGATTGATAGTGTGTATTTATTCATAGTTGATAAGAAGCATGAGATTATATTAAAGTGTTTGATGTTTAGTGGCTACTCAATGACCATTGGAATTTAAATATTCAAATTTGTGAAAGAAAACCAATGCTCAATTTTTGAGCTATATATTTTGCTCCATTATGAATTTATTGATGTAGGAAAAATATAAGTTATATAGGACTTCAAGATTCATCTAGAGAATCTAGTTAAAGGTTTGAATATTTGTATAGTCAATGTTATGGATCTTCAAATTTGACTATTATTCATTCATGGTGCTATTATGTACATAATAATGTTTAAGAAATTTATGCTTTAGCAAAAGAGTATTTTGGTGGGAGTATTCACATGAAAATGTCATAAGGTTCATATGGAGTGGACCTAGGTATTTGAAAGTGATATTGTGTTCTTTATCTTCTCAATGAAGTGATAAATGGGTGAGTAGGTATCTATGTGACCTATTAGGGATACTAAGGCCTAATTAAAAGGTGTATCTACTTAAGTGTGACCCATAGATACTATGGCCAATATGTGAGGATGAATTTGAGATATGTGGTAGGATGTTAGATGTCTTAAGGATTAAGGCAAGTATTATGGCTGAATTAAATTTTGACATACATGAAGACTCTATAAAAGGAGGAGTCCAAGGCAATGGTTTCTAGATTTGGATGGGCATATGTTGAGAGATCAGAAGATAAAGATGAAGGAAATAGATTAGAGGGATTGTGATCGGTGGATGGACTAAAGTATAGAGTAGATTGAGGATGAGAGAAGAATCTTAGAGTGATCAAAAAGGGTGTTTGGATGTATTCCTTGCATGATCAAGTTTGAGTGTGTGAGATAAGTTGAAAGAGAGGTGTTATACATTATTTCTCCAACTAGATTGGAATGAAATTAGAGTTATAGAGTTGTTAATTTCATAGGTGTTGTGTGGGTGCTCAACATATAGAAAAATTGGGTGCTTATTCATAATTATGGGTGGGTGTTCTTTGTGAAGTGGGTGATTCACTAAAAGTTCTCATGTTTTTAATCATCTTATAAGACAAGTATTACATGCGTTTTCAGGATTAAGATTGGGTTTTACTCCCCAAGAGGGTTTCCAATGTATATATTGTGTTATGTGTGTGATATTGCATCATATTACTTATTCATTGTTATGAATATCTTGTATGATTTATTAATTCTTATGGTCATTTATTAAGAATATGAAAGGGTTACAATTGAAGTTTGAAATATCTTGCATAACTAATTCACCCCCCCTCTTAGTGATTATACCTTCAATAATTGGTATCAAAGTAGGACCTTCATTACAAGTTTAACCACATGAAGGTGATCTAAGGTACAATATGATATCTTAATAAAAACAAGGTTTATCTAAAAAATAAGAACCATTGTTCAATGGGTTAAATTATGCTTTTTGAAGTATAAGAATGAGGACATATGTCATGTCTCTAGGGTTTGATATTTATCAATCTATCATAGATGGTTATACTACACCAACAACTCTTTCAACCAATGCTACTAATAAGAAGTTGAGTGAGAGTAATTATAAAGCTATGAATGATATCATTTATGGTCTAAGTAAGGATGAGTTCACCAAAGTAATTCATTAAAAGTTTTCCAAGTAAATTTAGGATAAATTATAGACTATTTATGAAGGAGACTCAAAAGTAAAACTAGCTAAATTGCTGACCTATCAAAGGTAATTTAAAGGTCTCGAAATAAAGGAATAAGATACCATGGCATCCTATCTTCTAAGGGTTGATGAGGTAGTGAACATGATCAGAGGTCTTGGAGAGGTGATTGATGAAACTACTATAGTACAAAATGTATTGAGGACTCTTACACACAAGTTTGATTCAAAAGTCTCTATTGTAGAAGAAATTCATGATCTCACTCAATTAAATATGGATGAACTGCATGACATCCTTACTACCTATGAGATGAGAATTGATGACGATAGACCTCCTAAGAAGGAAGTAACATTCAAGATAGAAATGAAGAAAATAACTCAAGGTAAGTAATTCAAGTATGATGACCTATCTAATGATGAACTAATAGCTTTGTTTACAAGTAAATTTAAAATAGGCTTAGGGAAGTATAAGGATAAACTACCCTTCAAATGTTTCAATTGTGGAGAAGTAGGACACTTTGCTAACAAGTTCCCTCATAAGCATGGAGAAAGATAAGATGAAGGCAAGAAGATATTTAGGTTTGATAAGAGGAAGAAGGGATTTAGAAAGTATGAAAACAACAAGAAGTCCTTCAAGAACAAGAAGAGTCTCTACACCAATTAAGATTAAAGCTCATCATATGAGAGTGAAGATAGTGATTCTAAGTTTGATATTGAAGATAAAGTATTCTAGTTGGAGTGATATAGATAATGAAGAAGATAAGTATGATTATGAGATTGAATTGAGGAATGCTCATGAAGAACTTAAGATTGAGAAAAATATTAACAAAAAGATGAAGTCTAAAATCAAGGACTATGAAGAGAAATTCAGAGTGTTTGAGGCAATAATGAATGAATACACCAAGGAATATGAATATATAGTCAAGCATCTTAGTTATCAATTGGAAATCCTATCTACAAGCTTGAAAGCTAAAGAAAATGAGTGTTCTAGGTATGTAAATAAAAATGAGTCATTGAAAGATATATTAGAAAAGATATCTAGTAAGATGAAGTCATATGTGATGTTTGAAAAGATCTCAAGTTATTTAGATGACATTCTAAATAGTCAAAAACATGCTAATGATATAACTCAACTTGGTTATAAAGAAAAACAAAAGAATGTAACTCAAGACAAGATAAATACCACTGTGAATAATGATAATCAGACCTTGAAGATCAATCATCAATAA